>JAGFMF010011798.1:122953-249087 GCA_019455555.1 Galemys pyrenaicus | reverse complement strand
TGCACTGGTGAGATGGTGATGGGGAATACATGGGGATTACAATTAATGGCAAGTATATGTAAATTTTAAAATATTTAAATAAAAAAATGAAAAAAAAAAAAAAAAGAACACAAATTGTTAACCAAGGCCCCGAGGTTGCACGTCTGGAGTCCACGTGGCTGGAATGAAACACCAACGGTGCAGACCTGCCCTCCACTCAAGGGCGCTGGGCCAGGCTGCGACCTCTCCACGTGCAGTCTAGAGGCACCTGCTCCGCTTGGCCTGTGGTTTTCTTCCTTCTTCAAAGCCAGAAATGGCCAGGAAGGGCTTCTTCATGTGACATCACTCTTACCCTGCTCTCCCCTGACCCTTTCCATCTTTCAGGTCCCTTCGATGACGTTGATCATCCAACTTGTACAGAGAAATGCCCTACTTTTAAGATCATCTTATTTGATTTGATTTAGTGATTTGATAAGGATTGCTTATACGTACCATATAGGTTAAGGGGAATTTGTGTGTCTGTGTATTAGATTCGCTTAATGCTCTGATAAGAGTTGCTTCTATCCAAAATACAGATTTTTTAAAATGTATGCTTGTTAGATTTACTCTGAGATTTGAGAAATGTTCTTCTCGAATCACTAAAGCATATTTAATAACTATACCTAGATATGTATGTTTTCATATAATCTGAATATATATTTTATATACAATTTTCCTGTGAGTAGAGAAACAGAGGTATTTAACTATTATAAGAATCTTATTTTGTAACTGAGGTGGTATGATATTACATAGGTTATGTAAATTTTTGCAGAACTGAACCACTTGAAGAAAATTCACTGTTTTAAGGTAAATAACCATTTTCAACACTCCAAAAATTAATTTTAGCCAAATTGGTTTAAACCTTTAATTATTGGATTAAATGTAGTATATTTTGTTAGCAAATGACATGCATTTTTCTCTTATATAAGTTAGGGTCAATGAACAGTGAATGCCTGTATATGAATATACAATTATTCTAACTTTTCAAGATCATAGTAAAAATGATTTCATTGTCTTGTTTACATTCATAGTTATTGGAGAGAAAATAAAAATTTCTAACTTTATGGAGAATAACCTATCACTTTGTATCTTCTAGCCTGATACTAAAATCAAAATATTTCATACATTTTTCTTACTTTTGAGACATCTGGTGGCATAAGTTCAAACCAAATTATGATTATCTTTTGTACAATAACATCAAGTTTTATGTCAATTGAACATTTAACTTAATCAGTTGTCAGTTTTAGATCTATTCACCTGAAAGGCATTTTCTTTCATCAACAGCTTTCCTTCAGAGAAAAATGAAAACAAGAATCCCAAAATAATATTTCAGAGAAGCAGGAAATTCATTATTTTCTTCTACAAAATCCAGTAGACAATCTCATTCTCCATCCTGTGACTTTTGCTGAAGCCAAAGCCACTATTTCAGAATTGTTAAGTGGGAAGCATATAATTAGTTCTTATTTCATCTATTAGAAATGATCTGAATTTAACTTCCAAGTTATCGCATTACTGTCACATTTGCTTTTAATTAAGCATTTTATGCAAATTCTGATTTCATAGCTTGCTGTTATTAGCATACAAATGTAAGCCAATAACACATTCATTATTCTCTTTAAAGCATTAAGTCAGTCCATTCGTGGACTAATGAGTAGTAAAAACAAACCTGGAATTTCAGTTGCCACGAGCTCCCCTACAATCCCTGCAATGCCCGCTTCGCTGGAACAGAACCAGGTCAGAAGCTCTTTTGTACTGAAGGAATCGTGAAGTTCTGAATCAGCCAATGGACAGTGGACAGTCCAATAAAACAGACAACGACGGATGCTGCTTTGAGGTTCAGGCCGTTAATTTAGGAGCTGCTAGAGTGGGTTGGACGTCGTTTATGAATGGCTCAATCAGGCCATTTTATTCTAATTTGGAACTTCGAGTTTCTGTCTATTAAAAAACAAGTCAACTGATTACATTGTGCAGATCTTATTGGCTTTCTTCAGTGATTCATGAATAGGTTAACCTCCAACCTAGTGGGTAGGAGGAGGCTGAGGAAAGGAGGCTACCACCTAGTGATGGAAAGACTTTGGGAGACAGGAGGAGGCAGGGAGCTGGACCTCAGGGCCTCCCTGATGGTTCAGGGGTTAAAGTCAGCACTATCAAGCTATCATGAGTTTGGTCCCTGGCCAGGGAGCTGACCCACACTGCACAGCAGACCTCTCCTGTCTTCCCGCTGCTCCCTGCTGCAGTGGATTTCGGTTGCTCTGCTGTTCTGCTCCCCACTCTGTCTCTGGTGACTCCTCTCACATCCCCCTACCCCGGCACCTCTGGCCCACACCCCAGTTCTTGTGTGCATCAATAAGTAAATCTTTAAAAAAATAAATAAAGTTACTGTATTGTGATAATTTATCTGGAACAGCAAATATTCAGAAGTAATT
This sequence comes from Galemys pyrenaicus, assembly GCA_019455555.1. Classification (NCBI taxonomy): domain Eukaryota; kingdom Metazoa; phylum Chordata; class Mammalia; order Eulipotyphla; family Talpidae; genus Galemys; species Galemys pyrenaicus. Next base: position 246,643 of record JAGFMF010011798.1, on the reverse strand, counting down.
TTTGGGCTGTTTGAATGTATAACTTTATTCTTTCTTATACTAGAATATCCTTTCTTGCTACCAGCTGGGAAAATAGGAAAATATTAAATAAAATGTCTCTAAGATTATAGCAAGATGTCTAATAAAGAAGAAGGATTGAATTACAAATGCATAGGGAAAGTTTCTGCTGGTGGGTGGTATTTGTATTTTCAGAGACAACATTTCATGGATCATAGGTTCAAGCAAATACCCATTGTACTAGACATTAACTGCCACTTAGCACTAGTGACAGAGAAGTAGGAAACATCTGGTTGTGGATAAAGAACCAGAGCTTCTCAGCTCCCTTGGATGCTAATAGCATTGGGCAAAGGTCAAGGTAGAAGGCCATCTGGCTTCCTCCATAGAGAGGTGCATAGATCTTCCCCAGCCCTGCAAATCACCGCATGTTCGTTAAGTTAGCAGCAGGTAAGAAAATCTAGTAGGTAGTAAATATTTAAGCACCAGTTTCAAATATCTAACATTAATGTATTTCATTAGCATGGAGGCTACTGAATATTAAATTTGCATCATAAACTAGTGAAACATGAAGGAGGTAATAACGGTTCACATATTCACAAACTCTATTATGGAAATAAGACAAATGATTGTGTGAGTGGTCTTGGTTGAGGAGGTGTGGATAAAATTAGAAGAGATTTGCTCCTAGGAAGTATTATTTTCCTTTTTGGGTTTTTCCTTAATTTACCTTCATTCTATTTCTATTGAAAATCAGATATGCTATCATGCGTGGAAACGTAAAGATCATTTCTTTTACCCACAAAGTAACAAAATAAGGCAGCGCACGCACCCATGTCAGACGTCCCGCTGCCGGCACCCATGTCAGACGTCCCGCTGCCGGCACCCAACGGTGGGCGTCACTGCGGAAACACTTGACGAGTGATGCCGAAGACCCTGGGGGATGTGGGGTGACGCACGCCCCGGTAGAAATACGCCCTGTGTGCTGGAAATGGTCAGGAGGTTTCACATGGCGAGGCCTCAGCCAGGATCAGGCTCGGGACAGAGTGGACATTGACAAGCGTCTCTGCCTGACCAGAGGGCTCCCGGGCATCTCCTGGGCCCCGCTCGTAGACCGCAGCTTTGGCGAGAGCTCTGCCGCGTGCGTTCGATGGTAACCCCCTGCCTCCGCCCCCTGACCCCCCTCTCTAGCGATCGGACTTGCCCGTTCCCTGCCCACCCTTGGCGTGGGCGCCCGGGCCTGCCTTCCGGCGAATCCTGTCAGGACTGAGCCAGGAGCCCCCTACACCCTTCCGCGCTCCGGCCCCGACCGGACCTCACACCTCTCCTGGGACTCCCCACTCACCAAGCGGTGCCCCTGCCTCTGCGCGGTGCCCGCCCGCTCAGCCCCGCAGTGCCTTCCCAGGGCCGCAGCCTCCGCCTCTGTGGGCGCCGAGTTCGCGGACAGCCCCGGGCGGCGAGGCAGGGCGAGGGGTCTGGTCCGCCCGCACCAGAGGCAAAAACCTGCTTGGAGCCGGGGCTGGAAAGGCCACGGGGCTGGAAAGGCCACCGCTCCCGTCCGTCAGTCATGAAGGGCACCCTGGCTTCCGGCACCCCTTGCCTGCACCCCTAAGTGAAGCTTCCCAGCCGCTTAGACCCCCATGCTGGGGGGCTTCCCCATCTCTTCTCTCCTCTAACACCCGACCCAGCCCCTGCGCTCCAGCCTGCCCACGGCGGCCCTGCGCTGGCCGGGCTGTGAGGTCCTCAGCCGTGCTGTGACGTGCTCGCCGGGCTGTGACGTGCTCGCCGGGCTGTGACGTGCTCGCCGGGCTGTGACGTGCTCGCCGGGCTGTGACGTGCTCGCCGTGCTGTGACGTGCTCGGCCGTGCTGTGACGTGCTCGCCGGGCTGTGACGTGCTCGGCCGGGCTGTGACGTGCTCGGCCGGGCTGTGACGTGCTCGCCGGGCTGTGACGTGCTCGCCGTGCTGTGACGCGCTCGGCCATGCTGTAATGTTCTGGGCCATATTGTGATGACGTCAGCTGAGAACGTGGGGGAGTGGGTGAGAAAGCTGAAAGGGGGTGTTTTATTTTGATGTTTTTTGTGGTAATTCATACATTGCTGAAATAATTAAAAATTTAATAAATTACTTTCTTACTTCAATATCATGAAGATTGAAAACCTGAGGTTTAAAGGGACTTCATTTCAATGTCTTTCTTGAAAGATATTATTTCTTAAATATTTACTAAGGTCAGGGTTTTTTTTTTAATGGCATTTCTTGGTAGCTATGTTGCCTTAGGAAGCAATAACATTTATAGTAAGCTACAGTGCACCTGCTTTTAGTTATCATCAAAAACTCTTCAAACAGAATACCCATCAGTTCCTTAAAGGTTAACTTCTAAAAGAAGTTCATCATTAAATAAAAAGACTCCAGTTCTTAAAAGTTCACAGCAATTTCTGTACCCATCTGCAGAGTAAAATGTTCTTAACAGCAAAAGCCAGCACCCTCCTTTTTATCAACTAGTTTAGCTGTGCAGTTTTCAATTTTACTATCTGCTTAATTGAAAATATAATTTTGATTTTTAAATTTATGTCACCTATGTATTTTGAAACGTTGCTAACCTATTAATTTTCTCCCAAATCTTCCCTCATTTAACTGACAAGAAAAAGATTGAAATCAACTTCCTAGTCAGTAATTTTAGATTAACTGAAGTTGCAAAATAAGAAGTACATGCATAAAGGAGAAATCTTAAAGTTATGTCAACCTGAATTCAAGATGAATACATGTTCATGAAAAAGTTTGTAACCAAGTCTACTGGGATTCGTGAAATCTGGTAACCGAATTAAGGGGGAAAACACCCTACTTCTTGATTGAAAAAGAAACCCTTCATATCAGAAATAAAATTTGATCATTTGAAGTTCAAATGTGGTGACATAGTGTATGTTTCTCATACTTGGGGTTTTTCAAAGTAAGTGTGGCATTCTAGGGTGAAAACAGCACCCGGGGCTGGGGACATGACATACACCCTTGCGACGTCAGGTCACTTCATTCAGCCGACCTTGGCTCATGTGCTGTTGGAGGTGGGCCTGCGTCCCATCTGAAGCTGAGATAGGAATGGAGAGGTCAGGCCAGTCGGATGAGAAGACTATTCAGGGAACCCTTCAAGCAGCCCAGACAGAGCAAGGTGGCAGTGGACAAGACAGTGGCAGTGAAAACCGGGGAACTGATCGGGATTTCCCGGGAAACCCTCAGCTAGGTGGCCTGATTGGCTGCGTGCAGAAAGGACGAGGGGAACTCCAGCTTTATTTGGCAGTGTCTAGCCCCAGAACACGTAGTAGCTAATAAACAGGGCCGTGACCTGGAGCCGTTTGTTTTGAGGGAAAGGTACTCACTCATTTAATTCATGCTGACTCTGCAGTGACACGACATTTGCAGGAAAGTGTCCACTGAGTAGAGTGTGAAAATAAAACCCCACGAGTTATGTCTGCTCCTGCCCATGGGCACTAAATGGTGGTTGAAGGAAAGCGAGAACTTTGAGAAGGTACTCCTTGTTTCCAAAGAGGCAGGGGGACTTAGGAGGCTTTGTTGGCAGCTCCGTATGGAAAACCAGAGAGTCTGCCATTCGCGGTCACCCTGAACAGCACGGGGAAGTAAAACGGGGGTCTGTGAATCGTGAAATGCTTCGTTACTGATCAGGCTAGCGCTACATGAAATTCTTTTTTTTTTTTTTTTTTTTACTCTTTATTAGTAGACTTTATTCTTTAAATCTGTTTAGGCTTCAAAGAACAAGTGCAGAGTATACAGAGAGCGCATGGACCCCATCACTCCACAAACACAGAGGGTTTCCCCTGCAATCAGTCACAGCTCGCTGTAGCGTGGTACGACTGCCACAACCTAGGAGTGACATAGATGCATCCTTCCTAGCTGAGGTCCACAGTCGCGCATGTCCGTCTTTGGAAAGCCCACGGGCTCTGTGACGCGTTCCGCCACTACAGTGTCACAGAGAATCGTGTCAGGGCCTGCTCCTGCTCTGACCTCACTCTGCCCATCTCCCAGCTCTGGCATCCATGCATAATTTTACCTTTAACAGGATAAAATTGGAGCCACACAGCAGGCAGCCTCGTCAGCCTCACTTCTTGCTATTTGCAGCACGTGAGGACGGTCCCTCCATCCTGGTGACTGCACAGAGGCCTCCAGGGGGCTCCGCCACGGCTGGCAGGCAACTCACAGGGAGGCAGGTGTTCTTGGGACTCCCCGACTCACAGCGACGTCTCTTTACAGCAACTTCCCCACAAGCACAGGCCACATCATACACCCCTTTATCCTTCCCGCCCATCGGGGGGCAGAACCAATCATAGTTTCGACTTCATGGCGCCCATGAACATCCTGAATGCACGTCCTGGGAAGTGAAAACTCAGTCTGAGTCTTCCGCACGCAGCGGATGCGAAGGGCGCTGGCACGTGCGCTCGTCTCGGGGGTAACAACGTCGGTGTCTGAAGCAAGCAGGGTTGAAAGCCTCCCCACCCTCACGTCGCGCCCCCTTTCATAACCAGCACTCTAGACACTGACTGACCCAGCATCAGAGCAGGGCTAATTAGCGGGGAAGGGGGGCTCCCACCTCACTGTAACTTCTACGCAGCTGGGTGAAAGGCCTGGAGGGCAAGTGGTGGCGGCTGGAACCGGCGCAGGCGAAGACCGGAGACCAGCACGGAGCGGGCACCGGGTCATCGGTGATGACAGCACAGAGGAGTTTGGGTTCAGGACGGGAGCATCGCCAAGCGAGGAGCTGCACGTTTCTGAAAAGGCAATTAAATTTGAAGTACCTCTAATTAACTGCTGGGGTGAAAAGGAGCTTCCAAAAGATAGTGGGGGAGGAATAAATCATGGGCCTCTAAGAAAAACATTGTTTTCTTCATTAAAATTCTTTTACTTAAATTTCCTAGTAAGACTCTGCGGGCTGGCACAAGACACCTAATTAAAAATTCACACATTACCTATTAGTCATTCTTCAATCACATTATATAATGCCCTTGGAAAAGAAACTTCTGATAATGAATGTATTCCACCAATTACAGTAACCCAGAAATGTCTTTGATTTACAATAAAGAGACCACACTTGACAATGGAAGTAAAACTACTTGATTTGCAGGCTCTAAAACAATTTCAATCATTCTGTGCTGCTTCCATGCCAATTTCTATGCTTAAATTGGGTATGTCTTTATCAGGGGAGCTGTTAAAAGTAATTTGAGATTATGACTAATCTAAGTGCAAAACACCTATTAGGAAATGTAGGATTGTCTCATTTCCATTACATTCTTATTTGAAAAGCCTTCTGTTTCCTCGGGAAAAGGGAAAAGGACACATAATTGGGATTATGTGTAATAATTAAAAACTGCACTGATTTCTCAAACACTCTTCCTTTTTGAAAAGATTATAGAATTCATCTGGAATCAGAGTGACTGAAAAGGCATTTTCTCCCAAATGATCAATTTGCCTAACTTGTATTCATTCATGTGGGTGAGAACATTTAGATGATTCTAATCAAAATATTAATAAATTAGAAAAGTAAATGCACTTGTATAATTTTACAAATGAGTGATACTTGGAAGAGCTGAAGTTTGCATAATAAAAAATCAATTAAATTCATTATAATATTCATCAGAGTCTAGTTGATTTTTTAAAAAGGTTTATGATAGTTAACTTGAAATATGGTAGGACTGGAGCAGAGAGAGAAGAGGGCATCCCAAGGAAAGCAGAGAGGAGGTGAGTGGGAGCGCGGCCCGGAGGCAGCAGCGCGGCAGAGGGGAGGCGGGGCCCAGGCCTGAGTAGCCACCAACCGGTCGTCGGCCACTGGGCCAGGAGGTTCTGTGCGGTGCAAAGTAACACAGGAGGCGCCAGCTGCCCACAGCGCCCAACTACCTGCGCCCTCACATGCCACCTGCGCCCAACTACCTGCACCTTCACGTGCCACCTGCACCCAACTACCTGCACCCTCACGTGCCACCTGCGCCCTCACGTGCCACCTGCGCCCAACTACCTGCGCCCTCACGTGCCGTCGAGGCAGCCTCACCTCGCTGTGGGACCCTCTGCGGCCGATGGAGATGCTGGGGTGGCTAGGCCAGTCTTGGGGGACAGTGGCCCCGAGGTCAGGTCAGGTGGAGCCTGCCCGTCACCCCATTCTCAGCATCACCTCGCCGAGAGGAACGTATAATCACGCAAGGTGACCACACGCGGCGGGGACAGTCCTGGCACCGATGGGAGGCAGCCCTCCATCCCAACGCCTGTGGACGTGAAACGTGGGCTTTCTGCAAGGTTTGGGTTTGGTGCGAGGAGGCCCTGGGCCTTTCACTGTCCACCCTAACGCAGACGTCGACTTAGAAGCGACGAACTATTTCCCCGAGAGCATGGAGGTGAGTTGCGCTTCCACAGGTGTCTGTTTATTCTCAGGCTTGACTTGGCCCAACTGCCAGCTCCATCCCTGCGGACGTCTCTTGGTAAGAGGCCAATAGGCCGATGAGTCGTATTTAATTACAAAATGAAAAAGAAAGACACACCCTAGGCTGGTTGCAATGCCTGTTCCTTCTGTGTCCTGGCCTGTGCTGGCCTCTGGCCCTGTGTCCAAGGCTCAGGCAGCCCCCTCCCCACAGTGAGGGCGGGACAGAGCCCTCCTCTGCGCCGCGGTCACTGTGGGCGAGGCGGGGACTCACTGTCCACGCCGTTCGTCCCCACCTCACGCTCTGCTTGTCCTTGCGGGTCACCTTAAACATCCGCCTCTGTGGCAGTCCCAGGCCTTGCGCCAGGGCCCCCCCGCCTGGCTCCCTGCCCTGCCGGGGCGCTATGCGTCTGGATCTCGGCGGTGGTTTTCAACCACTGCCCCCCTCCCGGCCCTGTGGGCCCGCAGAGGCCCTGCTCGCAGGCGCCGGCGAGTCCACTCCAAACGGACTCGCGCTGCCTGCCTGCACCTGCGCCGCAGCGGTGACAGGTGCGTTCTCGCGAACACCACGGACCTTTGGTGCAGGCCTGAGCTCCGTCCGCAGCCAGGCACGGGTGTGCTTGGAGGGCGCGAGGCCCCTGGCAAGCCAGCGAGACCGCGGCACACGGCGGGCGCGCCCACGGGGTCGACGAGCAGCCAAGCGACGGAGAGAGGAGGGTGGCGCTGGACCCCCGAGCCCGGCCGCATCGCGGACTAGAGGGGCCGCAGGGCCGCGCTGGCGGCAGTCAGTGGAAGCCAGGGGGCCGCCAGCCTGCCGCTGTAGGGTGGGTTTTCTCGTCGTGGCTCTCGGCGCCGGTTCTCGCGGCTGCGAAGACGTGTGCGCACACGCGCGGCCTACCCACGGGCCGCTTCCAGCAGCTTCGCGCGCGCTGACCTGCACCGGCCGCACGCCCGCCTGGCACCGGCAGTAGGAGCCTCCCAGAGGCCGCTCACCACACAGCCTGTTCCTGGAGGGGCCAGCGAACTTGTCGGCCAGGAACAGGTCAGCAAAGCAGGCTTCACGCCGCATGGAGACGCCCAGTGAGTGAGCGCTCGGTCGCATCCGTCCTGCGCGGTCAGAAACACGAAGCCCGAGCCCGCCGAGCCCGCGCTGCCGCTCCTCCTGGGCCCCTCCCGCTGCGGCCTCCGCGCCCTCCTCGCCAGGGCAAGCTCGTGCTGCGGCCTTGCCCGCGTCTCTTCCCCGGAACGTTCTAGTCCCTCTGGGCGACGCGTGCTGTCCTCGCGCTCCTGGCTTCTCCTGGGGCCCCACCTCGCGCCCCGTCTCCCTGCCGTCGGGCATTCGCCTGCGGCGCGCTGCGGGAAGGATGATGCCTCCGCTGCCTGCGCCGGTCCCCCGCGGGCCGCTGGCCATGCTCCCGCTGCTCCGGCAGTGAGCTCTCTGCAGGGACTGGTGCTCAAACTCTAGATAAGATAATTGCAGGGTGAGCGCGGCTCTCTCTGTTCTAGCTGTGAGGATGCGTCCTGGAGACGCCTGGCTCTCGCTGGGCGGGTGAACCACAGCACGGCGGCAAGGAAAGAGTCCACAGCAGCCTTTCTAGAGCGCTCGCACACGCGTTCGGATCACTCTCCACTGCCTGTGGCGCTGTAGCGAACGGGCTTGACCTTGACCGACCTGCGCCGCTCAGCCAGTGCCTTCTAGACGCCTCCATGTCTGCCTCGTCAGCTTGAGACAGCCTGTGCGAGCACAGAGGGGCTCCCCAGACCGACGTCTCTGGTCTTCCTGCGTCAGCGTCTCAGGAATCCCAGCCTCCCCGCTCCAGACAGCTGCTGATTCAAGTGGGTCAAGGCCTCGGTGACTCAGTCCCCGCTGCATCGTGTCTCCGGCCCCCATCGGCGCACTGTTCTTCAACCAGAACCGGCCTCCCCGCCCTAGTCCTCATGTTTACCGGCAAGGTGACCCTTTCTGTAAATCCAGCCTCAGATGCTTTGTGTTTCGAGCACACTCAGAGGACCCATTATTTAAAGACTTTACATCCCACCCTGCCCCTCCCGACTTCCCAATTTCTACCAACCCAGAGAAACCTGTGTCTAGGACCTCCTTGGGGGCACAGGGTGTTAAGCACCGCACTGTGAAGCATCCGCAGTCACTGAGTTTGGTCCCCCGCCAGGGAGGGTACCCACATGGTGCAGCAGACCTCTCCTGTCTCCCCGCTGCTCCCCTCTGCAGTGCGTTTCTGTAGATCTGTCTGTTCTTCTCCCCACTCTGTCTCTGGTGACTCCTCTCACCTCCCACACCTCTGGCCTGTACCCCAGTTCTTGTATGCATAAATAAATAAATCTTTAAAAAAAGAACATAGTAAGATCCCAATAAACATTTATCAAGTAGTAAATTATTTTTTTCTCAATTGTTTCTTTATTTGGTTTTTAAAAATTGTTTCATTTGCTTTCTTGAATGCACTCAGGCCACTGGTTGACTTTCCTCTCATATCAGTCCTACAAAATATTTGTATTAAGATGCACTGGAAGACAGTACCTGACTTTCTGTAACCTGTGGGGGTTGGGCGTGGGTTTTCTCTGGGAGCAGAGAGATGCTGGCCAGAACCCAGGAGAACAGCATCAGAGGGGTATTCCCACCTAGGTCTCCTGTAGTTGCAAACTGTACCGTACACACTGTCACTTGGAAAAATGCCGGTTTTCAATGCTAACATGCATACATGAATTATGATGCTGGAATTCATCTCTTTATGCAAAAAAGAAAATTAAATAAATACCAATTGTGCACCGGTGTGATTACGGGCGTTGAGTTTGTAATCATTAGTAACAGCGCCAAGACACCCCCCACACGCAGCAGGAGCTCAGAGTGTGACGGGCATGTCACCAAACAGCACGGGTAAAGCAGGCATGGCGGAGCGTCACCTAGCTCACGCTGCAGGCATGAAGTGAGTCTGCAGGCTGAGGGGACACTCTTCTGAGGACACCAGGGAGGGGTCCAGTCCCAAGGACAGCAGGACCGGCGGCTCCAGAGAGGTGAAATGCTAGCAACAGAGCCGCGCCTGGACAGGAGACCAGTTCAGAGCCTGCCACACCGCTCCCAGGGGATGCAGGAGTCAGCAGTCGCCTCTGAGGCACGAGGGGCTAAGGACAGATGCACCTGAGCCCGCACTGCCCTGGGCGCTGGCCCAAGGCAGCCGGGCCTGGGAGAGCAGCAGAGAGGGAGTTAGTGCCGGGGCGGGCCGGGCTGGCAGGACAGTCAGGTTTAATGGGGTTTCTGAGACATGTTTATGAAATCCTGATTCAGAATCAATGCTCTCGCCTCCAGACTAAGAAACCCTTTGGTTGAATAATGGAGTTTATTTATGAAATAATCGTATTCCTTCCACTTGTTTTATTGTAACTATATAAAAGTCAAAAGCTCTGACTTAAGAATGGATCCCTGCATTTCTTCGGATTAATTAAGCATTTATATGAAGTTGGCATTTTGGACGCTTGCTTTATTACCCGCACAGCTCTGTGTTAATATGTCATTTTAACATCCGAAATAAATTTTGAAGTTTAAATCAAATTAGCATTTTTGCAATTAAAGGTATAGGTTTCAGAGTAAAATATTATCACAGATGAGTTCTCATTAATTTTGTGAGTACAGACCTCAGACGAATAAAACTGGGAAGCCAAGACATTCAATTTTTAAAACGTCCCATATTTTGCATTCTATTTAGGACCTTCGTGAAGCGGCTTGCAATGAGTTTGCTTTCCTACTTGCAAATATTCACGCTTACATGCACGCTGGCGGAGGCCCGCTGCTGCCACCGCACTTGGGGGCGCCAGTCACGGCGCTTCCAGTGAGGACCCGGTCCCAGCGACTCTGCGCTGGGTTGGCCCTGCCTCGGGCATGTGCGAGGCTGAACTTCCCAGCCCTGAGGCCCGAGGGAAACCGAGAACAACATTTTCCTCTCCCGGGCGCGGTTCCCTGAGGGGCAGCTCAGCCAGGCTGCCCCCCGCCCCCTGCCGTCAGGACTCCAGGCTGGGGAGCACAGGGGCGCACCCCGCCTGCCTGCTGTGTTCGCTCGGGCGTGGCTACTTGACCTACCGTGGGTCTGCGCAGGCCACAGAGCTGGGACAGCGCGCAGCCCGGGGCTCCAGGGCGCCGCTGGTCTGGGGGGCCGCCGCTCCCCAGCTCCCTCCTGCGGACTTCACCCCCCTCCCCAGTCAGCTTTGTGGAACCCGCTCCTGGAGTCCTCCGGCAGCCCTCGTGGGCGCTCGGGCGCTGGGTACCTCGGGAGCCCGCACCTTCGCCTTGGTCCAGGGCCTCTGGCCGGCACGGCGCGTGTTCCCGGACAGGGCCACGCCCGCAGGGGTGTTGCCGCCGCCCGCCCGCGCCAGCGCCCGTGTCCCGAGCGTCCACCTGCTGCGGCCTCAGTGCCGGCGTCAGACGCGCGGTCCTCCTTGGGGCCTCCGCGGGCATCCCCGCTCCTCCGGGACCCTCTCGGCCATCTGGACATCTCCGTGGCTGCCTGCTGTTGACTTCCGTGAGCCCCTCCCTGGCGCGCCCCGCACCACTTAAACCCAGTCCCGTTTTCCAGGGGCTCCTGACCCGGGAGACCCTAGCGCACCCACCGTTGTACCCGAGGTCCTTCCCAGCACCGCAGCTGACCGCGGCCACAACCGAGTGGCTCGGACACCAATCCCCAGAAACAAGTGAGGCGTTAACTTTTAATGGACCCCAGCTCGTGCACTATGCCGGCGGGACTGACAGGGAGCGATTATAAAGTGGTTTGGAAAAATTTCCAGGGCTGATGACTATGTTCATTACTTTTTCAGGTTAATTTCATAGTTGCATATAGTTATAGATATGTACATATATAAACATATATACACACGGGCTTATACATGTGACCACTCATTGAGGTGTGTGTGTACCATATATGCAGCTTATGTCAATTATGTTTCAGTAAAGCTGTTGCAAAATTCCCCCAAAATAAGGATTTCACCTTAAATCCAAAATATGATATTCATCGTTTGATTCTGTTTGAACTCACTAATCCAAACCTTTCCATTTGCACATACTTATTTTTTAAAAAATTATGACTACAATGAGAAATTTTGGAAGGGGCCAATGAGTGATATGTTTTATGAATATAATTAGAGTTCAGATTTCAACAAATTCTATTATTTGGGGTTGTTTGGAGAAAGTAAGGAGCTTTGGGTAGCTCAGAAATAAAACTAACCGCTTTGCACTGAAGCTAAAACACACAGGGTCGGGGCCACAGTTATCAGATGTGACTTTTCTGGTGTGGGTTATATGGGCAGCCACATGTATGTGCTAGCCTTCATTTTATCGGACATCAAAATCTCATGGCTATGTGTCCATGTTTCAAGTTTTGAAAAACGAAGAATATCTGCATAACTCCAGAGAACTTCAATTTTTCTTAAAAGTTAAACATTTTGTTCCTAACCTTTCAATAACTCCTGAAGGCTCATTTTACCTCCTAACCAAATGGATTATTTTGACATTTTATTGACGTAATCATAAATAGAAATATTTAAGACAAGAAGAGTGGTGAGTCACGATCATTAGTAAAATAGGTAAAATAAATGAAAGAATAATTGAGGATAATTTCAGTTTTAATTAAATGACTAAAATGGCTGTAGTAAGATTGGAAAAATCATAACATTTCATATGGAGGTTCTTAAAGTTTGAGGATCTGATCACGTTCAATATTTTATGATAGTTTGATGATAAGGTCAAAGGGAAGATTATACCTCAGCAGATAACAGAGCCACAATGTTAATTAACAGCATGGTTCTTGGACTTTGAAAATCATGCTCATTTTAACAAGCAAATTAGAAGATTATTGTTCTGTTTTATTTTTAATACAGTTTCTGACCTTTATCCTTCTCATGGAGTCTTTGCAAACTTAGAAGAACACACTGTCTGCTCAAAGTTGCCATCATTCGTCTTGTAATTACGTCACGACATTCCCAAGCCCTGGGTCTCAGGGTAAGTGCTGAGTCTGGGGACAGACAGATGCCTGTGTCCACTCAGCAGAGGGACAGCAAAGCAGGGAACCGCGAAGTCGCCACAGGACCAGGCTCGCTCATCTCCTGGCGTGCACCTTCAACTCCGCGGTTTCCAAGTGAGATGCTAGCTTCTCCCCCACGGCCAAACATCAGGCCAAGGATGCGATGCGCAGCCAAGGAAACTGCCCCGCCCCCACGGGCCTCGCAGACAGAGCAGGTTTTACAGGAAGGAGCACCAAGCCAGGAGGGGTGCAGGTCCAGGCAGTTGGGGCCATGGAGAGGCCTTCAGTTTCAACTCTTATTTAATCTCGGGGGCAAATTAAGGCACAGAGCGGAGGAGGGGAGAGGCCTTGCGAACTCTGGTCAAGTTATGTTAGAGGCAGTTCATCGTGATCCTGGCCATTCAGGGGACACACGAGTCAGCCAGATGTTTACGGGACAGAGTCTGGAGCCCAGGGGTCTGTGCTGGCCTTGAGAAGGTCACAGCGGTCCAGTCTCACTGATCGGACTGGGAAGGGCGCTCCTTGCAGACGGCTCCTGGGCAGGAGCAACTCGCGCTGCCCAGCGCACTGCTCCCGGGAGGTGAAGATTTGAGTCGCATCTGCTCACATTTCAAACATCCAGACTGGGCGCTTCTACAAGTCACTGGCCACTTCAGAGTCACATGTCCTGATGCAGCTGATTAAAATATCATTATCGATGACATGCAGGGTTAGTAAACTAGCACGGAAATTGCAATGAATAGCAACCAGCTGAATAACAAAAACCCCATAATCAAATGAAGCCAGACGAGGCTAATAGAAAAGCCTAAATGCTGACAAAAACCTCCATCTAAGATGGGACACCACATCCTCCCTGGGGAATTGGCTTGAACTTTCCTCAAACGCTCACTCGGTTGCAGAGATAATAAAACAGTCACGGTTTTCAACCTCGGCACTATAGCTCCTTCCCAGGGCTTCAACGTGATGGAAGTTGAACAGTAATTAATGGATCTTTAAAGTCTGTCTCCAGTTGAAGAAATATGCTAATTACATGTCTGCCGGAGAGGACCGAACACTTGAGACAGTGCTCTCCACAAGGACAGCAGGGTTTGCAAGTGCTTGATAGTCACCGTGATCTGTTCAAGAGGAAGTTTACTTGCAAGTCTGGGCCTCTAAATCCTGAGCATGTGCTTCACGACTAAGAAGGCAATTTTCTGTCGGGCTGACTATCGTGAGATATTTGATTAGCAGGTTGAAGTTCCTTCTTTTTTTAACTACCCGAAGCTGTTATTTGAATTACACTTTGCAGCTTTATCGCCTGGCCTCTAACAACGCCAGACGTGTCCTGCTTCGATTCTGTCCCTTAAGCCCTAGCTGTCCTTTTGCTTTCTTTTAAGCAGTAAGTCTATGCAATGATGTGTGCGGAGTCCATGGCTACTAAAAGGGTCCATGTATCGCTGCTAAAATATCAATTGCAGTTTAGATATTTAAATCTGTATATCTGGACATGGTATATAGCGACCTCAAAATAATAGCGTTTATAACTCTTTTTACTAATCATAGAAATAAAGAAGCTAGAGAAAATGATGATAATCACACATCTGAATTAGCATCTGTAATCTCAAATAAGGCATAAACAATAGTTCTTCTACTAGGTAATAATCTCTTAAAGCCTTAATTGAGAAGGATCACATTTCAGTTTTCAATCCAGTTCGTCAGACTTTACAAGGAGCGAATAAAACACCACCCTTGAGAATAAAGAAAGCGTTTCTGGGTGCGGCACGTTGCAGAAGGAAGCCCCCTCCATCAGTTCTAACCCTCGCAGGCGTGGAGGGCAGCGGGGAGCAGGGCCCGCGAGGGCGTTGGGGCGCTAAGTCACGCCTGGTCGGAAAGCGCCGCGCTCGCTCACAGCGTCAGGACGCGCGTGAGTATTAGGAAGTTCCAGGAGTTTTATTTCATTCTTAATGAGAACATTGTGCTTACACCCTTGATAAAAATCGCCGTCTGGTGAAATCCGGTGTCCAACCGACAAACGTGACCCCTGCTCCGAGTCCCAGCGCTTCGTCCTGCAGACGCCCCTCAAGAGGACTCCGGGACAGGAGCCACGCGCCACGCCCACGCCTGCACCCCGCCCATGCCCGATCGCTGCCCACGCCGGGACCCTGCCCCTGCCCGGGCCCCGTCCACGCCCGGACCCTGCCCCTGCCCAGGCCCCGTCCATGCCCGATCGCTGCCCACACCACATGTTAATAATCAAAATCTTCCTGCTCTTTAAACATCTGCGTCTGGGGATGCCTAAAATTGTGATCATCAAACGTTCGCGCCTGCAACCTCTGGCGTCCAGACCGCATGTTCTGGCTTTTTTTTTTTTTTTTTTTGTACAATGCTTGATTAAGTTTTTAAAGATTTATTTAATTGTGTTTGACATCCCTTGTAGTCCCCAGGGCGTTCCCACCACCATCTCATCGTGCACCATCACCAGACCCTGTGCTCTTTCTGCCCCCCCCCCCAGCCCACCCCCAGAGTCCTTTGCTTTGTCTTTGTCCTTTTGTTCTTGTGGTTTCTGTTTGTTTGGTTTGGTTTAATTGTTCATTTCCTTGTGCTCTCTACTATTATTATTATTTATTCTGTTCTGGCTTATTGTGTTTCCATCAGTGGAGATGAACGTTTTTCAGATCTGACTTTCTGTGGTGTTCTGAGTGCTCTGAAAAGCACACAAGGTAAGGATGCATAGCTGAGTGTCTAAGGTCAGAGAGAACAGGAAAAGCTGCTCCCCCAGGAGTGTGTTTCAGTCCATCTGCCTGTTCTGCTCCCTGCTCTGTCTCTGGTGAGTCCTCTCCCTCCCGGGACTCTGGCCTGTACCCTAACTCTTGTGTGCATAAATACATTTTTAAAATCTTTAAAAAAAAATAGCAACAGTCATTAGGTATTAACATTTGCTTTACCTACATTAAGAACTATGTAAGAGTTGCACATAAGGGGCCTCCCCTGGTGGCGCAGTGGGTTAAGCAACGCACTACGAAGCAAATCGCAGCCACTGCAGCACGAGTTCGATCCCTGCTGCCAGCCAGGGTAGGGACCCACATGGTGCGGCAGACCTCTCCTGCTGTGCCCGCTGCTCCCCTCAGCAGTGTACTTCTGTTGATCTGCCTGTTCTGCTCCCCGCTCTCTGTGGTGAATCCTCTCACCCCCCTACACCTCTGGCCTGTACTCCAGTGCTTGTATGCATAAATAAATAAATCTTAAAAAAAAAAAAAGAGTTGCACATAAAAAAGATTTACATATAAAAGTATAAGCAAATTTGTAAGATTTATACAGGAAAGCTCTGGCAGTTAGGGGCTGTGTCAATATTTTCATCCTTCTAGTCATTATTGTTTGAGCCAAAACGGGTCCGGGAGGTCCCTGGCCCTCTGATCCAGAGGAGAAGCTAGAGTTGCCTGGCAGGAAGATCACACAGTACCCCAGGCCCCCCTGGCCAGGTGCCCTGAGTCTCCACAACCACCCCCTCCCTCACCAAACCCTCCTGTCAACAAGCTTCTGGAACTTTCTTCCCCCAAAAGATTTTCTTTTAGACCCATTTGTGTCCTGCAAACTGACAAATAAAAGAAACTATGTTTAAGGAGATCACCAATTCATAACCTTTGCATTTTGAAAAGAAATAACACTTTTAATCTCTAAATAACTTGTGTAACTGCTGTGAAGTTATTTCCCTTTCATCTTACAGCCTGAGGCTAAGAGTGTCCTGAAGCCTTTAAGTCAGAGCAGATAATCCCTTCCTGATCTCTGAGGCCCCAGGGGAAGGGCCAGTCCTGCTGATTTCTCCTGCCTCCTTGTGGAAAAACCCAACGGGGCATCTCACAGCTGCACAGCCAACTTCAGCAAATATGCAGATATTTTTCTCATCTCCAGATTTTTTTAACTTGCCTTTCCATACTGTGTCTTGGGTGTTGCACTGATGCCACTTTTGTTACTAGCTGTTCCTTCTTTGTATTGAAATATAAACCATGTGGGGACGTGAAATGCACTGGGGTATGCATTTTGGGTCTGGGCTTACAACATGTTTTTTTAAAAGTCTTCAGAGGTACTTGATTAATTCCACAATGTTCTGCACACATAACCACCTGACCTCATGATACCTGCTGCCTCCTCGCCCCTCAGGATCGGCTTCCTCAGATGCTGCAGCGAGCCCCCCAGAGGCCCTCGCTGCTGCGGTAGTCCAAGCCCAAGCCCCGGGAGCCCCTTCAAAAAGACGCCTGCGAAGAGACACAGAGCCCACCTCTGCTACAGGGGTGAAGACCGAGCTGTGGTAAACCTCTCTATGTGCACGAGTGCTTGGAAGCGATTATTGCATGTGATCATTACAATAAATAGCCATCGCATTATTAGGCATCAACGGGAACGTGCGAGAGACCCGCTCTCTGCAATCTTAATGAACGTGAGGGTGACAGGCCCTGTGGTCGACAGCTTCGCTGTTTAAAAACAACAACCTAAATCACCAAGTCTCCCAGCAACACACAAGAAAACCATATTTGTGCTGCTGTTTAAATGGACTGGTAAAAGAACACGCAGCCATTTGGGGCTGAAATATTCATGGGCTACTCAGAGAACAATGAAACGAAATATACTCACCGTCCTGGAGGGACAGGTCTCCAGGAAATGTAAAAATAATGAGAGACTATTCTATTTTTAAGTTTTTTCCTTTTTTCCCATTGGATGATAATATGCAATTTAAACTTGCTACATTATGAATAGCATGTGACATGCTCACCGTTCTAAGCTAAGTGTTTTCTTAAAGCTTTTGACATAGTTTGATTCCATACTTTTGGGATATTGAGAATTTACCTGGTCTTTGGAGATTTAGCTGAGTTGGAATGACAGACAAACTTTCCTAGGTCAGAATAAAGGGTGTATCACAGCCCATCCTTGAATAAAAGGGTTTGTGTTCTTTTTTTTTTAAAGATCAACATTGACCCAGAGTCCTACTAATGCAATATCTCAATAGGATGAAGACCCAGATATTTTGACACTGGAAATCATATAATCTCTGCAAACGTTCTGTGGTAAATAAAAACCACTCTGTATATGGGTTCCAGTTCCCCAAATACAGGCCGCAGTGGTGACAGCCACTTTGGGTTCAAAATCCACACCTTCGCAAGGCTTTCAGCCCACCCACGCTCTGCTTTATGAGACAGCACTGGTTGTTGCTTTTGTGAGAAGTGAACAAGGTAGTGAAATGAAGTGAGCAGTGGTCACAGCACTAGGAGCTCTTGGGTCACTATCAAGTGCTGATTACGTGGCTACTAGTTGGCAGCAGCGACCAGCCGACCAGCGTCATGGCGGCAGTTTGCACCTTTGCTTTTCATAAGTTTCGATTTCACTGTATGGAAACCTGCACTGAGAAATGCCCCACTGACAAACTGATGCCCTAAAGCTGAATTTCTGCTAGGCAGGTAGGTTAGTGCTGAAATCCAAAGAAACTTATGATCGTTTCTTCTAAATTTAAAATATAATGGACCTGTCAAATTGAGCTGGAAAACTTTACATTTCCTTTGCAACATCCCAACTTTCCTCCAAGCAATAAACTCATTGGAAATAAACAAATTCTTCCCAAATCCAGTCAAGCTAGAAAGTGTGAGTGTCCAGAGAAACAGAGCAGCAGACACAGGACGGCAATGCCTTACGTAAGGGGTAAACCGACAGCAGAAAAGAAACAATGTCCCCGGACTAATCTCTTTCGTAGGTTTTAGCGTGAGGCTCACAGTGTGTATGTTCGGCTTCTTCAGAGTGCAGGGATCTCTATCTACTTGCAGCAGAATAGGCTCACCGTGTCCGGCTAGCGGGTCTTAGACCTTGCTGCCAGACGTCTACGCTGCAGATACCGTTCACCCTTAGCGGTGCCGGCGTAGTGACGGGCGACATGCGCTGAGCATGCGCCCACTGAGAGACGGCTGAGAGAAGAGCCCAGACATGAGGGGACACTGACCAGCATTTATCCACCCGCCCGCCACACAGCCGTGCGACCGTCCCTGATTCGCTGCAGCAGCTTCATTTTTAAAAAGACCTAATTAATTTATGCACACACGAGCTGGGGTACCGGCCAGAGGCGTGGGGGGTGAGAGGACTCCCCAGAGAGAGAGCGAGGAGCAGAGCAGGCAGATCCACTGAGACACCCTGCCGAGGGGGCAGCGGGAGGCAGGAGGGGTCTGCTGCGCCCTGTGGTCCCTCCCTGGCGGGGTTCAAACTCACACCACAGTGGCTACGAGAGCCCCACAGTGCGGCGCTCAACATCTTGCGCCACCAGGGAGACCCCTGCAGCATCATGTGGAAGCATTTTCCGAGTCAGAGTTCTCATTGTCCTCCCTGGGAAGCTCACAAAGGAAATAGAAAGACTTGATTAACAGCTTCTCTCCAGAAACAGAAAGCACACAACACGACACCAAGCGCACAACACAACACCAAGCTCACAACACGACACCAAGCGCTCCACAATTGCACACAGAAAACGTTCCTGGGCCCTGCTTTGCTTTTCTTCTTGGGTCCTTTTCAGCCTGGACTCGCCTCCCACTGGAATCCCTGGGCCAAGAACAGCCATTCACTTTCCAATCCCTAAGTGCAAAGTGCCTCACCCCTTGGGCTCTGAGAGGCTGTCACAAATTTTCTTTGAGTTCCCTGAGGCAAGCATCTCCCAAACAGCTCCTGAAGCAGTCACCAACAGGGAGGAGTAAGTTATTTGGATAGGTAATGACCAAAATGTCACCAAATTTGTAAAAGTTGATCAACCAAATAAGATGGTAAAAAGTCATAGCAACTGAAGTAGACAACAAAAAATAGGTAAAATCAGAAATTAGCTCTTCATGATCTAGAATTGCAAAACAGTTTGCAGAAATAAATATTTCATAATATTGCCGAAAGTAATGTTCTGTTTCCCTTTAAAAATTTTTTTCAAAAACTGCTCTCAAATTGTCTATCTTGCCCTTAATAGCAAATACCTGTCCGCATGCATCTAGCGACCTACCAGCTATCCATGGCTGGGACGAGACTATTTTATTCTAAAATAACCACACCGACGTGATCCTGGAAGAGCTGAATAAACACGGGGTCCATGGAAAGTCTCAGAGTAAACACACATCACAGGGAGAGAGACAAGCTAGAGCAGCAAAACCTGCTGAGGTTCAGTAGCCCTGCCTGGGGCAGATGGAGAGAGGCACGCTGAGAGATGCAGCCCAGCTCTGAGCTCTGGACGAACAAGGCAGAGAGAGGTCTTGAGCAGGCGTTGAGCAGGTGGAAACCGACTGTGGCGGGCGCCGGGCAGGCGTGGAGAGGACAGATGCACACATCTGCTAGCCCTGTATTTTCTGTTTTATCCACTTTGGACACTATTATTTATGGACCGTCACTTAAAAAGTTCTGAAACGGTCGTGCCGACTGCCCATTCACCTTCTCAATAAGCCTCCATTGTGTTAATAGAATTGTACTTCTGATTTCTTGCCACTCAATAGAGTGTTTCTGTTTATTTTAAGTCCTATAAGTAATGGATTTAATACCCATCAAGAAAGAGCTGCTTCCTGAATTATTTATTTTTATTCCTCAGGTATTTGGTTGGATTTAAAAGTCAAGTATTTTTTAATTCCAAGAAAGCACCATGTATGCTAAGTCACCTTAAGATGGAGACAGACTTTATATTTTCTTCGCCTAAGAGGCAGCGTGGTGCAGAGGAACTGGCGGCGGAGCGAGCCTGCTTGGAGAAGAGAAGGGCCCAGGCCAGCGGTGACCACCCGGTGCGGCCAGCCCCGCGTCCCAGCCCCGGCACCCACCGCCGTCTCGCTGGCGGGGAGGTGGTTCGGAACCCACAGCCCCAGCGCGGAGCGCTTATCCTCAGGATCTGAACTTGAGCGAAAGTGAAGTCATTTGTATCATAGAAGATATGACAGCGAAAGTCGAAGATCCTCATTTCGTAGACGGTAACAACTTCGGCCAGCCGTCAGGTAGAGAAGTCAGCGCTTCCTTCTGCCGGTCCTCCCAGCCACTACGCGGCATAACGGCACGCGGGAGGAGACGTGACCGTGCAGCGACGGCGTGTCGGTCGGAACTCGCAGCACGTGGGCGAGACGCCCGGCAAACCGGTGAGAAAGCGCATCTGGGCAGCGACCTTTGCCGGACCTTCGTCCGTTCCGTTGGCTTCAGGGCAAGTCTAACCCCGAGTGTCCCTGCAGCGCTCCTCGGGCTGCGCGGCCTGCTCCGGGCCTCCCGCCGGGCTGGGCATCTCTTCTTCAGACCGACGGGGCGGGCAGGTGCGCAGAAGAGCGAGGCTGGGAGGCCGACTGTTGCAGCCTCAGGCGCGTGGGCACCGCGCGGGCTTCGCAGCAAGGCCCGCGAACCGCCGCCCCCAGCCCGGTGGGGCGGGCCACGAGGCGGCTGGCCGGGGAGGGCCGGCTCTGCGCCTGGCCCCACGGGAGGTGGCGCGGCCAGGCAGCGTGCTGGTGACACGGCTGTGGTTATCTGATCGTTGTCCCTTCTTTCCCCTTAATTCATCTAAAGCTTTTGTCTAAGCCAAAAGAGAAATCAGGACAAGGACATCTCCTCTGCCAGTTCCTTTTAGAAGAGAAGAATATTAGCCCTTGACTGGCTGCTAGACTAGAGGGCCTGAGCGCCGGGAGGCGGCGCCAGGCTGAGGGGCCAGCAGGCCGGAGCCGGCCCTGTCCTCAGACACAGCGAGCTGAATCATTGTCATGGTAATTACCGGCCGGGATTTATCTTGGTGTTCAAAAGTAATAATAAAAATCTTGAATAGGTAGAATAATTACACTTAACTGCTGTAATTAATAAATTAATTTTAGAAAATGATTCACATCAGAAATGAATTATAATGACTGAAATTTAAAACCTCTGTGCGAACCTTTCTACGACTTTTTAATAAGATGTATTTAAATCGTTATTAAAAAGAATATTTTCTGGCTTACCATTTTATGCCTTGGATTATTTTAACTATCCAATTGAGTAGGGAACCAACAATCAGTGGCTTTGTGTTATGAGGCTGTGCCAGATAACCACAGTTGGCTGTGCACTTCCTCGGGCAACTGATTTTCGAGCCCCAAACACAGCCCCCCGGGCGGGCACAGGAGCAGCACCCTCTGCACTTCCAGCCTCGCCGGGCAGTCCCCGAGCTGAGACTCCACGCGACCAGGGAGAGTCAGCTCAGCGTGGGGCTCGTTAGCGGACTCCATGGTCCTGTTGGACAGAATTCACCAGCTGGGGAATAAGATCATGGTCAACGGCCTTTAAAGAAAAAGATTATTTATTTATGCTACAAGAACTGGGGTGGAGCCAGAGGTGCAGGGGATAGAGGAAATTCCCCAGAGGGGGGAGCAGAACAGGCAGATCCACTGAAACCCACTGATGAGGGAGCAGCGGGAGACAGGAGAGGTCTGCTGCGCCCTGGGGGTCCCTCCCTGGCGGGGTTCAAACGCACACGGCAGTGGAAGAGGATGCTGCAGAGCACTGAGCCACCAGGGCCACCAGGGAGGGCAGATTCAAAATTGTCTGTGTGTGTATGCGTGTGTGCGTGCATAATTTAACTTGCTTTAGACATTCAGCTGCCCATCAGTCCTAAAATTTTGCCAATTCCACGCTAGTTTTCCCTGGCCACCTGCTAGACTAAGACCCTGGGTAACTGAACTACACTCCATGGGGCGAGGGGTGTTCTGCCTCGGTCATCGAATTTCTCCGACTCGTCGTTGTGGTTTTGTACAATCTGTCAAAACACACACTACATAAAATTTTCATCGTGCTATGATAAAACAAATGTAATAATCTGGGAACACACATATTGGAAATATTAAAGTATATTAAAAATTAAAGCAACATTATCATATTATTATAGTTAAACATTTCCAATTTTAGCATGTCGAGAAACAGGTATCATCTCAGAAGCAAGAGGAAAGAACATATATTGAAGAAAAGCCAATCCTACCATAGTGGGATTTTAATTTAGCAAAATTACCCTTTTATTTATTTCCAGAGCCAGAGGTGTCTAGAGTAACACAACCTCCCTCCTCCCTGTTCCCCTCCCCTCAACCTTTTTTTTTTCCTTTTCCTATTGCATCTGTTCTGGTATTTTTCACTGATATTGTCCGTGGATGAGATCAAGTGTCAGAGAAGAGTGAATGCCGAAGAGAAAATGGAAATATGCTGAACGCCAGTGTAATTCCCATTTCAAATTACGCTCGTACCCAGCCTCTAAGAAAGCCAGCATTATTTTCCTTTTTAATGATTTTTTTAAGTAGCTGTAAAAATTAGAAAAAAGTTTCAGTGAGGTGAACGAACTGAAAAACTTATTATAAAATTAGTGGAACTTGAGCCCTCCCTGGTGGCGCAGTGGGTTAAGCAACGCACTATGAAGCAGACAGCAGCCACTGCAGCACGAGTTCGATCCCTGCTGCCGGCCAGGGAGGGGACCCACATGGCGCAGCAGACCTCTCCTGCCTCGCCCGCTGCTCCCCTTGGCAGTGTATTTTGGTTGATCTGCCTGTGCTGTTCCCCACTCTGGCTGGTGGATTCTCTCACCCCCTGCACCTCTGGCCTGTAGCCCCGTGCTTATATGCATAAATAAATAAATCTTTAAAAAAAATTAGTGGAACTTCACCACACATAATTTCACCTATTTCATTCACTTTCATCCCTCACCTAAATGTTCTTTTCTAACAGCGCTGTCTGTGCTAAGTTTCTTGCCAGCACCTCATTACGTACAACCTGACGAAGTCTCTTGGAGAATGCGCATTCCCGGTGCACAGTAGCTCCCGATTGCCTTTAACCTGCTGTTTTCCCCAGTTTTTCAAATAAGGCACCATGTATTCCATCCGGGAGCAATGGAGCATTGGGTTGTAAAAATATTTCAACATGCGAGGAGTGTGAGCAGGCTAGCACAGAGGCGGGCACAGCGACTGATGCCTGAAGACCAGAGGGCCCCTGACAGCCTGGAGCGCCACGTAAGAGCACCCCCACTTGAACAAGCTGCCTGGGGAAGGGGGTGCCCTGTGAGCCACATCCGGAAGCCTCATCTGACATCTTCTCTTTCCATTCTGGAATGTTCTGTAACTGAAACTTGAACCCCAAGCTGGATTTGCCTGCTTGCCAGTCCAAGATGGACACAGTGTGATCGTGTTAGTTCCCGGCTGATGCTCGGTCGGCCGGACGGGATGTTCTTCAGTCTGCTGCTTGTCATCGTGGGTCCCTTGCCCGCCTCCTGCGGAGACCCCTGCTCCTGCCCCCAAGGGGAGCTCTGCCTCACGGTGGTTTCCACGCCAAGTCCCGCAGCGCGGGTTTACCCGGCCACGAGGCCCTTCCGTCAGGAGCCGCAGCTGCGGTGCGTGTCCGTGCGGCTCCCGAGGCCACCCGAACCTGCCCGGCATCCCACATCCGCCCCCTCGTGCCTCGCCGGGCGGTGACGACAGCACCATCAGACGCGGCAGCTGCAGCTGGGTCCACACTAGGACCGCCGAGATCGCCACCCGCATCTGCCTTAGAGCCGGGGCCGGAGCGAGCTGGGGGCCTAGCTGGGAGCAGCGGACTAGGGGGCCGTGGGGGTGCTCAGACCCATCTGAACAGCTGTCAGCGGACCCCTAAACCAGAGTGCTGTGAGCCAGCGTCACCTCAGCTTACAGCACAGCAGCGTTACAGACAGCGTGTCGCTTCGTGTACCCGACGTGCCGTTTCAGACTCGCCGAGTCCCGGGCCGCACCGTGCGGCGCCTCTGGCTTCCTAGGCCGCTGCTCCCAGCGCGACTCTCCACTGGCGGGAAGTGTCCAGGCAACGATGCCCCCGCTGCGGCCCATTCCCAGAAAGCCCTCCGGGTCCAGGCGGCTCGGGCCTCAGCTCAGCTGACCATCATCAGGGTGCAGGTTGCCTCGGGCAGCCTGGGGGGTGTGCGTGGAGTGAGGCACGCCCGCCTGCCCGCCTGCCCGCCTGTCCATCTGCTCACCTGTCCATCTGCCTGCCTGCCCACCTGCCCGCCTGCCCGCCTGCCCGCCTGCCCCCCTGCCTGCCTGCCCGCCTGCCCGCCTGCCTGCCTGCCCCCCTGCCCGCCTGCCCGCCAGTGGCCCCTGGAAACTCGCAGCTTACCACAACGGCCTCACTCTTTCTTGTAACTCCATGACAGCTGTTTCTCCTCTGGCCGTAGCCGGACGCAGCCGGCCTGCGCTGGGCCTGGTGTTGGAGGGCTGTTGGCGCTGAGTGTGTAACGCGCCAGGGGGCTCCTGCCGTGTGGGTTCAGCCAGCAGCGTGGCCCAGCTGACTGTGTTAATTGTGTTTTCCCACTAAATAGGATTTTTTTAAACGATACTACTTTTTATCGAGGTGACATTGCCTTTCCGCACTGCATATGATTTAGGGGTACAGGGTCACCAAACACACCGCCCAGGAGCCCACAGGGGTCCCGCCTCCTATCCCCCACTCCCCCCCGGGAAGCCTCAGGCCTGCGGTCAGGTTTCTAGGGGTTTGGTTTTTCCTTTGATTTCTTTCATTATCGTCCACACGTGAGCAAGGCCGCCTGCAATTTGTCTTTCTCCTTCTGGTGTGTTTTGCCAGTACAACATGGGGAGCGAACGCCACTGGGGGAAGTCTGGTATTCCTCAGGTGGGCATCGTAACTTAACCCAAAGATCACCACGCACCCCAGCTCCGCGGCCTGCCGGGTGGTTCCTCCAACTCCCCTTCCTTGCCGGGATGCGCTGGCGCGAGGGACCAGCAAGCTCTCCTCTGGGAGATGGACGCTCTTATGGAGCAGCTACGAGCACCGCAGAAAGGAATTTTATGGGGGCTTTACGCGCTCTCTGCCCATATTATTGTGCAGCTGGAAGGGTGACTTACTTTGAGGAACGCTCACCAAAGACCCAGGTCCACCCGTTATTAAATACGTCTACACATTTCCGCTGGGACATAAATGGCCTATTGCACTGAAGCAGAGACATCGGTCTCACTGGTGGTGAAAGGCGAACTCCTGAGGCCCAAATGTAATACAAAATAACTGCAATATAACAAATGCCCGCAAGTCTAAATAGAGAGTAACGATGACGTGGAAATCACCGAGTATGCCCTCCGTGCTGTGTTTCTTACCTGAGGGGTGTCCCGTTTCATGCTCTGAGTCGTCTGGCGCGCGGGGGCTGTCGCTGGCCTCCTGGGCCCCGAGTGGTAGGCCGGACAGCACCGCCCAGTTCGCAAGCGCCTTCTCAAGTGGGAGATGCCGGTCCGCCCGCAGAGCGAATCTCCCGGCCCCCGGTGTGTTGGCGCTGCCGCCCTGGAGACCCGACGCGCGCCCTGCCTGCAGGCTCAGCCCCGACGTCTGTCACACGCAGCTCCCGAGACGCCTGCGACACTGAAAGTCCTGTCGTCTGTGAAGGCCCGGGGCGCGCGCTCATTCACGCCCCTGCTGCATCGCGCTCGGAGTATCCCAAGAGCTGTGACGCGTTGTGCTCCCGGCCCCCGTCCTGCTCTCCCCACCCCCCATCCCCATCCTGCTCTCCCCCAGGCCCCTGCCCTGCCTCCCCTGCCCACCCCAGTCCCGCTCTCGGTGCGAACGGCGCTGGCCCCGCTCTGGCTCTCGGCGGCCCGCAAGGCCGTCGCACCGAGACAGCACGGAGGCAGCCAGGGCCCGGGACGTGGTTAATCCGTGGTTGCTCCGGATTAACACCCGAGGCTGTGCGGGCGATGCTGCCGCTGTGGCACGGAAACCGCTCGGCTTCCTCTCTCAGCTAAGGGGCGCGGTGCGCTGAACTGCGTCTTTGGAGACTATTGGTTAGTTTACTTAAAGTCATGGAACAATACATCCACACGTGTCTAGTTACAATAACAGCTGGATATTTCATTATCATTTGCGTGGAAAACATCAGCATTCCGATTTTTGATAAGAGTCAAAATAACTAAATGTCAGTGCGTGCAGACGGTCTCACTTGCATCGACAGCATTTGAGTCCTGTGCGGCTTTCACCACATGACATGATAAAAACAAAGTACCTGACATGGCAGATTAATCTGCGATTAAAACATTCACCTTGCAAAATAATAAGAGTAATTTATGTTCTCAATAAACGGGCAAGATTGATCTCTCTCCAGGTCACGCTTCGTGACATCTCACATTCTTGAGAAGGTCCCTGTTCAGTGTATTCTATTCAGGATAGGTCACTTGTTTTTCTTCCTTTGTGTTCTGGAAATACTACGTTGGACTCTGCTTCTGCTCAGAGGGAAGCTCACGCTGGTTCCTCAGACCAAGCTCAGACACGCGCGCTTTTCGAGGATAGTTAACTGACGCTCGTGGAAATCTAAAACCACTGTTGCTGGTCTCTTTGGAATATTTTCAAAATAGGTGATAAAATATGTGATTTTTATCAAAATACACAAAATTCAAATGGTTAGTATGCAGTGGGGTGAGCCCGTGCCACCCCGGGGCTTCTGATAAAGGGAGGCTGTGAGGCAAGAGCTGGATTCCCTATGGGGAGAGACTGGTTCTGGATGCCTGTGCCCCCCGCAGGGACCAGCAGGTGGTGACAAGAGCATAGCTCAGCATTACCCCAAAGGAGCAGGGTTCTGTCCATTCATTCTCAGTCCAAACTAACTCCAGACCCTTCCCTGAATGCGCCCCTCTCACAGCGCTCTGAACCCACCCAGGCTTCCCTGCCTGGGGCGTAGCTTGGATCGAGGAACAAAGGAGCCTCAGAGACTATTCTGAGTCGTTTTAGGAATGCACAGCCTAGTAAGTGAAAGCGCATCCAACCTGAAACGCAGCCTGAATCGTGCTATGCAGCTGCTCAGCTTCTCTCGCACAGCCACGAAGGAGCTTCTGGCTGCCCCGCCCCGGCCCCGGGGGTCAGCCGCCATACTGCGAGGGCAGCAGACGGTCTATTCCTGAAGGGGAGTGTTCGACTGGCTTCAGAGCCTGCTTCATTTCAGTCGGTGTGAGCAGAAAGCTAAGATTTCCTGCTGTGTTATCCTGTATCCGATGCTGCTTTCTTTTTTAAATGTAAATGCAAAGAACATGAAAGTTCAATAGCTAGGGAGACAGAAAAAAGCAACTGTTCTGTGATAAATGAAGTAGGTTATTACTAATATGATAAAAGTTAAGAAATCTTAAAGGGCTCTCTACAGGTGCTAATTTTACTACTTGAATGAAATTAATAAGACTCTCTATAAAGCAGCAGGAGATCCTTAGATTATACGAGTAATCAGCAAGAAAATTTATTGTGGTTTCATGAAGCATAAAATGTGTAATATGCAAAAGTGGTACTTTATTCTCTGCAGTGAACAATTCTCAGTCCTTATAATAGAAAAATATTTAATAGTTTGATACCTCTCGAGGCACAGTTTTTAAAAGTTGCTCAAGTGTGATTAATTTGACTCAATACAGAATAACAATGCGACAACACCAAGTCACGTCAAACTCCCAGAGACCCCTGCATCTGTGTGGTGTCCTACATCAGGAGAGAAGGGGAAGGGCGTCTCCACTGAGAGGGGCGCCAAAGTCCAGAACTGCATGGCACATCGTGGTGTTTCGGAAAACGTGTACGCAATACAAAAAAAGAAGTACCAGAAAGAGTTGATTGAAAACCTAGGAAGGAGCGATTAATGAAGCTGATACCGAGAATTTCACAATTTCAAGGAGAATTAAAGCAAATGATATTTTGAGTTTCGACTATAACCTTTAGAATAGTTTTAAACTTAACTGAATTTAATTCAGACGTGTCTGCAATTTGCTTCATCTTGTTGAAAAAAAATTGTATCTATCTGATATAATTTGGCATATCTTAAGGATATCATTAATGGATATATGTGTGTATTCAAGACTATCTGCTTGGGGAAAGCGTCACATCTTTTTGCCTTGATGTGATGCGTTTAGCCTCCATCAGTGGTTCTTGGATGCCGAGTGCTTGGCCTCGAGAAGCTGTCACCGCCACGCCCAGCACACAAGCAGTGCAGAGGGAACCCTGCTCGTTGTCTGTTCTGTATGGAAACAGCCAAGATCCTTCAAGAGCTATGACAGTGAGATCACATACAGGTGAGTCCCAGCGTGGGAACCCAATCTGGGACTACTTTGAAGCTATGCCAGCAAAATTCCTAGGCACATGGAAAATAGAAAGTAAGAAAAGGAAAAAAAAAATGATCATTGCAAACATTTTTGAAAATGGGAATATTCTAATATTAGCTTTAAGATATGTTGTTTATAGATAACTATGAAGATCATACCAGGAATATTTCTAAGGCATTTTCACACACAATTATAGGACTGAAACAAAAAACAACATCACAAGATACATGTAATTATTAGTCCTAGTCTATAGATTAAATCAAAACACAAGGATTCAATTGCCCTAAGATAGCATTTGGTAGTCAGGATTTAAGCCATGGCCTGGCTTGAGCTCTCGCTTTCTGAACCAACGTAACAGAGAGTGCAGCCAAAGCTAGGGCTGCTGGTTTCACTTGGAAGTGTGCCTTGTTCATCAGGGATGTTCTGTTTCCATGTGCGATTGATTGAGGAAATGATCAAGCTTCTCTCTCCCTCTTTACTTCGGGATGTTTTGTTGTGACTCAACATTTCTCCAATTACCCAAATCTGATGTCCGGTAAAGTGCATTTTGTTACAGAGGGCTTGCTGATCTGAGTTGCTAAGTAACTCGATAATAATGTTTCACGTCAACAAGAAAGTGACCACACCTGAATGAGAGAGGGAGCGTTGTACAGAACAAGGCACGACAGGCAAATAGTTTACTCTGGACAGCACTTCAGAAAGTGTCTGATGAAAATGGGTAAGGTTGGACGCAAGTTGCCCTAATGGTCTAGCAATCATTTATGCCGAAGCAAGTGTGTGTGAGCTGAATTTCAATCTTTCTCAGATGCCGTGAAAATGCAACTAAGTAATAAATAATGTTCAGTATAAGATATTCAAGTACAGATATGTTCAATCTTTTTTCTATGTTCATAAAGATTTTCATGTTCACATCTTTTGTACGAAGTAAATTTATTATTATTTATAAGTACAGGTTCTGAACCTGTAAATATTTGTACTTTGGGAGCAATTGCTTTTCATTGATTTGAGACATTAAAAGCAATTTCCTGCACTTGTTATTTTAATTAAGTGACCAAAAGTGTCAATACAAAATAGTTGAGAATTTGAAGTTGAACTGAATTAGAATGAAACCAAAATAATGATTTAAAAAGGCAATCTCCAAATACAGTTCTCTATCCAAATGTTTTTTCTTAAGTAATTTTTTATTTCCATTTTGAGATGTGGCTACCAGGTCTTTTTTATATTGATGGATAAATAAAAGTGGAATTTTTCTATGATTAGACTTACCTTGTTTATGGCTTTAACTTAAAGATGTCATTAAACTGATAATGATTATATACACATATATACATACTACTGAGTAAACGGAAGATCCTTTTGTGCATTTACACTGTAAGAATAGTCTTACCCTATTTTCTCTCAATTCAACTCAGTCTCTAGTGCTGGGGAGATAATGGGTTACTTAGTTTAGACTCTTAATAGTGGATTGGGTCTGGTCATCAACTTTGCAATTCCCACAGTTCACCTATGAATTATCATGCCTTCAAGATACTAAATCTTATATCAATGCATTTATCCAACGTGGCATATATTTCAGAATGGGGAATGAATATTTTTGCTTATAATTTTGCCTCTGTTGTATAATTCTACTCAAGGGACATATTTCTGACTCAGAAAGGAAGTTAGAACAAAATTAGACTAGATTTAAATATTATTAGAAACATTACATAATTTTTGTAACTTCTTAATTACTTACTTGGTTAATTAAATATAAAGTTTCATCTTTCACTAGGAATCAGCCACGGTTTATACACTGTCCTTGGTGCTGAAACGCAAAGGTGGACATATGCGAAGTTCCTGCAATTATATTTACACTCTCAGAGAGATACCAGATCACACATAAATACATTCTAAGTTGTGTGAAAGTGCAGTACACACTTTACACTGTGTGTTAAGGGAAGGTTTCTCTGAGGACATATTTGTTAATCAAAGAACTAAATGGGGGGAGGGAGAATGTGATTTAAATATCATTACAAAGAGGATTTCTAGTAGAAAAAGCAGCAACGTCAAGTGCCTTGAAGAGAAAATGAAGAGTGGAGTTGGAAGGATGGAGGAGCTGATGTTGGAGAAGTGTGTGGGCTCCACCATGGAGTCCACCAGGCCACACTGGACACTTGAGTTTGATTTCAAGGATGCAAACGGGGGATGATGTAAGACTTAAATTTGTAACACCACAATGATTGCTGTGTTGACAGGTCGTTGGATGAGAGCATCGTGGAAGAAGCCATGACTGTAGTTTAGATGAGCAGCTATAATGATTAGAACCAGAAAAGCAGTGGGCAGATGGTAAGAGGTAATTAGCTTATTAGGTTAAACCAAGGGAACTTGCTGACATGTAAAATAGATCATGTGATAAAAGGGATGATTGAATACTAAATCCTTGAGATTTGGGCCTGAGCAATGAGGTGGATAGCAATGGCATTTACAGAAATGAAGAGTGAAAGAGAAGTAAGTTTGAGAAGAAAATTAAATATTCCATTTTATATTATTAAATAATATATTTATTAAAAATCCAAATGGAAATGACAAGGAGGTAGTTGAATGCATAAGTTCATCAGAGCAGCAGAGTTTGGAATAAAATATGGGTGTCATCAGCATGCAGAATTAATATAAAGATATGGGACTTGATAAAATGATCTAGGGAACATATGAGGCAAGAAGGAAATATAAGACAGCAACAAGAACAGAGATAGTGAGAGCAATAAAACCCTTGGGAAGGCAAAGGTAGAATTTGGGGATAAACTAATAAATTGTGGTTTTTTTTTAATTTATGATGATATGTTATCCCAAAGGCAACTGAGAAGAGAAAACGATCTTCAGAGTACTTGGGGCTTGGAAGTGATGGGTAAATTCCAGAGCTTGGATACACCATGAGAGGTGGAAAGTAGAACCTCTTTTCATTTGTACATTTTCAATTCCTTGTTGTTGTGCGAGTTCTCACGGAGACAGTGGGAGCCCAAAGGTGAACTGTTGAGACAATTGCAGCTGCAGTCCCCACAGTCCTGTTTAGCATTCACAGCTACAAAGTTCAGACCAGGAGTAGCCCAAAGGGCAAGCAAAAGCAACACCCAAGCTAGTTCGATCTCACATTGTGAACTTCTAATGTCATTTTACATGTCTATACTAGAAATAATAAAAGGTCAGAAAAAACAAAACAAACAAGCACACGACAAACCACAACCCTTGGGAATCCCTCCGGACGTCTCGGCGCCTTATAAACGCTCACCCTGAAGACCTACGTCCCTGGACCTCGTTACTACCAGAGTCACGTACCGTCGGGTTCACCTACGTTCTCCCAGGTGGACGTCATCATTGTTTTCACTGTTTTCCATATTCTCCAATTTATGTCACAGATTTATTTTTTGATGTATCAGAGGAACAGCCCCAAACCGCTGTGGTCCTTGTCACAGTGGAGAGGGGGGACCACCTGCCGAAAGGAGACAGGTACCGCAGGGCTGATGGGGGCAGGCCACGGCACAGGCCCCACCAGGACAGGGTCGGGCTTGACGTGTGTGTCTGAAGTGCCCTGCCCTTGACTGGACACATCCTGTACGCTCTGAGAGGCTTATCCTGTTTCCTTACACTACCAAGGGTGAGGGCCCCGCCTCTGCCCAGCGACCACGCCAGTCTTGCTTCCACTCTGGGGGGTAAAACTGCATCTCACGGGTTCGGTGATCAGCGACAGCTGACACCTGTGTGCTTGCTGCTGACGGACCAGCAGTCTTCCAGGGTGGTTCGGCGTCTAGGACTCGGCCAGCCATGTCGTCGCAGGGTAAATTATTCTCAGAGCTTAGTGGAAGAGCGAAGCATGAGCAAGGGGGAAGGGAAGGCGGGTAGGGGCCGAGGCCACGCAGGGAGCGGACTCTGAAGTGACTGCATTAGCTCCTACGAATCACCACAGAGAAGTGCTGTAAAGTAGCCACATCTGACGCGGCGCAGCTCTGGAGCTCTGCGGCCTGCGAGGGCTGTGCGCCTTCTGGGGGCTCCAGGGGCGCTCTCAGTGCCTCATCTCTTCCAGCCGCTCTGCCTGTTGAGCCTGGGCTCCCGGAGGCTACTCTCCAAGTCTTAGCTTCCTGCACCTCGCCCCCTTCCGGCCTCAGCTCCCTCCTTCCCCGGTGAGCACACACAGGGCAGGGTGAGCTGGGGAGCCCCAGCTGCAGGTCTCTGACCTCAGGGCAGCTGCACAGCCATGGGCCTGGAGCTGGGGCCAGAGGCCCTCGGGAGGACATTGCTGGGCTTCCCACCACGGTCGCCGGCCTTCTTGGAAACCCAGGACTTTGCTTGAGACTGAGACTCCTGTCGCTGTCCACAGAGTGCAGGATGAGAAGAGCATAGCACAGGATGAGGCCCAAATCACTCCATAACTTTGAAACTGGATTCAAATGCCCTGTGATTACAAAATGATGCCAGCAGTATTTTTCTTCAAAGTCGCCATTCAGAAATTCTTAGGTAATTTGATGTAAGTGTATTTCATAAAGTGCAAACGTATTTATAATGTTAAAGCAATATTGAAAAAGCATGGAAGGGTCCCCTGGTGCTTACGTTTAAGGGGCAAGTTTCAGCGCTATCAAGCTACTGGCAGCCCCTGCGGCCGGAGTTCCATCCCCAGCCAGAGAGCGGGCCCACAGGGCACAGCAGACCCCTCCTGTCTCCCGCTGCTCCCCTCAGCAGTGTGTTTCAGTGGATCTTCCTGTTCTGTTCCCCACTCTGTTGTTCTGTTCCCCACTCTGTCTCTGGGGAGTCCTTTCACACATGCCCCCACCTTGCACCCGAATTCTTGTATGCATAAATAAAAATTTAAAAATCTTTAAAAGTAAAAGCATGGAAATTGAGTAGCATTTTCCTACACATGATCACATAGCCAAATGGTTTTCCAAAGAGATATAGATCTCACTTTTCCTTTATGCTCTTAGAAGCCAGGATCTGGGTTATGTCTAGTCAAGAACAAAATAAATAATTAAATGCTTTAGATCTTGAGAAAGAAAAAAACTGCTGGGCAGTCCTCTGGACCTGTCAGCTTCCTGTCCTGGCAGTTTCTCGAGTGAATAATCTTCTATGACTGCAAATTTTAACAGACACAAATATGTGTGATTAAATTATTTTATAAAATGTTTTATATTCTTAATGCCAATAAAATTATATTTATGCAATATAATATATGTAATATAAATATATTTATGTGATTATCTATGTATGTTTATAAACATACATCCTTGAAATATATATATCACTAAAGCCATCTTAAGACAAAATTGCTCTTACAGAACAATAAGAAGAAAACCAGCGTGTCCATTTGTTGAAACAATACGGTACCCAACCACGTGCCTCTAATAACTGAATTGTCACAGCCCTACTCAGGTGTACTGCTGTCACCGGGCCGCGAGGACGCTGATCGTCTCAGTAAGTACTGCCATGCGGCCCTGCCCCTTCATGGAGCCGTGGCCTCTGCCCGTTTGCCTCCTGTAGATATGGGATGCTCGAGCTAGGTAACACACGCCTTCTTCTTTCTGATAAACGGAACCACCAGTTTCTGCCACCCCTTACCGCAAAGGGAACTAACCTCTACTTCGCCTTCTCTTCTCTGTGAATCTTTTCCCCTAATCAATTATTCTTCGATGGTCCCCAGGCTGTTGCTTCATCAGAAGTGGCTAAGGATGCAGGTCATATTATGCTGAAGCTGTGTACTAAACGACCTCAAGACATTTTTGTTCATTGCAAAAATGAGCAACATTTTAATACATAGCGGAATATCCGTCGCGGTTTCCCATACACCAGTTCTTGTCTGCAGATGAGAATGCTGTGTGACATGCGGAAATGCCAGACACCTAGGAAGGAAATAGAAATTCCAGATAAAAGCACTTCAGGTTCATTTAACATGCACAGAATTTCCCAATTAAAACTTCCGCATTAGCATCGCATTTTCAGCAGCTCGTCCCCTAATGAGATTCCAGCAGCAGAAGCTGCAGCGCGAGCGCCTGGGGCCTGCTCTGGAGAGGGGCCGCCTGGCGAGTTCTGAGGCCGGTCTCGGTGCGGAAGAGAAGCGCGGCAGTGCCACCTGCTGACGCGCCACTCCAGAGAAGGGCGATTCCCGCTCTGGGCGGGCGCGTCGCCCGCGAGCTCTGGGGGCTCATCCTTCTGAGGCCGAAACCGTAGGGTAGTGTCTGCTTTCTCTAAAACCGCGTCTGTACTGCTCTGCACACAGAAAGTCATTTCGGTCCCTGACAGGCCAGTTACGCAAACGTCGGCGGCTTGAACAGCCCCAACCCGCCGCCCAAACCAAGAACGCAACATCGTGTCCAAGGGGTCCACAGCAGCGCCCCATCTTGTCCGCTGAGGGGGAACCCCCAAGGTGCTTCCACTTGCACTTGTTTTTCTTATCACTGATGTCCCGGGGTTCCCTTCCTGCCTGCGGCCTGCGTGGTCACCCGCCTCCACCGGCCTGCAGACCCGCAGACACACGTTTGGTAACATCGACGACGAGACAAAATGAACATAAACGGACATTATTATTATCAGCACAGCTCTAAGACATTCCGCAGGCAGAGGGAGGCACTGGGGCCAAGGCCGGCCGGGAAGAGCGCAAGGGCCTCTGTGGCCGCGCCGGGTGAGCTGCTGGAAACTCCACGGGCCACAGCGAGAAAAGAAAGCGAACGCGGTAAGAAAAACAAACTAAAATAGTAAGACATTTAAAAGTGGAAAGAAAATGCCCGCTGTGTCTTTATAGGCAGATGACCTTTCTCCCTTACCGCGACCGTGCTAGGGGAGGGGCAGACTCCACGGACCTAACGGAGATGCCGCAGCTCGCCCGGCCGAGCAGCTCGAATGGGGACACGACGAAATCACGTCCTGCGCCCTGGACCCGCAGAAACGACCCAGCAACTCAGTCCAGCCAGAGCAGCGCCACCGAGAAACCGCCACGCACTCGGCTGCTCGGCTCGGCAGAGTTTCAAGGCGCTTGAGACACCGACGGAGGCCGTGGTCCCAGAATCTTAACGCCGTGGCGGACCGGCTGAGACACGCGGAGGGCCGCGGAGGTGGGTGGCGCCGGGATCTGAAGTCAGATGTCCTGTAAGGAATTCTTGTTTCAGTCACAGTTCACTTAAGTAGAGGGGAAAGTGCCCCGGCAACACTGCCCCTCGAAGCTGACAAATGTTAGGGACTCTCAGCGCAGAGAAACGCCTGGAGGAAGATTACGACGCGAGATTCCCTTCACAGGAAGAGGATTCGCGGCTGCCCTGCGCTCTGTTCAGGAGAAACGCGCTCGCCGTCCGCCGTCCATCCGACTTCTGCAATCATGCAACCATACTGCAGGCTCGTCACATCCTCAAGATATCCGCAAGGGAGAGGGACGCAAATGCGCAGTACGGAGGCCGTGCGTGGCTCCTTCGGAGCTGCTTGGAGACAAAAGGCCCAGTTGGACCAGCGCCGCGGCCGAGCAAGAGGCGGGAAGAGGGCCCCCTGCAGCGCCCGCAGTCGGGCCGGCCAGGCGGCGCCAGTCGGGAGAACGACCAGAAGGCTGACTTTCGGCTTTGTGCTTCCGCTCTGAATTAGTTTTTCAAATTTACGTGCAGATATTCTCTGATGTCCTGTTTTAGGTAGAAAAATGAAGTGTTCAATAGTTATTTTTGTCACTTCTCATGAAAAATGACTCATCCTCGCTCTAGAGACGGACTCTGAAGTCGTATTGTTTTCTCTCTCCAAAGCATCGGCAGGACTCAGCAGATAGCAACGTGTTAGTTTCTAAGCTTCCGCTGATCCCCAGTTTCTCGAGATGATGGCTTAGCGATGGCGCCCAGTCAGCGCACCCACCTGCCCACCCCTCCGTCCTGACGGAGTCTTGCAGCGTCGCTGTCCCTGCTAGCCCGGCCTGGGAGCCGGCCTGCTCTTCCAGCCTCGAGGTGGGCGCTGGTGTGGCCTGTCCACGTGCTCGAACGGCCACACGAGAGGCCACAGCCAAGCACAGCCTCGCAGCCCTTAGCAGTCTCCGGGGGGACCTGCAACTGGTATGTTAAGCCTCATTAAAGAAAGAAATGTGGGCCCCCTGGTAGTGCAAGGGGTTATGTCACAGCGCTGTGATGCATCCACAGCTGCTGCAGCACGAGTCCAATCCCCGGGCCCGTAGCTGACCCCCAGGGTGCAGCAGACCTCTCCTGTCTCCCCGCTGCTCCCCTCAGCACTGGGTTTCAGTGGATCTGCCTGTTCGCCTCCCTGCTCTGTCTCTGGTGAATCCTCTCACCGCCCATACTTCTGGCCTGCCTGCTATTTCTTGTGCGCATAAATAAGCACATCTTTAAAAAGAGAGAAAGACATGTCACAGAGCTGGATGTCTTTGCCACTAAATATATGCTGAGGACTTGCAATAGCAGATGTGTTGCCAGAGCATGCTACGTCCTCCACGAGGTACATGTGTTTGCATCATACACAGGCGGAACGGCAAATTCCAGGAAAGATAAATTCACTTCATTTATCCCATGACTTTGCAATTTGGAGCTGGAGACTTCGTATGTGTGACTCAGTATGATATGGCTCCATGTCATCACACACACCGCAGGCGGACCAGAACGACGCGCCGCACAGGATTTCGTAAGTAAAACGCTCGCCCTCGTCCTTTCCTTTCTAGCTGATGGGCAAAGACAGGCCCCAGGACGTGTGCCCCGGCTGTGCGTTCACGTGTCTCTTCTCTTCCTGACCCCGAGGGGCCCACCCAACTCTGTCCTCCCCAGAGGCTCAGACAGCACCTCAGAGGTGGTCCAGGCAGGGGCAGGTGGGGGCTGCCAGCCTCTCCGGCATCACCTTTGCCTGCAGAGGCTCCCGGCACGAGCCCGCCAGCCCCACTCGGAGGAGCATGTGGACGCCAGAGCTCGACGGTCTTTTCCACCTTGCTGCCAAATCAACCCGGAGCCCAGAACGGAGAACAGCTCGGTCCTGGTGTCTGGGCCTCCATGCCCGCCACCTGCCGTCTGCAGGCACGGGGCTGTGCACCAGCTGTGGAGACCAGGTCAGCGACACTGTCAAAGAGGCTGCTTCCCGCCCCCACTCCAGAACGCTGCGTTTTTTCGCCTGTTCGTGAGGCTCAGTGCTGAAACCAACAGGAACTGCTCCTTATCATTTTTCGCAAATACTGGACATTCTATAACATCTGACTGGTTTTCAGCTGAATCAGGACTATAAAGTAAATTGCACGCCACTTTGCAGGGAGTTAAAAGAGGTCTGTTCCTTATTGTTCCTTCTATTTTGGTTCCTTTTCCATCAAGAAAGGGAATCCACAGAGCGTGTGCTTTGACAAGCTTTGGAAACAGCTCCAAAAGCACGCAGGTTGTGCCAAAACAAGCAGAACATCCTACGCAGAGTGTGCTCTTTCAAATGCCGTTATTTGGTCACAGAAAATCAGCCCCACGGAGACTTGTAGCAAGTATCTCCCACTCCTCAGTTATCACACAAGATCTTCAAAATTCCTTTAACTCCACTAGAAGTGGCTATGGACATATAGTTCATCCCCGGGGACTTAGTTTTTCTTTCTTTTTTAAAAAGATTTTATTTATTTATGCACACAAGAGCTGGGGTACAGGTCAGAGGTGTGGGGGCTGGTGAGAGGAGTCACCAGAGACAGTGGGGAGCAGAACAGGCAGATCAATGGATTTCCACTGCTGCAGGGAGCAGCGGGGGAGGGGTCTGCTGTGCCCCATGGGTCCCTCCCTGGCCGGGGTCAAAGTCGTGCTGCAGCGGCTGTGGCTGCTTCACAGTGTGGCGCTCAACCCCTTGGCCACCAGGGAGGCCCTTATTTCTTCTTTAAACTACAACTTTTCTTATTATTGAAATTCCATAAACAAAGAAAATACAGCACTTAACATATTAATATGATTTCAAATAATTTAAAAACAGTAAGGGGCATCACCGAATGGGTTTTCTTAATGGTGTCTTAGTTCCTGTATTTTTGATACTTTGAATGGTGCCTACTCCTGATAGTGAAAGAACCTGGAAAATGTACTTTATTTTTGCAGAGCCTCAACATTTACCTGCCAGTGTCTGGGTGACTTGAAACAGTAACTGCTATTGAGAAAGCACTGTATTTTTCAATCGATTTGGATTATTAAATGATTAACTTGCTGCATTTAAAAATATTTTGTTGTTTCTATAAAACCGGCCTTTCGATATCATAAATGGTAAACTATTGATTGACTTGTTTAAGACCAGTGGGTTTTTCATCCAAGAGCTTCAGGGAAATCATGATAATTATACTCATTAAAAAATATATAAAACAGTAAACCTGTCACGTTCAGTTCCCAGCTAATGGAACAAAAAAGTTTCCCTTATTTCAAGAATGCCAATACCTTTAAACAATTTGAACATTATCTATATATATAATTTTAATAGCCATATCCTAGGAATGAATTAAAACATATCACATTACAATTATTGGGACAATGCCTAAATCTATACTTTCCCCAAACATTGCTCTAGGAGGAAAAATAAATGGAAATATATTCCTTAATCACATTCTTTTAAATCATAAGTCTCAAAACTAAAAAGAAATTTATGACTCAGAAGAATACATTAAAAAAAGAGAGACATGAAGATATTTAGTAAACTAAACCAACAGGTAAAAGCCTTAAATCGCCTGGTGGCTGGTGGAAATGACTGTCCCCTTTGGTTTTTATTCTCCACTCAGCAAAGAAACAGCATCGATCATGATTTTATCTTCAGTGCTACATGGTGGTTCGACGCCTAAAATATCCTCTGTCCCGCACGGAGTGATCCTCCCGGCCGCCCGGAGCTTAGAGGTGGCAAAGACCCAGCGGGGTTCATTTGCTCATCCCTTCATTTAATTAAATAAATATTTACAAGTCATGGGCCCTAGACGTGATCAGATTGTGTTTTCAACATGATTCTCATAACTGCTTGTTTGTGGCAAGCAGTTCACATTATGTACTGGGTGCTGCCATTTTATACTGACTAAGAAAGATGCCCACCCAGTTCTGGATTAGAAACCCCCAACCACGGAAGAGAACTTAACACACACGCAGCCTCCACAGGCACACAGGCCCGACGCCACGTGGTGAGCCAGAAATCGCCGAGTCAGAGGGACCAGCTGCCACAGGACGGCCACCCGGGCCCGGGCGGGTCCTGCCTGGCCTAGACCTCGCGGGGCTGGTCCAGCAGGAGCGGGGAGCCCAAACTGGGGGCTCCCCCACAGGGAAACACTGTCCCACGCTCAGAATTTTCATTTTTTCCCTACGGAGCTGATGCAGATGAAAGCTGGACAGTGCTGCATCTGCCATCATAGCTGCCGCCCCCGGCTCCCTGCCGCAGGCCAGCTCCGGGCCGAAAGCCAGGTCCCCAAAGGGTGGAGCGGAAGTCAGTGAAATGAGGCGGTTCAGGGTTACAAAACTCAAATCTGGGTATGGGATGCGTCCTACTGAAAAGTCTCAGCAGGTCTTTACAAATTAAGGAGAAAGGGGCGGGGCTGCATCAACAAGTGCTTTTCTTTGGTCAGGAAGTTAACAGTGACTACTTTTTTTTTTTTTTTCTTTCAAGAGCAGCTTGGGGTCTTGTGACCTTCAGCCAGGATAGGTGACATAGGCGATTACAGAATGAAGACAGCATCTTTTCACTAGTGTTAGAGTTGTTATGATTGGTTAATTTATATTATGGCAGGTATACTAGTTTTATGCAATCTCAACTATTGTTCTATTTTCACTCTGAGTGTAAGATGAATTATTAGTTTAAGGTCAAACTGGTGCCAGCCTTCTACTGCAGGCTGCAGGAAGAGGGAGATGCCCAAATCAACACCTGAATAGTGCCTGTGCACTTGCACTTGGCTTTCAAGAGGAATCATTGGTTTCACTGTCTTTAGATTTGATCAATAATGTATGTTGCTAAGGTCTATTTTGTATTGGATTAAATTTAATTAACACAAAGGCAAAAAGGGGAAGGGAGGAGGGGCCCTGCACTATTACCACCTGAGGCATGCAGAACCTCCCTTTAACAGAGGCAGAAATGCAAGCCTTTCCCACTGGCCCAGTCCTGACGGTCATGCTTAGTTTCCTGAGGCCTGTAGCCCATAGTAAACTGTTTGAATCTAAACATTCTCCTAATACCTAATTTTAGAATTTGTAGAACAACCACATTCCAATTGTATCTATTTTTACCTGGTTTTACAGTATTGATTTTCTAGAATTTGTATTATAATATTAGCCAATTAGTAGTACGTCATCAAAATGCATGACAACCAATTCCTTTGTTCAGCAAAACAGCCAGTTAGACAACCACCCTCATGGATGACATCCCAGCAAGCGCGTTTTTAGTAACTCACAAAACTTTAATTATTAAATCGGTCAAAACAAAAAGGAGTCCGAGGAGGGCAGCTGTGGAGCCTCTGGTTTTTCAGAAAGTTCCCCTGTGAGGGGCTTTTGCCTCACAGCACAGGGGGTGGCCCCATCGCCCCTCACGGCCATCGTCCTGGGCGCGGAGCAGAGCGGTCTGCTGGGTGCCCCGGCAGGAGGCTCCTGAAGAGCCAGGCTGCCAGGCATGAAGTCCGGGGGTCCAGGAGCTCGGCAGCCCGGTGCGGCTGGCCACCAGCACAAAACCGCCCAGCAGAGCCAGCCCAAGTCTGATCCCCAAATCATGGACCAATACACGGTTTCGTGTCCGGCTGCTTCTGCTGTGGTTTCTTCTACAGCAGATGGGAACTGATTGGCTGCTCTGGTTTCAACCAGCCTGCGCTCGCCGCCACCCTTCCGATTTCTCCGAGGGCACAGCCACATGAATCACTTCAGGAATCTGTCTCCAGGTGTGCTTCTGGGGAACGTGGCCCAGCAGAAAAATAACTTTCCCATGCCCAAACTTTGATGAGGAGAGTACTGAGCTTAGACGTCTACATCACAAGGGGGCACAGATCCGGGGTCACTCGGCAGGACAGAGCCTGGGGAGTCAGGCAGATTGTCCAGACGTGGCTGCCGCTGCCGGCTGCAAACCCAGCCCCTGCACCACCCGCTCTCTGCAAAGAGCACCAGGGCCTGCTCCCCCAGGGACGTGCCAGCAGGTCAACAGTCCCTGAATGGCGACGAGCCCTGGCCCAGAACAGTCCTTCTGCGGCGCCCCGAGCGCTGTATCCTCACCGAGGTCGCAGTCAGGAGAGCCGCTGTCCCCGGCAGGACACAACAGCCAGCATGCGTCCTGCCGCTGCAGCTAGACAGAAGGGCCTCTGCGCCCAAGGAGGTGAAGAGGCACAGAGGAGTCCCCAGCTCCGCACTGCGTGGGGGTGCCAGCATTTTATGGAGTCAGGCGTCCCCGCGGAGCTTCCTGCTTTGTGACAAGAGCCCACGAACACTCTCAAGGCCACGGCCTTGCGCGTCCTCAGCATCTGAACGGCCTCGTCTGATGAGCAGAGCACGGGGAGAGCTTCTGCAAAGGTAGCACTGCAGATTGCACCAAAGGGGGGTACTTAAAATCTCACTCATCTCTGCAGCCCGTAAGTATAATTTTCCAGACAAAAGAAACCTATTTTTTTAAATGCATGTTTGTTAATCTAACAAAACAGGGAAAGTGAAACGGGACGTCCCCACGATGGGCTTTGCCGCCTGTCATGTGCCGGCCTCGCCTGGGGGGCGTGTGGCCACCGAGCTCTGCCCCAGCCAGCGTCTATTTCTGGGAGATGATTTATGCTCAACGTGTGATCAAAAATTAAGCTATAGATAAAATTATAAAATGAAAAATTTACTAAGTCCTTGGCCAGATGACTATTTCTAACAGCTAATAATAAAGGAGTAAAGACTATGACAAATGGGGAGGTCATTTTGAATTATTAAAATTAGCAGAACGAGAAAAGAAGGGGCCAGCCGGTCTGGACTAGGGGTTTGGTTTGATCTTCCGCAACCTTTTCTGGGGCAAACACTCTGATCCAGAAAGTTAAGGAAAAGCATAGCATGTGCCCGAAATGTGGTGTACTCAAATACATAAATCAAGTGAAAAGATTAAACTGGAAAAATACCTGGTCACCTCCGCTGACACTTTCTAGGCTCCCGACACGCACAGCCCCGCAATCCTCCTCAGCGATCTAACAAGGAGACCCCGCTTCGGGCAGGGCACGGAGCGGGGGGGGCAACGCGCGGGGACCCCAGTCTCCCACATGCGGGCCGAGTCCTCCCTGAGCCGGCCCGACGCACACCCGCTCTTCTCAGCTTCGAGCGAGGCCGAGATGCGCCTGCCACCAAGCTGGAGAACACATGATCCTCGACACAGAGATGTGCCGTGGGTGCTTGAACCCGAAAAGCAGTGCGGGGAGGGCGCTCTGGGCAGCGGCTGGCGGCGGTTGGGCCTGTTCGCTACTTTCCTGGACAACTCGGCGTGAAGACTTCTCCGTGACTCTTTCCCGGTTCGCACGGCCCAGGACCTCGGCGCCGGCTGCTTGAACATCAGAGGCCTGCGAAGCCAGCAGTTCAGGGAGGCTACACCCAGAGACGGCCGCACTCAGGCGTGAGCAAGGGCAGAGACGCCCCTCGCCCCGGCAGAGGCTGCCGCTCTCCGCGCGGAGTGGGGGGTGCTGTTCTCCTGCGACCCGTGCGGGAAGGCCCCCGGCCGTCCCTGCAGCAGCCGGAAGCCCCGGTGAGCCCGCTTCCGAGCAGGGGCCTCGGCCTGACTCTCGGTGCGGTGTCCCCAGAGTTCCGCGTGCGCGCAGGGAAGGCTGGGGACCGCGCCGCGCCGCTGTCCCGCCTGGCCCCTGCCGCGCACGGCAGTCCGACGGCGCACCCCGCAAGCCGCACGTATTTGCAAGCGTCGTGTCCGCAGACGCAGCTACCTCGACAGGCGTAAGGCTGAGCAGGCGCCTCCCTTTCCAGGGAATCACTCCCGTCCTAGGAAGAGAGAAAATGACCCTGGTCCCCGGCGCGGCCGGGGGCGGACGTGCTGCCCCGGTCGGCGCCTGCCCACGGGCCTCGCCCCTTGAGCCTCGCTCCCGGCGCCCAGGGCTCCACCTCTGCCTCGGCCGTTCCCGTTTGCTTCGCTTTCGAGGATCCACAGCGTAAGATGGAGCCGGTGGGATGACTCAGGGTGAGACCTGCGTTTGCGCAAACGTGACCTAAATCACAGGTCACAGCCCCTCGCCCGTGGCCGACACACCCCGCCGC
Source organism: Galemys pyrenaicus (assembly GCA_019455555.1). Taxonomy (NCBI): domain Eukaryota; kingdom Metazoa; phylum Chordata; class Mammalia; order Eulipotyphla; family Talpidae; genus Galemys; species Galemys pyrenaicus. Next base: position 203,008 of record JAGFMF010011798.1, on the reverse strand, counting down.
TCCAGGAAACGTGGGCACCTGGGGTGGGCATCTGTGGGCCCTGGAGGGGCTTCCGGGGGTGCCGAGGCCGGGCATCCTCTGGGGCGTACTGCCCGCCCCAGCCTGTGCGCGCACGTACCTGACCCCTCCCGGTCACGCCCTCTGGCGGGCGGGCCAGGCCAACTAAGTCAGAGCCTCGGACACAGTCGTGTCGGCCGCGCGGGCCTGACTTCCCCGGGCCTCTTCTTCCCAGGAGCCACCAGCTGCCATCCTGCAGGGCACCGCTACAGAGGGGCACAGGTGGCAACAGGTCTCCTGGAAGGGAAGTGGACCCCCTTCAGCCGCCCACCGCTGGCCAGCAGAGGGCCCCACGCGCTGCCTCAGTCCATCTGGAGAGATTCTAGGACCACTCCAGTGTCCGCACCTCCTTTCACTGATGAGAGGGGTGAGAATGTTTTAAAGATTTATTTATTTCGCATACAGGAGCTGGGGTGCAGACCAGAGAGGCAGGGGTGAGAGCAGTCACCAGATACAGAGGGGGGAGCAGAACAGGCAATGAAATGAAGCACACTGCTGAGGGGAGCAGCGGGGAGACGGGACAGGTCTGCTGCGCCCTGTGGTCCCTCCCTGGCCGGGGATGGAGCTCGTGCGGCAGGGCCGCGGATGCTTCATAGTGTGGAGCTTAGCACTGGCCACCAGGGAGGCCCAGAGCGGCCACTGAGACAGGCCTGCAGGACGGCCCGGTTGTTAAGGCCCTCGGCACAGAGCTACCTGCTTGTCTGCCCGGCCCTGCCCTGACCCGCACTGACCCTCACTTTACAAAGATGAAACAGCGCCCCTTCCGCGCGGGAGACTTGCTGTCTGGCGGTCACGCGAAGCCCCACGAAGAGTGAACGCGTAAACGCAGCCGGGCGGCAAAGCAAGACACGCCTCAGCTCCGCGGAGAGAGCGGCCGAGAAGCCTGAGCAGGCTCGTGCGCCCCGGGCGGCCGACGAGCCGGGAGTCTGCCTCCGCAGTCCGAGAGCCTCCGCAGTCCGAGAGCCTCCGCAGTCCGAGAGCCTCCGCAGTCCACGAGCCTCCGCAGTCCGAGAGCCTCCGCAGTCCGAGAGCCTCCACAGTCCACGAGCCTCCGCAGTCCGAGAGCCAGCAGCTCGTGCTCTGCTAGGAAGGTCCATGCCAATCAGCCTCAAGGCGCGCTCCTCTCTGGCTGTGTCTTTCTTCTCTAGGCTGTTTCTCTTTTTTCTTTTTAATTTGTGGAGTAAAATAGAACAAATCAGCTTTTCCCTTTTCAACGAATCTTCAAATCTACAAAAAGAACATTCGAAGCGTCTTCTGCATTTCTCAGTGTGTGTTAAAGCAGCTCAGTCCTTAACTCCAGACACAGGCTGATCTGTCAGTCTTCCTTCCACTCTGAGGCAGACTCGCGGTCTTGTGGCAGGTGAGCTAGGGATTCCAGTGGAGGTGAGGAGAGGTGAGGGGGCGGCGCCCAGGCTCCAGGTGACCTGCCAGAGCAGGGCCAGGGCTTGACCGGGTGGCTGGCGTGGCAGTGGGGACGTGGCAGCGGCCGCTTCGTGGGGCCACTTTAGGCAGCGTCATTCCTGTGGTGGGGTCTGCTGCTTGAGGTCCCACCAACCACGAGACTTGCGGTTCTTCCAGCTCGTCAAACTGATGGAGGATGGGAGCCGTCGGCAACCAACAAGGAAAGGGCAAAGGAGGAGGCCGTGGGGGCGGGGCTCTGTCTGCGCTCAGGACAGCTGCAGGGAAGCCAGGGCTCTGCTTTGAGGAGGAGGCACTAGGCGGGGAGCCAGCCCGTTTCGAAACGGGACCGTCACTCACAGCCGTATGTGGCCAGAGGTCACGCTCCTCAGGTGTGTGACACCCCCCCCACACGGTGCCCGCCGTCCTCCACCCTTGACCACGGGTGTCATTCACGCCCGCCTTCGCCAACGCCGACCATGTCCTGCTACCTACACACTGGCTTGTGCTAAGTCTGGGGTCCCGGACGCTGGCTTCCACCTTCTCCGTCTCTTTTCAGAAAGACACACCTTCTGCCAGGTCAGGTGCTGCTGTGCCCGTGGGCCCACTGCACGGCTCACCTACACCATGGCTGCTGCAGACGCCGCCCGGGGCCTCGCCCGCACCAGCACCATGGCAGGTCTCGGCTGCCACCAGGGTGCAGGGCGCGGGCTGCGTCTGGGACAGGCCTGTGCCTTGCCAACTCTCCCTGCCGCCTCTCCCAGGCCACCAAGCAGAGTCCTTGGAATGCAAATTAAGGATTTCACTTTCACTTGTTCCATCGATCTTGGATTTTCAGAAATGATTCAAGTGGAAGGGTCTGTTCACTATTCTTGAATGAATATGTGAGCGGTCAGGTGCCTGCACCATCTCATGTGCCTTTTGTCATCCTGATTTATGCCTGTTAAGTCAGTCTAATTATGAGAGCGCCTCCTCGCATTCTCGAGGAAGTCCGGCTTGCAGTGATTTGTTCTATGCCCACACATATATAAGCTGGAGCAGGCAAGGGCATTATCAAGTCAAGTGCAGTAAGACGGAGTGCAGAGCTGGCGGACACTATAGAGCAATCATTATGATAAATGCCAGATCTATATCTGGCCACTAAATCAGAAGAGACCATTATGCACCCTCTCAATTTGGTCCATGATTCTTAATATTAATTGCCATAGCTGACTCGATTATGTAGCAAGCATCCCGCGCCATTAAACTGTTCAGATGCCTGTGCTGAACCTTCGTCGCCGTCTGCCCTCAACCTTATTCTAAGTCAACCTGTTCTGTGCCGTGAGGGGCTGTGCAGTTTCCTCTGGTGTCTTTCAAGAACGCAGCGGTCAGTCAGGACGGCCGAGGCTGTGGAGTGAGGGGCAGCAGCACGGGAGCCTGCGCCTGGGTCAGGCGCGAGGGCCAGCCGCTCCTCTCTCTCGCCTGGGTGGAAGCCTCCAGCACAGCAGAACTCGTGCCCTCTCCTCTTGGACTCCTGTCCTCAAGGTCCACGGTCACTCTGTGTCAACCGCCACAGCAGACACACGTCCCAAGAGCGCCGGAGCGGCCACACGCAGCCTGCCCCATGCCTGCCCATACTTGCCACTTCCGCCTCAGATCTTCCACTTCCGCCTCAGATCTTCCACTTCCGCCTCAGATCTTCCACTTCCGCCCCCAGATCTTCCACTTCCGCCCCCAGATCTTCCACTTCTGCCCCGACCCATTAGGCATCAAGGTGGGTGTCACGCGGCACCTGCTGGGCAGGATCAAGCTCCAGAGGGTCCGACCCGGGGAGGAAGACAGATGCTTTTACGGGCCGTTAGCGGGAGGGTGTTACACCGGAGCTGGAAATAGAGGAAACGTGTTTGGGGTTATGGCAACTGGAGCGAGACTCCGTCTTATCAGAGGGTGGGAGGCGTGAAGCCCTAGTCAGAAAGGGCAGAAGAAGCGGAGAACAGGGCGCGGGTCAGGACGGAAAGTCCCCAAGGCTGCAGTGTCGGGTCTGAGTCGCTCTTAAAATACGCTGTTCTCAGAGTAAAAGTGAAGCATCTGGACGCGCCGGGCAGAAGACGAGATGGGCGCCGGGGTGGTGCTCAGGGCGGACAGGGCTGCCGCGAGGCCGAGCGGGTGGGCGCAGGGCGCCGCCGCGCCGGGGAGGGGCGAGGCCGCATCTCCAGGTGAGATGTTGGGAAACACACCTGCTCGCCAGTGTCGGCGAAGGTCCTGTTTGGCCCAGAGACGTTGTGGAGTAGCAGGCCCCTCGAGTTTGGTGACAAAAGGCTGTGGCAGAGGAGGGGACTGCAGATTTACAAACCGGGAAGCTGGACACGGAACAGGAACCTCTCGCCCCTTTCCCGTCCCCTAAAGATGGGGAGGTTGCCAAGTTTGAGAGGACCGGAAGTGACGTGGTGGGCGCCACGTTCATACTGAATCTGTGTCCACCTCCCTTCACGGTCACGACACTAACTTGGCTGCCTAAAAGGACATGCGGTCAGTGCTCGCCATGCGGAGGCGGCGGCAGCAGCAGGGGCCAGGTCCTCGGGCACTCTGGGCGTCTCCGTAGCTGCCCCTGAGCTGAGGTCAGCCTGCCAGCCCTCGTCCACCCATGGCCCACCCCCGTGCAGGCTTGTGCGGCCGTCAGGTCCGGTCCACGGTTGGGAGGCCCGGGAAGCTGCTCCTGACCAGGTGCTGGCCGGCTTGCTCTGAGCCGGGACACCACCCACACTAGGCCAGGGGTCCTTTCGGTTCCAGCAAGCTCTCCCCACAGCCCTCCTCCGCCTGGCTCTCTCGCTCACCCTCTCCCTCTGACCTTTTCTACATTTCTCTGACTCCAGCTGGGAAAAATAAAACCTGCTTGTAGTGGCCTGGCTGGTTGGCAGGAACCGCCCAAGTAATCCCGCGTGAGCCCTCACAGTCGCTCCGTGACATGAACGCACCTGCCCGCCCGCTTGGCCTGAGTTACAGGATTCGCAGGACTGGGGGGGCGCACGTTCTGAGGCCTGTCATTTAGGGGCCGTAACTGACACATGTGGGAGCCTCGACGGTTCTCTGTGTGACTGTGAGCGTAAGTCAAACCCTCGTGCGAAGGCGAGATTCTGGACAACGGGCAGCGTTTGCTTTTGCAGACCCCTGGGCACGGGCGAACGCCAGAGAGAGTGCGACGCCGCTAAGTGCAGCCCTCGTACCAGCGACGGCACCGCCTGTGCCTCCTGCCCCACGCCGCCTGCCGCCCTGTGCTGCTAGAACCCTTTCTGACCTGCCCGAGTCACCTCCGCCCCTCCTCCCGCTGACTCTTCCGCAGCCTCCCGTCCCCCGGTCTCACTGCTTTTCCCTTCTGGGTCACCACTGGAATGACGTTGCCCCTCACTCACTAAAAAGTGAGAGGCAGGAGCTGCCCGAAAGCCGCAGGCAGTGGCCACCCACTGCACCCGCCCCTCGGCCTGTGCTCCGGTTGGGGGGCTGCGCAGGTGGCATGCAAGCCGCAGGAAGGCCCCGTGGCCGCCCCGCCCTGCCTGCCTGCCGGCCGGGGCTGGGGCTCCCACCGTGACAGGGGTCTCACCTGCCAGGTGCCCTCACTAGTCACAGAGGTGGACACTGAGATGCGGTCAGGCACACGGAGGAACTGAACCTCAACTGTGCTCAGTTTTAACCTGTTGGGATTCGCCGGCCACATGCGCTGGAAGATGCTGGACCAGAGAGTGATGTGTCAGATGTGGGAGCTTCTGTGCCGGCCCCCCGCCTCCCCGCGGCCTCAGCCCTGGGTTCCTCTGTTCTGGAAAGGGTTCTAACCTGGTTACACCCCACTGAGCCCCAGACTTCAGTGCAACCGTCTTCAAGAGATTTGGGAACAGCGGGACCAACTCAAACCTGTTCTGTTCCGGTCTCACACCCTTCACTCTGGCTCCTGGTCCACTAATTAACTAGGAAGGAACCAAAGCCGTGTTGGGGTCAGCAGTCTCTCCAGTTTTTGAGTCATGGCCACCATTTTTAAGTTTGACTACTCTCGTCGCTCCCCGGCTGGGGCGGGGACCCGCATGACGCAGCAGACCTCTTCTGTCTCCCGCTGCTCCCCTCAGCAGGGGATTTCAGTGGATCTGCCTGTTCTGCTCCCCGCTCTGTCTCTGGGGAGTCCTCTCACCCCTGCACTTCTGGCCTGCACCCCAGTTCTTGTGTGCATAAATAAATAAATCTTAAGTTTCACTACTCTCTCATAAGCAATTAAAATCAGATTCATTTCTATCTGGGAATCTGTCTTGAAAGGTTTCAGCCTTTTCTAAAGTTTCCTAGATAACAAACTCCTGCTGAGTTTATTGGTTAGACGGGAGTTAGAAGTTCCAGAAAAAGAAAGTTCAAATGGAACATCAGCCAAGTCTTCACTCCAGCCACCTACCCCAGAGCTCGGCGTGCATCTCACCGCCTCCTCTTCAGGGTTCTCTATTCTGTGAGGAGCAATTCCGCCTCTCCACCCACCACATGCGTGCATGATGCATCTCAGTGCATTTCCTCCTTCCAGGAATGAATCACGGTAACGTTCCCCTTCACTTCTCTCCAGCACTGAGATACTACTTTTGGCTACGATGCCATTCTATATGGGATTTGACAAACTTCAAGTAATTTAATGAAGCAATAATCCCACTCTGGGAGCGTAGGGCTCGTGAGGGGGAAGAAATCAGTCTTGCATTAGTGTTGTATACCAAGGCGCCGTGCAAGCACAGCTAATATGTCATCTTAAATATGTATGACTTTATTCGGAAGTGCTATTCATATTCCAAACCCTATTCTCCAGTCTGCCTTTCTCCTCTCCTTTGAAAAAATTACAATAACTGATCTGCCCTCTGAGAAAATAAGGGGCTACGCTGCCAATGTCGAAAATTCTGCCTCAGCGCGCGGCTTCAGATTTCCTGAGGGGACTGTTTTGCCTCACACGAGGAAATGAAACTTTTGTATTTTAACCAATCTTCCGTTAACTCTCTGATATCTCTCCCTCAATTACATCATGCCTCGTGTGTTAATGACCTGATAGGTATTATGGAAGACGATCCTGGAAAATGGATGGGGAAAAGTCAAACCTTACAGGGTGTACAGCTCCAATAATAGAATTTCTTTACCTAACCTACCTAACTTAAAGGCATCGTACTGAATCGCATCCACTATAATTGGTATAAAGAAAGAGGAGGCAAAGAACAGGCAGAGGTATTGTTACCGCGGCAATGAAGGGAAATACATGACAATAGAAATATTCCTTTCATAATCGTCCCTTTCATGATTTCTTTGTTACTCTATTGTTAAGAAAAGAAAATGCCTGCAGAAAATCCAAATGAAAATCAGTCATTCTTGGTTTCGAGATAATGGTCCCAAATGTTTAGCTTTGAACTGTAAATCAAGGAATTTCTGAAATTAAGGGCTTAGTAATATTTAAAAAAAAAAAAGTAGCCTCAGTGGAAAGACAGACTCACTGTCCAGATAGTGAAAAAGGAATTTCCAGCTGGTCAGTTAAGCCGTCAGGCTCCTTAACGAGTCGGGGCAATTCAGCGGCCCCTCAGGGGACCCCCACAGTCGCCCCGATGGCTGAGTGTCTCCACTCCCAAGAGACCTTCGAGAAGGGGGGACTTTCTTCTCCAAATTTTAGACCAGTACTGGCTTCGCTTGACTCCATGATAGCCTAATAGAAATCAGACACGCTGATGTTACCCACTTTCCATTTCATTGACACGTACAGGTAAATTGGCATTTCACCGATAATCAGATCGAGAAGGGAGAGTGGCCCGACGCAGCTGCTGCGGGCCAGATGGCACTGGAAGCTGGGTCTGGCCCAGCCCTCAGAGGGAGGCTCCTTGACGTCGCTCCTCGGGGAGCACTGGTCACACCTCACCCACCTCACCTCCCAGTTCAGTTCGGCTCGTGGCCTTTTGGCCCCGGGGAGACTCACGCTGTCTGCTGCTCTGCACCACGTTTTTCTCTCTTGTCCCGTCCTGCACCGCCGTCCAGGAAGGCAGGCAAACTTCACTCTTGTTCCCTTTCTTGACAGAGAAGGCAAAGAAGTGTGGACAGGATTAAATTATTATATACACATTAACTATTCATGATAGTTAATCATAGCGTACAAATCATTTATGATAGATAAATTAATAAGACCTTTAGACGAGACGGCTAAGATCCCTTTCAGTTAAAAATGATATGATTACAAAGCAGCCACTGAAAACTAGTAAGGACTAATCTAAGTGGTAAGAGTAAATCAATAATTTTCTTAAAATCATCATACATATGTATACACACACACTGACTCTTTGGCATAAAGGATGAATAAGATGACATTTAATTAAATTGTTCTCATTTATTATTTTCTCCCAGAAGCTCATGAAACTATAAACCCAAGCACTATCATTTGTCTACTGGTTATTTGTTCTAATGCTATAGAAGCATGAGGAGAAACGTGCCACTGTTGGCCACCTCATAGCGGCCCACTAGTGGAAGACACACATCGCACTTGTTGCCTCGAAGTCTTTTCTTAAAATAATCTTTGGCTTGAAATAGTCATTGTCTGCTCCTTTCACAAGCCTGAAAGTACAAGAGTAAAAGAGAAAATACCCCAAATCCACTTGTAGATACAACCACGAGTAGACTCTTTGATGTGATTCTTTTCGCTGCCTTTCTTGCCTATACATTAAAATTAACTGTATGAAATTGTCACTATAACAGATGTGTGACATAGAAAGTGGTAACTGACTCTACTGAACTATTTCTCTCTATTAAATTCTGCAGCTTATATTTTATTAGTCTAATATCTAACACACCATTATTACAAGTTCTTGTGGTACAGTGTAGGTGTGCTATGGCTGCCACGCCATCACCATGAGGCATTTCACCAGCCTCTCTTGCGTGCACCTGCTTGTTGATTCTGTGGTGTACGCAATGCTGAACAGCCTTTCTGTGCACATAAAAGCACAAAGTATTTAAGAGATCAACTGAGCTGATGGTGACTGTTTCTTTTTTGTTTTAGTTCATTTTGAAAGTGTATTACTGCTTCATATAAGAGGAAAATAACCTTGTTGAAGCTCTCAACATATATAATGTATAATTTTACATAAAACAATGTAATGGTTTTACATATAATTTGTCTTACTTGCATGTGACATATGCACAATATATCAAAAACCTATATTTCTAGCATATGAACAGATATCCCAAAATCTTTTCCAGAAATACAGATGACAAAGTCTGGGTGAACATACCTTTCTCAATTTTGCAATTGAGGATAAGCACGTAAGAACCCATTTTTGTTTTGTGACTGTCTTTGCATAAGACAGTCCCACAGGACGGACGGAATAAAAATGCACAAGTGGAAGCATAGTTCATTAAAATGTGATGGCAAGTCTCTTCATGAGCGAATCCTTGAAAGTAGGTAGCGTAATTGTATCAAACTTCTCACTTAGTACTGTGGTAAAGGGACTTCGACGGGTCGTTGGGGAAGACAGACACCCCTTTCTTCTCTGGCACTGTCGGCGGCATGCATTTCCGGGCCGATGACGCAGGGGTACTTGGTTAAGATCGGTTTTTATGCAAAGGTCAGCATCGTTCTGTGACCTCTACCCTTGACTGTTTCCCTCTTGCTTTGTTCTTTACCATAAGTGCCAGGGCTTTTCTGAGCCAAGGACTGAGACAGAAAACTCCAAATTCTAATACTTTTATTCAACAGCCAGATGATCAAAGTTCTTGTTTTCTGTGTCACCCATTATACTAGCTATTGATGGTGGCAAAATCAACACAACAGGGAGATGTTCTCCACTGTGAGACCTGCCCTTGGCAAGGAAGGAGACATAAGTGATCAGGTAAAGGGCTGGAGGGAGAGAGAAGGGGCATTCCAGCTTGGTCCCTGGAGAGATGGAGAAACAAGAAAAATGTATCTGAACCAGACGAGAACGAGTGAAAAACGTTGATTCCGAAAACCAACCAAAAACTAGATCATATTAGGTCTTATAATAAAACATGTCTCCTCTCTTATTTCACTGTTTGCAGTTCACAGTGGAACTCTCTGAAATTCTGCAAATCCAAATAACCGAATGAATGGATAATGAATATGCAAGCATGCAAGTGTGGAATGAATACCTAGGTCACAAATACAGTCTTACACAGGCACTGGCTGGTGCTAACAAAATAAATATATTAAATAGCAGCAAGTGATAGAAGTGAATAAAATGTCTTTCTGCTATTAAGAAAGGTAAAAGTAAGAGAGGCTTTCAAAGAGAAATAAATTATAAGCAGCGGACTTGATGGATAAGATACTTAGATGGGGATGTTTGAGAGAAACTTTTATGGGTTATTCTCAATTCTGCTTGGATAATTCTTATAGTACTTCAAAATAGACAGTAAAAAGAAAGATTTCTCAAACTGATAAACTAAAAGCTAGAAGAGAAAAAAATTGTAATAATGAATGAGGTTATTTATTCAAATCAAGTCGAGATTTGCCATTTAAACAAAACATCCCAAATTGAGTGAACTTTGGATTTAATGTAATCAAGAGCTGGAAATTCACTTCTAAGTTTTAATTTTCAGTGTATCATTAAAAAATGGGAACTTAGGTCAAATGAACATAAATTAGGGATAATGGAGCTCTTTCATTCCAAAGGTGATTAATTAGCTGCTTCGTAATGATTTTTTTATTTCAGAATTACCTTGGGAATGAGTGTTCTCTGCTAAAAGAATAACATAATATCAAGGTACATAAGTCAATAAATCAAATTCCCCTCATGAATGGAAGATGCATCGACATTGAGACTCCGAACCGAGAGTGAATTTCTCCTTCAGGTCATGTTCTCCAGAGCCATTATCCGTATCTGGGTGGGCCGTATTTTTTCCCAATGGCGTGTGTGTGTTGCTTTGAGTTCAGTATCTGGACCCCCGGAAGAATGTCCTTAACAGACAGAACAGCTGCCAGGTGTGTGTCCCATGGAGGCTGGTGTGTGCTGCTGCACTGGCTTCCCAGATGTGCCTGCGGCCTTGCTTGGAGATAGAGTCCCAGACCTGGTGGGCACCAACAAGCACGTGGTGACCCTGGGTGGATCCCACCTCATCAAGTCTCCACTGAGGCTCCGGATTGCATGCTTTTGAAATGCAGAGATTAGAGATGGTCTGAACTACATTCCTGGATCTGAGAGCCTCGCATTTCCTGAAACTTGAATGCGATGCTTCTTTAGTGGACTGTTTGGGAAATCTGTTCAAATAGTTTTTCATTTTTTTTTTTTTTTAAGTGAGCAGAGAGGAGCAAAGTTTGTCTCCAGAAGTTTATTTAGGAAAGGAGAATCTAGTTTTTCATTTTTTAATGTACTGATATTTTGCTAAGTGTAATAGCAGAGAGTAAATTGCCAAAATGATTTGTCCAGGGGTCTCCTTAGTGGTGCAAGGGTTAAAAATCTCAGCACTATCCCCAGCCAGGGAGCTGACCCATGGGGTGCAGCAGAGCTCTCCGGTCTCCCCGCTGCTCCCCTCAGCAGTGTTCTTCAATCTGCCTGTTCTGCTCCCCACTCTGTCTCTGGTGGATCCTCTCACCCCCCACACCTCTGGCCTGTACCCCAGCTCTTGTATACTTAAATAAATAAATCTCTAAAAAATAAATATTCACATGTTGACAATTTAAGGTACAATGGCCAATTGTGCTTTTAGTCAGAACATGAATAGCAATGCCCCAGAAAGCTCTAAGATCTTACAGATGTGAAATGAAAGATTGTCTTGAGTCTAACGCTGATACATATTAATACAAACAATTCTGAAAGTTTAAATGTACATGTGCAATCAAAAGGAAAAGTAATCATTTTTAAATTGAACAAGAAAATCAGTTTTGTTATTTAAAAAATCTTTATGCAAAATGAATTTTGAGTCTTATATTTAGCCTTTTATAATTAGGAGACAATTTAATCAGCACAAATAAGTCATACTATTAGTGTCAATCTCACTGTATATTTGGAAAAAATGGAGTTAATTATGGAGACATGCTAAATGGAATAGAAATATGTAAGAGTTTAGAGAATGTTAAATTTTCTTTAGATGTAAGGGACCTATTTTAAAATGCATGTTTTTAAAGATCAACTAGGTTTTGGGGGGAAGGAAGTTCGAAAACCCGCTGATAGAAAGAGGCTATTCCTAAATAAAACCCTTAAAACTTTGGGCTCTCAACATTTGCTAATGATCATTTCTTGAGTGATCACATCAGCTGAGGCCTCCCGAAGTCCAGGTCCCTGGGCACGGGCGGGCTAGCTGCGGGCTGTAAGTCTGGGGCAGCGGGGAGTGTGCATTCTAGGGCTCCCTTCCCAGATGTCAGCAATACCGAAATAAACAAATATCGATCTCAATAAACAAACGTGTCTCCAGACATCCCGCTGCCCCCTCTGCTCTCCTTGCTCGGGGAGACACGGGGGAGAAACAGAAGCTGCGGCCAGAGAGTGACTCACTCTGCTGAGCACCTGGCAGCAACGGGCATTTGACGTTGGCCTTGTTTCTCAGGCAAGGCACGAGTCTCCCTAAGGACACCCTAGAGAGGACGAACAGGGCATCTCCAAATGCCGGGAGGAGAAAGCCTGTGGGCGTTCTGAGGGCTGGGGCAGGAGGGGCTAGGGCCTTCTCAGGGGCTCCAAGTTGAGCCAGCTCTCTGCGCATTCCTAGACGCAGGCACCACCCCGCCTTCTCTGCTCCACGTCTGGTGGTACCCAGAGTGGGCAGAAGGAAGCTCTGGGAGCAAGCCCAGGCACACGGGGGGGCGTCTCTGCCCCGTGGTGCCTCTGGAGCTGCCTGCTTTATGCTGACCCACTTCCCCTTGGAGAACAGCAACCACAAAACCAGTTGTTGAAGCTATGGGTAAGTTTCCCACCAACCGCAGGAAATTAGCAATTCAGTGTTTGCAGGGTCAGAAGTTATAATCAGACTTCTACTGCAGGGGATGGAGGGGCCCAGTGCCTGGGATTGTTCAAGGTCAGCGGTGTGACAAATATTTAATGTGGCTTTAATCTGTCAATATCTGCCCATGTTCTCCAAGGAAGTGAAAACAACAGTTAATTGGTGTTGCACACTCAATGATGATGAAAATTGATCTTTCCTGGCTTCTCTCACTGGGACCTCCTCCACCATCCACAGGTCTCATTCCTCGCTTTCTGGGCTGTCTGGTTTCTATTTTCCCAAGTTTGGATTCTTACAATGCTCTCAGTCTTTGGAACTTTAAATGCTGTTAAACGGCCACTTAATCAGCGAAACGTTTTCTTTCCTGGAAGCATTTGCATTGGCAAGTGGGGGTTATAAAGCTCTTCTTGTCTTACTGGCTGGGTCATTTGTGAAACGCTAGGACAACCCTGTACTTTAAACTCTACTACAAAGCCACAGTCATCAAAATAGCATGGCATTGGGGGAAAGGCCTAGAGACCCATGAGAAAGGATCAGGAGCACATGGACATGAACAAACAATTGATGACCATGGAGCCAAGAGCATTCGTTGGGGCAAGGTCAGTCTCTTCAATAAACGGAGCTGAGAACACTGGACAACTATATGCAAGAGGATGGAACTGGAGCGCTGTCTGACGCCATACACCTAAATCTACTCCAAATGGACTGAAGACTTGGGTTTAAGACCTGAGTCCATAAAATACACAGAAGGGAACATAACTGTTAAGTTTTTTGCCATCAGCCTCAGTGACATCGTTGTGTAGTCATCTCCAAGAGCATGAGAAATAAGAGGAAACAAGCAAATGGTACAGCATCGAATTAAAAAGCTTCTTCACAGAGCAAGAAACCATCCTAAAGACAAAAAGCAGCCTACAGAGGTCACCAGTGCCTGCACCTGTCTCCCCTGCCGCGCAGCCAGCAGGCCCTGCGGGACGATGCCTGCACCTGCTCTGGCCCTCGCCGGGGTATGTGGCTTAGGAAGTCCACTCCTCTCTCCGCACGGCTCCGTGAGGTCAGCCTCGCTGGCGGAGGACTCCCCTTCAGTGTGTGGTTGTTCTACCCACGTCGATGCAGAAGGCAGAAAAGAGAAAAACAACTACATAGCTCAGGATAGGGCATGCGTGGTCTGCATGCAGGGGAGCAGAGCTGGCCAGTTCATGAGGGCTGGAGTCACCGTAGGAGAGCTGGAAGCACCAAGAGAGAGGTCTGACGGGGGAGAAAATGGACTGGATGCTCAAGGATTTCAACAGAGCAGTATTGGAATCGTGGAAATTCTAATGTAAATACCACACAAACCAGCATCAAACTGACTTTAAAATGCCTCTTTGTGTGTTCTATTGATTTTTCATTATTATGACCTTATTCCTAAACCTACTTGGTTGTGATCCTAATTTTCTACTCAGTCTTTGTTTAGCTCCCACTGGGATAGCGATCTACTGTGATTATTCAGAAAGGCACAGGAAAGGAGGAGATTAAGACTCCCTGCTAATGAGAACAAGGGAAGGAAAGAGAAATGTGCCAATCTACCTGTAAATTGAGCTGCCAGACAAGAGGAAATAAATAATGCTTCATCACAAACCTCTTTCTGATGAGAAAACAGGCCTAAAAATAAATTTCAAGCAAACAAAAACAACGGATAAACTCAGGGAAGCAGTGTAAATTTATCATACTAGATATTTTAACAATGATATATTCAATGTTAAATTATCTTCAGATTATTTTATATAGCTATAAAACAGAGATATTTCCTCAAAAGTGTAAAAACCATATGCATGTGTTAGCTTCACTCTAATTATATTTATTTTATGTAGCCATGAGTAGGGAGTTAATTGTAATACATTATATCTATATGTAAAAATAGATTATTATAAATAATTGCACAGTATGAGGCCTTCAATAAGTAATGAAAATAAACAATAACATTAAAATAGTATTTCTTATGATATATATGCATATATATTTCTAAATCACCCACCTAATGATCTTTATTTCTATTTTTGTATGAACTTTCCGTGTTCATTTATTTTCTTTTCTCCTCCCTAGAATATATCTAATAAAACAGTGCAATATAAATAGCTTCATTTTTAAAAATGGGTTTTACTATAAGCAATATAGACATTTTTAAATATGCAATTATCCAGATATAAATAAAAAGCATATGTTTAAATGTTAATTACATCGCAAAATTCTATTCCATTTGGTCTCTCATTTTAAAATGCGTATTATGTGAATATTAATTAAATCCAACTGTTCGGAGATGTATTACTCAGTTTTCATTTCTTTTCAAAATTAGGTTTTCATTGGCATTAATGTGATATTTAGGAAAAGTTAAATTGCTTGAGCCGTTGTCTTTGAGAGGGTCCCTAAGCTAATAAACATGGACAGACCTTGAGCGCTGGCGGCAGACGCCAGGAGACACGCGGCAGGTCCGCGGGAAGCGCGGGACTGACTGGCACGCGGGACCACGAGGCTGTGCTGCGCGCCGGCGGGCCGGTCGCTGGGGATGCTGACTGCACAAGCACACCCCCGGAGCCGCAAGCCGCCGGCTCCGCAGAGGTGTGAGCTCGGTAAGCTGCTCGATCTGGCTGAGCCCCGATTCTTCACCTTTATCACCTCCAAAAATATCTACTTTTTATGGAAGCTGTCGAGTGCATGAAAAAACAACGTTTTCTGAGGAGGATCTACTGGAGGAGGGAAA
The DNA here is from genome assembly GCA_019455555.1 of Galemys pyrenaicus. Taxonomy (NCBI): domain Eukaryota; kingdom Metazoa; phylum Chordata; class Mammalia; order Eulipotyphla; family Talpidae; genus Galemys; species Galemys pyrenaicus. The sequence continues at coordinate 187,911 of JAGFMF010011798.1, read as the reverse complement.
GATAAGCAGGAGCAGAACGCGTGAAGGGGCGGGAGAACCTGCCTGGGGCTGGAGTAAGGAAGACAAACTGGGGGTGCTGAGAGCCGCGGGGCCGGCGGGGAAACAGAGCTCTGACGCCCTCGCTCGCCAGGCCGCGCCCAGGGGACCCCAACGGTCTGCGCTGGGGCCAGGAGGCACTGGGCTCCCCAGCGGCTCGAAGGGCTGAGCTGGGCCGTGACTTATTCTAACAAGTTTGGCATTAGCGTTTGAATCGGTTTCCTTTAGGAAGGTTTTGTCAGGGCTTTTACTTAGAATTCACTTGAGATTATGCAGCTAGCCGCTCACTGGGTGCCCCCCCCCTCCCAGAGCGGCATCTAGCCGCTCACTGGGTGCCTCCCCCCGCGAGAGCGGCATCCTCGAGGGCTTGGCCTTCCTCTGGGAGCTCCGCACCTGAGAAGCCGTCGGCGAGCACAGCCCTCGAGTCTCCAGAACCTCGCGCCTGTGTTTGGTGAGAACCATCAACGTGTCACATGCGTGCAAATACAAACGGGAATTGCTCTCAAGTGTCCCCCGTTTTTGCTGTTGCTGAACTAAACGTTAACTCAGTCACACCGGGAAGGCTGCACGGAGAGGTGGGAACACCGGAGCACTGCCCTTCCCCGCGCCCAGCCCCGCAGACAACGCCCTCTCTGCGGTTCTCCCCCGCCGCGCGCTGTCTCCCCGACGGCGGGCGCCGCCCTGCCGACTTAGCGCCGTTGAGAAAACGCGAAGTCCAAGCTCAGCCCCTGGTATCCGTGAGATGGTTCAATATTTTCCCCCATGGGGAAATTATACATCGTACAAATATGAAGGATGAGGTAATAAATATACATTAAAAAGAAACTTTAAAAAGACAACAGAGTCTAATTTTAGACGTTGTGAATAATCACGGTACACAGTAGACTGCAGGCAGATTTTCTTAAATCAAAGGCAATCAACTTAGCTCATATTGTTGATCTTTATCCTGCCTAGGGTAAGACATCAAGAGTAAATTATCGCGTGCAGTCTGGAAGGCGTTTAATAGAGCGCTTCGCCAGCAGGAACGGTCAAAACACCAGAGTCAGCGAAAACCGCGCTGCTGCCGCCCTCTCTCTGCCCTGCGGGAAACCCGCACCACCGCGCACACTCCCCGCTCAGCGCCAAGGCCGTCCAGGGCGCTGGCAGCTCGCCACGCCCTTCCGTGCTGGAGTCCAGGCGCCGGCCGCAGGAGCCCCGACGGAGGAGACGCCCAGACCGAGGAGACGCCCCGTCGGAGCCTCTCACGCAGCTGGCAGGCGCTGGACGCGTTCTGGGCGTCGATAGGCTGAACGCCACGGTTTCCTCGCTTAACCGCGGACCCCCTTATCCCCCCACCCCGCTGGCGCCAGAAGCACCACAAATCAGTAACAGCAGCGGCCGTTTCTCAGCTGGCTTTTGCCCAGTTTATTTTTTATCATTATTTTTTTAATTCAAGACAATATGTTTATTGTTTTCAAAAATCATTTTCCTCTTCTCGAAGAAACAATTTCACATATTCACATAAAAATTATGATAGGGTAAGTTGCTACGTCCTTTAAAGATCCATGATCGAAATGTAGATTTTAATACTGAGTTTTCTATTTCACCTAAAATTAAATAATGGTCATCTAAATAAGTCATAGGCTTTTTATTTTTCAAATAAATGAGGCCCAGATCCAAAATACATGCACCTGTGGAGTTATCAGCCCCACGGACCATCCTTTTATTCATAACTGATTACAGAATAATATGATATTATCCTAGAATTTCACAAAGTGATGCTTGAAAAACTGACAGCCACTTAGCTCAGACTTCAGAGTTTAAAGCTATATTTTAAAGACTATTAATACCCCAGTTAGTTGGGTTTATGGTATATTAAGTTTTAATTTACTTAAAAGTAAAACAACAAGAAAGTGAAACATTTACTTTAATTACAGAAGGGCTAAATTGTATTTGTATTCATTTTCTATCATTTTAAGGCTGAAAGAATCTTTCATGGGGAAAATATTTCAAATTACCATAAGCTTACATATTTTGTTTATAGCTATAAATTAAATATCAACTACAAGCAAACTGCATTTTAAACATTAATTAAAAATTGTGGACTTACAGTGGATGGCAGGAAAGGCTTCAAGTTAATTTAGCCATTTTAATTCAATCTGACTGACTTAATTACACTGCCATCCTTGGTTGAAATGGTTTTTTTTTTTTTTTATTTCTTTTGATGAATTTAAAATATATGAAACTTCACAATTGCCTCCTGAAATAATGGTGCAACTCATAGTTTTTTAAATGTTACTGACATAATATGTAAAAATGCAGGATGATCTAATTTGTTTGCTAGATGCCAACATATATTCATGTCAGTTATATTTACAAATAATTTTTTCCAGGCCTTGAGTAAGGACTGTCTGTGGCCCCTAGAAGCTCTGTCTGAAGGCACAGTGAGTGAAAAACAGCGATGTTGGCGGCCGTTTGCTTTCGAAACGTGGACACGGTCTTGCTCATGCCCATTCGCGTCATGGGCTGGCCGGACCGAGAGGCTGCCCGTAGTCCCTCCTCCAGCGGGTGACCAGCACCTAAGTTGCTGATTCCCACCTTGGCTGACTTTTCAAAAGAAATCAAGGCTCATTATCTGACCCATCGAAGCCCACGGCCCATGATCACCCTTAAGAACTCACGTTCCTCTCGTGAACAAGTACCTGTGGCCTGCGCGTGTCGCCTTTCAGGCAAAGGCTATCTCACTACACGCGTGCTTACTGATGACTCTCTTGTCTGGGGCAGTTAGCGGGAACACATCTGAAATTTGGTCAAGTTAAGCTCCCCACAAACTCCACCCCGGTCAGCCTTGTGACTCCCCAACATGGAGACCACCCAGGAGTCTCACCAGTCCATGGGGTGCATGCCCCCCATGACACCTGACACAGCTGCTGTCACCTTGGACAGGACTGGCTTGGAGGGGACATTCGTCACCCCATCACCACCCATCACAACGGTGGGAATCGCGGAGCCTTTAAAGGGGCAGAAAACATAAGTTTCTTCTCACAGGGAAACACCTGAAGACATAAATTTTTCCAGATGTGCCCAAGTCACACAACTTGTTAGCGGCAGACTGGAAGACCCTCAGGTCAAGGAGCTAAGGACAAGTCAGCATTAAGAAATGATCTTCAAGCACAGGGTCTGCTGAGATCCCATCACAGAGACGGGCTCCATCCTGCCCCGGTGAGGGTCCAGCCAGAGGAGTGTCACACACTCTCCTCCCTGGCGGTGACACGGCCACCAGTGAGCCACTCGTCACACAAGCCCAGCTATGAATCCCGAGAGAGGCACCATAAAAGCACCATTAATGCCTCTGCCGCGTCTCCCTCCCGGTTCAGACCCACTGCCTTACCCCCCACCACATTTAAACTAATTCTAGTGGCTGGGTTCCATCAGCAAATTAAAAAACAATACGCTCTAGACTTCTGTGATGAAACACATACAGGGTAAAACAATATGTTCTTTGGAAATGCAGTACTTTGTTATCTTTATGGTGCAGAGTGAAAGACAAATGAAGGCGAGAATGCTGTGCAAGCCTTTTTCCCTCTTTTATGATAATAGGAAGATAGTCCGTATTTGCTTTGATTGGGTGGTGCAAATTCATTGTCCTGCTACAATTTATTGATTTGGTTAAAAATCAGAGGGAGCCTGATTGAAAACTTACAGGTGTTTCCTTCCGATAGTTCACATTTGCAATTTAAATTGCATCTAGCAGTTTCCATGGTTCATCTCACCACGCGAGGTTCACGTCTCGAAAGAACAACCTGCATTTCGTGAAGCGATTTTTTATCAGTGTTCAGCTGTACTTCATACAGTCATCGTTTCGATCAAGAGGTAAGTGCCTTTTATTTTGAAGAAGGTCACAACGAGAAACTGCGGTGAAGTGCTATTAATGGGAGGCAGAGGGAAATGTCAACATTTCTTAAAGTTCTTCTTTGAACCTAAAATCAAATCTCCCGTGATGACATTCCAGATGAAAGCAGAAGCACTTCATTTCTTCGTCAGCCTCCCTCTTACGCTGTCTTTCTAGCTGAAATTCAGATTTGAGCAAACTGCTCGAGTAGCTCAAATGTGCAAACGATCCATATTTCCAAATCGCAGTCGTCACAGCCCCGGGGACACCGGCGCAAAGCGTCACAGCCACGGGGCCTCAGTGGCGTCTGCTGAAGCCACAGCCTTCCTCTGTCCCTGCGGCCCTTTTCTCACATGGGAGGTTCCCCATGGAATACTGCAAAGCCCTCCCATGCCTGTCCCGGTTCTGGTAGGGACGGGAAACACCATTCTGACAAGAGAGGATGCACTTCCAGAACTCTGTTGTTGCCCAGAGTTTACACGTCATCAGGGTAATTTTCTTGAACTGTGGAGTAGAATAACAATGCATTAACAATCTTGGTTAAATAATCTCAGTTTAAAATCTCGTATCTTTAACCAATTATTTACAGTAAGTCTCCTGGGGACATGCCCCGCAGCTGGTCTGGCAGGTGAGGCCGCAAAGCCAATGTCACGGCTGAGGTGAAGTGGTCTCCTGTGGCCTGAAGGGAGTGCTGGCGGCCGAGCAAAGCCACCCACCCTTGACAGCCACTCACACACAGAGCAGCAGAGGATTCCGCCCGGCCCAGCCTTGGTGTCTCGCAGCCTTTCCTGGGAAGGAGGAGAGAAGACTGCGGCTGCTCCCGGCCTCAGCACGCGAGTGGTCAGGGAAGCTCAGAGCCGGCCGCTCCCCTACGAGAACAGTGACGTACTTGGCCTCAGTGGTTCTCCGGCCCCGCCTGTGCCAGCTACTTTCAAAGTGTGTTCGTGGGCATCCTTTCCACACTGCAGACTCTCTAGGGCGGCGCCCGTGTTCGAACAGTGACGCTGATAGCAAACGCTTTGTCTAATTGTCCTTCAGGCTTCATGGGGCTGGTGATAAAGGAGTGACCGGATGCTGCCCCGTCCTTGAGGGACGGTCCATGGCCAGAGAGGGTGTCGCACTGTGAGATGTCTCCAGATTCGTCCTCCAGGAGGAGCGAGGCCCCCTCCACAGTTGAGTACTATGGCGGCCTACAAAGGAAAACGGTCGTGAGTGTGCTTTCTTCTGGAGCCAGAGCGGTCATGTGAAAACACAAGACGAGATAGCCTCAAACACCAGAAAGAAAGAGACGAAGTCCTTAAAAATGGCCAAGCGGCCCGCGGGAAGGCGACGAGGAGACAGACGACCGGCAGCTGCTGACCCGGTGCCCCGGGAGCCCACTCAGTGCTGGGCAGCCAGGTGCCTCTGGGGCTCGCCGGCCACGCTGCCACGCAGATGGTGGCGCGCGTGTCCGCGCCGGGCCTGAGCCGCGTCTGCACCGGCCTCGCACGCAACGCCCTGCACACTCACGGTCGTCGCCTCACGGGGCCTTTCCCAGCCACAGACGCACCCAGCACCAGGGAGCGACGCTGCGCATTTTCTAGAGAACCTGACTGTCGAAAATAGCAAGGACTGTTTCACGTAAAGGAGGCAGATGTGAGAGGGGATCACATTACTTTTGATTAACGCTTACATAGAAGAAAGTGGAATTAGCTCATCAAAAGTTAGCATGCAACCACTTGTGGGGTGTGTGTGTGTGTGCAACCTGGCAACACGCATTTGGTGCTGTGGAAGTGGAGGTGGGTGACAGGCCTGGTTTTCAGTTGTAAGACATAAACCCACACAAACATAAGACACAAATAAGGACCGCTGATCCTTCCCAAGAGAAGGCCGGGTTCATTACCTAGTCAGATCAGCATGTGGTAATTTTTATTTGTCAGTAAAAATCAATCAACTTCCACTTTTAAAAAAGGTAGACTATTTTGGGTCATCGGTGTGATTCAAGTGGTATTCTATTTCAGAAAAGCCATTTCTTTTTAAAGATGTTTTTAATATTCATGATTTGAACATTTAATCATGGTTGATATTAAGTAAGAAGAATGAGGGCTCATTTTGACTTGCAAAGTTGGTAGTTCACTAAGGATTCATTAGGCGACACTTTGTAGTTTGGGAGTCAATCTGCAGTTCTTGAAATTCAGGGAAAGTATATTTAAGTTTAGATAAATCGGCAAAACTTTTTCGAATTGTTCAAAATAAGACAATAGCATCTTCTCAAGCGCTCTTAAAATAAGTCCAGCTTATTTTAAGCCTCGCTCTGACGTACACAAATTTAAATCAATCCTTTGCACATAATTTCCATATATTCAGATTTTCCACCAAATTCAGATTTCCTTGAAAAATGCTCCTTGAAGGGACAAGGGATTCCGAAGTCGGAAACACGCGATTCCGCAGGCGCCCCGCCTGCACGGCCAGTGCCGCGTCCTCCAGCGCACGTGGCGGGCCCGCGTGGGGTCACGCAGGGCCCGGGCTGTCCTCAGTCCGGCGCGAGCGTTAGGCTCAGCCAGACACACCAGCTTCATGCCACGGACGAGGCTCAGAGCTGCCCAGGAGGATCGGACACTGGGCGGAGCCCCGCCGGGGCGGGGAGGCCGAAGCAAAGCACGCGCAAGCTCGGCGGTCCTGGACAGCAGGCGGCCGCCCCGTCGGGTGAGAGTGGCGTCTGCGCAGACGGCGCAGGACCCCTCGGCGGTGCCGGTGCAGCAGGCGCAGGGCGCTGAGCTCCGCGGGGCTGGGCGTTGACCGAGGTCCAGAGCCAACACGACACGCCCCGCATTGCTTCTTTAAGAAACATCCAAGAAGAACGCGCTCAGCGGGCTCTCTCTCTCGGCGAAGAGCCGCTTCCGCGTGGCCCGTCTGCGAGCACCGGCCGCGAGGAAGGGCGTCGAGCAACAGAACGCACGCACTGGTTGTGACTCAGGAAGTCTCGTGGCCACATTCGGGCACAACACAAATGTTACGTTCCCGGACTCGAGGCAGAGACTTCTGCCTGAACCCCTGGGGCCGCCCAGACGCCCCGGGGCTCCGCAGCTGAAGCCCGTGCACGCGGGCCGGGCTCCTGGGGTGTGCGGCCCGGCGCCCTCTTCTCCACCCCGGGAAGCCCGTGAGGTTTCACGATGCAAAGTCAGCGCCACAGACACGAAGACCTGAATCCGCTCGATAAATACAAAAGCCACCTCGGAAGCTGTTGGTGCGTTTGGGGGCGACCCGAGGTCAACTGACCACAGCGGAGAACCCCGAATTGACGCAAGACTGCGGGGTTAGAAGCTGAGTCTCTGTTTCTGGTACTTAGGGGGCCGTGGGCGTTGCGGTGAACACACAAGGAGAGGCGATTTTAACATGATTTTCCCACACGACTGGGTAAACAGGACGTGACGTTTTGTCTTTACATAATTTAAGTGACTTTCTATCTGTGATGCCATAAAGTCACGCTTACATAATCACAAATGTGCATTATATGTGAGGTCACATGCTCCACTTTTTTTTAATTTTTATTGTAGAAGTCACTGTAATTTGAAATGTAAATTTAAATCAAGGGGATTCTCTATCTGAACATAATTAATGATATTTTTTATTCCTTTTAATCATTAATTTTGAATGTCTCTCAAAGTAGTTATTTTAGTTCAAATCAAAAGGCAAAAAAAAAAAAAAGGTAGCTTTAATCAATCACAGAAAGAACTGAGCCTGTGATTCAAGTAATGAAAGCTAAAGAGAATCAGAATTTTCACACACACACTCACACCCCCACCTTGCTTCTCTGGAGAGTTCAGGCTGCACGGTCTCTCCAGTAAATGTGTACTGAAGCCCCCACGTGGGCGTGACAGAGAGAGGACTCTGGATGTGGGACCCATCTGTTCTCGTCACTGCGGTTTGTTTGCTTCTGGAAGCCACAGGCAGCTGAGTAAACTGATTGCGTGACATTTGACTACGCAGTGGTCAGAACCAACAATGACAAATACATCTCTGTGCAGAAACAAAATCAAATCCAAGCGAAAACAACCAAAACAGGAAAACACAGATTTCGCAAGGTGGCAGGACACATCCTGCAGGTACCCACAGCCTGTGGCCCAGTACCTGGAGCGCCTGCTCCTCATGGGCCATGCCTGCAGGGGCTCTCTCACGCCCAGCCCTTCCTCTGAGCAGAGCCGTGAGCCAGCGGATGCAGAGCCCGGCTGCAGTCCTGGTCACAGGTCCCCAGGGAAGGACTCCTTGGCCGCTGCACAGTGACTGGGCTGCTGTCTTGTGAAGGCCTCGCAGGGCGCCTTATGGCTCCGCAGGCCCGCAGGCCCTTCTGAATTCCAGAGAGACCTTAGGAATGGTAAAGGCGCTGGACTCTGCCTTGAATTCCGACAAGGGCCGGCTCTAGCCCAGGCTCAGAGCAGAGAGAAGGCAGTCAGATGACCGCTAGATTTGCTTTTGAGGCCCAAATACTCTGGCCCTACATAACTAGCCCCGGCGTGCCTCGATTTTCTTTACTTTGAAACGAGAAATTTAGAAACTCAGACTTCTTCAAAATTTTTATGAGTTCTCTTTTCTTCTCTGTCCTGTTGTTGATAGTTTTCGTCTGTTAGGCTTACAATGTGCTTTGCTTCCCCAAATCTCTCTTGGTCTCTTTTTTTTATTATTTCAAAAGATATAGATAAAAATGGTATTTTTTAACCAAATATTACAAGGTGATCTTGGGCATTTTTTCTTTTCAGTGACTTTGCAGTAACCAAAGTTTTTGCTTACCATGGAGGGCAATGGCATTTCCAATAAACAGCAGTTTCAGGACAAGACAAACATGAACTTGGTGTTTCTCTAGTAGGAGAAATGAGGTACGTGCAAAACGCGTCACGTGGTTTCCCGACCCCTGCCAGTGCTGGCCAGACGTCATTCACGGATCGCGGCGGCAGCACGCTACGTCACAGGCACACCCTGCGTTCACTGGGGACCGCGCGGTGAGCGCCCATCCCTGCCCACCGGGCCCCTGTCCCGGGAGCGCTCGCGGGCGGTGGCTGGCCGGGGAGAGGCCCGCGGCCGCGGGGTCTCTGCGCTCGCGCCCAGGTGCTCCAGCACGCACCTGCCCGCGCACCTGCACACGCGGGAATGTGCGCCCATACACCCCGGGTCTATGCCCTATCGTCTGCTTTTTGATGGCTAAGCCAATGTTTCTTGTGGATCAAGAAAAAAAAGACACCTGATGAGAATGAGGCGTTAAAGCTAAAGAAAGAACACAAAAGAGTTATTTAATGACACCGCAGAGTCCAAATGCTTGCGTGTTGGAAATGTTTATCCATGGGTGCTAATAAAGTAAATAGTCATTGAACCCAATGTCTAGATAAGTTGGCAAGGTGGCAGATGTGCTCTTTCCTGTCTTTGGTTCTTGTATTTTAGTTCAAACAGCATTAGATGAAATTTGGGAAATGAGTGCTGTGAATTTTAGGAAGATTATCCATTGTTCAGACACACTGCTCTTTCAGTTGACTGTACTTAAATCTTGTGAAGCTTGAAAGAAGCGCCCTACTCACAGTGAACGCTGAGCCGATAAACTCTGGAGGTTAAAATGCAGCAGCTGTCTTTGGGGATGTGTTGATAACTGAGGACAGAGACGCCTGGCAAATAAGTCCTGTATGCTCCTAAATAAAATGTAAATGTTAGCATTACCATGGAGTGCGTTTCTGCATTTATATTTGCTCACTTCACCTTTTTTTAAATGCATGGACATTTCACAGCAATATCATCTCTAAAATTGAAAATGTCTGAAGATAAAAAACAAAAAAGAATGGTAGCAGCCTTCAAGATATACCCAAATTGCAGCAAACCATAGCCAAAACTAGCTTTGGGGTTTCTTTTTAATAAATCATTTCTGCGGGCTTCCCTGGTGGCACAGTGGGCCTTTAAGCAACACATTATGAAGCAAACCGCAGCCATCGCAGCCCGAGTTCAGTACCTGCCGCCGGCCAGGGAGGGACCCACAGGGTGCCGCAGACCTCTCCTGTCTCCTGCTGCTCCCCTCAGCAGTGTGTTTCAGTTGATCTACTTGTTCTGTTCCCCACTCTGTCTCTGGTGAGTCCTCTCACCAGCCCCCGCGCCTCTGGCCTGTATCCCAGTCCTTGTATGCATAAATAAATAATCTTTAATAAATAAATAATTCCCGCACCAAGGCTCATCACTGTGTATGGTGACGTGGCCACAGGAAGGAATGGCAGAAGGGAGGTCTCTTCTCTAAGTCTTTCAAGAAGGCACTGTTTCTTCTTTCTCTTTAGATCTTTGACACTTGGGAGAAGCTGTCCCTATATAAATATATATATATATATTTTAAGATTTATTTATTTATGCACACAAGAGCTGGGGTACAGGCCAGCCATCTGGGAGTGGGGAGGATGAGAGGATCCACCAGAGACAGAGTGGGGAGCAGAACAAGTGGATTGACAGAAGCACACTGCTGAGGGGAGCAGCGGGAGGCAGGAGAATTTTAGGAAGATTATCCTAAATATGTGGGTCCCCTCCCTGGCCGGGGATTGAACTCATGCTGCTGTGCACCGGATGCTTCACAGTGCAGCTCTCCACCTGCTGCGCCACCAGGGAGGCCCTTCCCTATATTTTAGGGTGTGACTCACACTTTCCACTCCCTGTGCCTGCTCCACAGCCCCATCTCCACCCCACCCTCCTCTGTACACTGTGCTAAGATGAGAAATTCATCAAAGACCCAATCTAAAACCAATGCAAACTTCTAATATATTTGCTAATCACACTTTCTCTGGACCATCAAAGATAATGAGGTAATTGAGCTTGTAATAGAACTTATTTCCAAGAGAACGGGAAGTCTCAGAATCACTGGACCGAATCCTTCCTTTTCCAAACAATGAAACTGAGACACAGACAGACAAGTCAGCTCAGGTTCTGCCATTAGATTTGGCAAAGTCACTGCTAGAGACCCTTTTACTTTGCCTATTGATCTATGTTCATAGAAATAATCAGCCTTCAATCAGGGAAACAAAAGATTTTGTGATTTTATTTTTTACTCAGCTAGCTGGGATTTTTTTTTTTCAGGACTTCTATTTTCCTGAAATAGAAAATTGTTGCACGATTTTATAACTATTAAAGTTAATAATTAAAATCTCTTAAAAGCAAAATTGAATATCTTCCAATTTGAGTTCTGATTATGTTAATTTAAATTATGAATGCATTTTTGAGTGTCATCGTGTATTTTAAGGCCTTCTGATAGAGTGTAGGATTTGGAGAAAAGCCAGGTGCTGCTCACATAGTGGTGATGCATTTCACATTTTTAACGTGATCCTTTAACCCGATGTGTGTATCTTTAATTCCCTCAACATCCTTCAAAAATGATGTCTCTGGTGTGCTAGTAACGAACTATTTTAATTACTTACACATTTATATGGTCTGAAATTGGATTTTCCCATTTTTCAAAAGCAGTTCTTTCATAACTCTTGTTTAATGTCCCAACATAAGGACATTTTGTACAAGTAATTAGGAGAATGGAAAGCACCTGAATTTATTTACCTTCCAAGAACATTAAACTGAATGGATTGTGCATCTCACTCATGCACAACCTTTGGAGAAACTCACAAGTGCAGCAAAGTGATTAAGAAGCACACATGTCCCTCACCGCGGCTGGCCTCAAGGACAGGCGACACGTCTGACACATGAATAATTTACTCATATGAAAATTGGTATCCGCTCCTTCTCGATAATTTGAGTCCTCTAGTTACAATTATACCAAGTCTTGGCTTCCCAAGCTGACAGATGAGAAAAATTCAGTCTTTGTCTGATAGACTCTTGACACCCTATTTGGCAGAATGTAGTTGCAGAACTGGGAAGCTACCCGCTGGGGGCGAAGAGAGAAACAGAGACGAAGAGACACGCGGAGAGACCGAGAGGGACGTGGATGTAGGAGAACCGAGATGTTGCAGGAAAGGAAAGATGCAGCTTCAGAAACAGGAGTATGAGAAGGAAGAAAAGCTTTGAGGACAGGGATCTGATGGCCACAGGTGAGCCGGGAACAGTGACCCCGTGTGGCCTGGCCCTCCGCCTAGGCCTCTGCAGGCTGTAAGTCGTGTGACCTTCAGAACAACGTAAAGTACAGGTGCCTTCGCCACATCACCAACGGGCTACAGCACGGCAGAGGGGCCCCGCCGCCCACAAACACTTCCCTCGGTGGAGGAGACTCCATGTCCAGGGTTCCTGCCCCGGATTGCCAAGCAGTCAGCACAGGGAACCCGCAGGCTCTGTCCTGGGTCACTGCAGAGGCTCGATAGATACTTACTGACATGGAGTCGCCTTGCCCAGTGTAAAAATATCCACAAGTACCTTGCAAGATGGACCCCTCCTTTACTAGGTAGATTCTTAAAGAGATGAAGACATATTAATGCATCTACCGTAATTACTTATATCATTGATAAGCTACTCTTAACTGGATCTATAAATAAGACTTATTTCTCATGCATTCAATAACTACTTAATGATTTTATTTCAATTCCTGTCAGGCATCAACAGTCCTACATTTAAACACAGAAAATTTTAAATGTAGAAGAGCAAAAACAACACAAAAGACCCTGACCGCAAAACGCTTAATGAAAAGCACTCAGTGTTAAGAAAGCCTCTCCCAAGCGTGTGAACCAGCAGATGCTGCGGCGGAAAGCCATGTCTATACAGGAAATCCAGAGAGCTGGAGAGAGCCACAGTAATCTCAAGCAAGTGTGCTTCTTAAATGTATTTCGGAATTAAGATCTGAAGTGTGAGTGTTTCGAACGGAGCCAGGCGGCGTCCTCCCTCGGGTCACCGTGGCCCCAGCTCAGCCCCTTCTCGTCCTGCTCTCAGCAGTGCGGGCCCACAAGCTGTCAAAACACACAGCCTGGGAATTTGTTCTCTGACATGAATGTGACGGAGAAGCTGTCAAACAAGAAAAGAAGCCCTGGGGTCCACCGTGCCCCCAGTTATTCTCACGGCAAGTGAACAAGGAAGGAAAAGGTGAAATGCAAATGCAGCTGAACCAAGAGCACATAGTCCAAACGCGCGGCGCACGCACAGCAAGAGCAAACCCGACAGCCTCGTCCGCCCGCACTCGGGACCACAGACCACGCCCTTGAGCGAGGTGGTGGCGCCCTGGACACAGCGGAGCCGCCTCGAGGAGCGCGGCGCCTCCCCGGCCCAGGGGCCTCGCTGCGGAAAGCCTGCGACTCCGCTCCACCCTCCTCACCTGTGAGCTGTCCACGCTTTTGGGAGCAGTTAATTTCTAGTCAAAGGAATCAAAGTAAAATAGTGTTTGAAAAGTCGACGCATCATAAGTAATCATTCCACAATGTGTAAATGAATATGCACATGACTCATTAACGCTGACATAACAGAGCTGGAGAAGGTCACCATTTTGTAGCCAATTGATAAACTTTCAATAATCTTATTCACACTATGCAATAAGTAGTTTATGTGAAAAAACATTAGAAATCATTATTAAACGGACTTCAAGCTTAAAAGCAATATCCATTTATGGCCACGTAAGACCAGACACTATTGTAAGGATCTTTTAAAAAAAAAAAGAAAGATTTATTTATTTATGCACACAAGAGCTGGGGTACAGGCTAGAGGTGTGGGGTGAGAGGATACACAGGAGACAGAGCGGGGAGCAGAACAGGCAGGTTGACTGAAACACACTGCTGAGGGGAGCAGCGGGGAGACAGGAGAGGTCTGCTGCTCCCTGTGGGTCTCTCCCTGGCCGGGTATCGAACTCAGGCCGCAGTGGCTGGCGATATCTTTATAGCTCTAGACTTTAAGCCTTGAGCCACCAGAAGGCCCAAGAGGAAGGCACTTTTAAGAAAGTGAAAACCAACAGGTTTTCTCTGACTTTGTTTATTAAAAGTATCTACAAGGTAAAATATTGAGGGGGAACTGTTACTCTCTCAGCAATAGATATTTACATAGAGTAATTGATCTCGATTTCAATCCAATTTTACTAACATATTTTCAGTATAATTTATGACTGCTTCATTTTGAAATACTTATTGTATTTTTAAGGTAGATTGGTAAAGCTCAGTCCAATTCTCTGTTTGACTTATCTAACGCCTGAGCTTTAATTGAGTTTATCCATCAAAGTCACATTTCATTTGGAGAATGGATGTCAGAGCACAGTGGTTAGCAATGAGGAAGGAAAGGAGTTTAAATTAACTTACAATAGTATCTTAGAACAAAAGTTAAAGTGTATTTTCAGTGGATGTTTAGAATTTTAACTCAAATAAAAATTAGTTGACTATCAAGCAATGCTCGAATATTAGTTAAGAGTAATATCACTATGTATTTGCCTGATAGAGTAGAAGGATTCTTAAACCTAGAAAAAGTGCGTGTCCCAGCCTTCCCTTTACAGGGCCGTGCTGTTATGTCGATAAGAATTCAAGTCGCTCAATATAAATAGCAGCGATAAGTGTAAAATTCAACAGGCTTTGTTTACATATATAACACTCACTCGTGGTGATAACACGCAATATAATCAGGAAACAAAATTCTTCAATAGTTTAGACAAAAGTAGCTTCAAGAAGGAGGAGCAGATGGAAGGAAAACATACACAGCGTCTGGGTTTTCGGGTAATTATCTCTGTCCATGACTGGTGTGGGAGTCTCTGACTCTAGGGCCCACGGTTGAAAGAGACGTGCTCTGCAGTGCACACCCCTGAGATGGTCTTCTGCTCTGCAGAGTGAGGGCTGAGACAAGAGGACCCAGGAGGCACCCTCCGGCCAGCGTGGCACTCAGAGCTCGCGACCCCAGGGCAGCAGAGCTGAGACAATGCCTGGGCTTCACTGCCGCTCAAAGCCATCAAGTTAATCACAAGCCTCTCATCCAGCTTATTTTTATCATTTTCTCTTACCACTGCTCTATACATGTAAATAGCAGCTTTGTCATTTAAGTTAATATAACATTTTTTTAAATTTATTTATTAATTATATTTGACATCATTTGTAGTCCCCAGGGAGTTCCCACCACCATTTCACAGTGTACCATCACCTCAGTCCCTTGTGCACCTGGCCTCATCCCTGTTTTGCCCTCCCCCCTTCCCCTCCCCCCCATGGTCCCTTTGGTTTATCCTGACTTTTTGTTGTTGTTGAGTTTTTTTGTTTACTTTTGGTATATAACACTTTAAAACGCTTTATACTTAATACTTGGTTGTCAGTATTTTCATTTGCCCATGTCTTAAACAGTGACTGTCACGTGTTTCCAGAAAGCACCTCAAGAAGAACATGCACGTGAAGTCTCGGCACACCTAGGGTGACGTCTGCCACGTTTGAATGGAACCCCCTGAGCTTACCAAGACCTGGACTCCAAGTGCTTCCCGGCAACCTGCTGATGTCGCTCCTGCTGATGTCGCTGGGCGCCTGACGATGCAGAGGAGCTCTCATCCCTTCCTTTTGCGCTTGCAACTTTCACTTATGTTTAAGTGTTGCTAGAATTTTTCCTTATTGTTGGAATTAAGATTGTACTTGTGCATGGTATGTTTGTGTAGTTTTGCTTTCCTTTGAATTTTGCTTGTTTGTACATTAAAGTGTATTTTATGGTTATATGACAACATAACCATAATTATAAATAATCTATTATATAGCATACATTCCTCTATCTACATGTGTAATTTACATGTGTAATTTACATGTGTAATTTACATGTAACTTACATGTGTCTAATACTTCATGAGTATCTTCTTCATGAAGAAGGTCATCTTCACATTCCTATTACCTTGTTTTTCTGTTTTTGCCTCCATTATTTAGATTTTCTGCTTATTCATTGCTCAAATCCTTTGTTAGGTATCTGTTCTTTAATCTCATCTTTAATAATTGCTCTTTTTTCCTCTTTTTCTATTGCCTAACATTCTATGAAACGTTTAAGTTTGCTCTCCAAGTCACTAGTTATTTTGGAAGGGCTGATTCTGCTTGGTAGGCCTTCCACGTAAATTGCAATTAAGACTTTAAGCTTGGATTTCCTCTGACCTCATCTTATTTCACTTATTTCAGCCTCTTCTGTTTTCAGACCGTCCAGACTTACATGGGTTGGGGCTCTCCCCTACCCTCTTCTCTCCTAGCGTCTGGCACCCCCCCTCCCTGGCCCCCTCTAAGACAGATGACCTTGAGAAGGACAGAGCAAAGGTCAAGGAGAAGAGGGCGTGGCCATCAGGACAAGGGGGGGTGGGAGGGAGGGGGCTGAACATCACTTTTTCATTTGTTATTTGCTAAGAAATCATTTTGTGGAGCAGAAAACGTCACTTCCAGGAAAACATCTTGACCAGTAGTTTGAGGTGGAAGGGAACAGGCTGGTGAGGAAAAGTATCAGGACAAAGTTCCAAGCAGTGACCCCTGGACGGGCCTGGACGCGCAGAGCCCGCGAGGCGGAGCTGAACCGAGTTCACCGAGCCTCATAAAACATGAAAATATTTTTAAACACAAGAATAGCAAATATTCAACATCAAACAGCCTGTGTTCCTTTTATAATCCGTTGCTTCTAACGCGAACTTCTAACGCCTTTGAAACTTTGAATAATCTCATAAAAGCCTCACACTTCAGACTTGGGGCAGGGGCGGGGAATTCAAAGACAGCGGCGGGGGCCACTCCGGATTCACCCGCAGCGGCGCGGGCGCCCGAGGGAGGCCGGGCCTGGCAGGGCAGACTTCAGGCCTTCCAGAAAAGGGCTGAACAGGAACTCGAGTCTGTCCCCTAGACCCCAGGTAAGGTGTGGGCGCGCCAGGTGCCAAAGCAGTTAGCAGGCCCGGGAGGCTCCGAGGGGCGGGCGCCGCCCGGGGTCACTCTCCGTCCGGGAACCGCTTTCACCGGGTGGACAAGACGCCCCGCCCGAAACGAGGTGCGCTTTGGCTCTGCGGCTGGTGAGGGCGGCACCGCGCATGCAGCGACTCAGGAGGCCACAGTCTCCGAGGGAAGGCGGGGCACGGCTTCCAGGCCGGGCCAGGCACAGGCCCGCACGCCCGCGCTGCTTGCCGGTGCCTTTTTGGCCTACTGCCCCTGCCCAGACGCAGCCCGCCCAGCGTCCGCGCGTCTTGCGAGACGCGTGGCACCCGCCCGGGCTCTCCCATGCTCCAAGTTGCCTTGTTCTCGAGCTTTCAAAGTAAAGCAGTTGATCAAGTATTATTAAGGACATTAACGATTTCACGTCTACAAAAACGCAGATTCTCGCACTGTCCGACGTAGTGGCATCGTGCCTGCAACGTGCAGAACTACAGCCGCGCTGTGCGGCTGCCACCGCCGAACTCCGCCACACGGGCAGAGGGTCAGCGCCGCTTCCTCCGCGTCAGCCTCCCCCTCCGCGACATTCCCGTCAGTCACAGAACATCCGAGCAGCCAGACGGTCTCCGCGCGGCTCCACACCAAGACCCAGCACGCGCGTTAGGCTCGGCCGCACTTGCTGCGTCCCGTACCTTGGGCATCGAGGGCCGCACTGCGCTAGCGCCCCGGGCGCCGAGGCTCGCCGGCTTCAGCGCCGCTCCACGCGCGCTCGGCCCTGGCTGGGAGCGCTCTGCGTCAGCGGTGGGGAAGGGAAACCAGCAGCAGCGGCTCGAGTCATGGCATCGGGCGAGGAACTTGTCTGGGACGAAGGAGAAAAACTGAAGCGCGAAGCGAGGCGCGCCGGGTCCCAGGGCCGCCACTGGCCCGCACAGCTCTGCCCGGCCCAGGGTCTCTTGCCCTGTCTCGTGCCCTCCCCGCACCACCGCCACCCCACGCCTCCGCTGGCGTCCCCTGGGGTCAGCGCCCCCCACTAGGTGGGGAGGGAACACCGAACCCCGCAGGGGTCCCCTCTCCAGCAGTTGGAAACGATCTCCACGTCCGCCCTCTCTGCAGGCTTTCCCATCGGGTTTGAGCCCAAATCAAGTCACAAAAGGGAACCGTTGCGCCTCATCGCCACTTGCTCCCTTTGATTTCCTGTATCAGGTGCTGGACTCACGGGGTCACAGGGTGACACAGTGAAACTGCTCACCCCGTTCCAAACCCTCGAAGACAGAGTCACCGTCGTGCCCGACCTTGTCTCCGCACTCGCCCTGTTCTCTGGCCTGGTGGCCCTCCAGGCGGCAGCGAGCCCCAGCACCCCCGCGGCCTGCCCCTCAGCAGTCATTCCCATCGGCTCCCAGTCCTCGGCCCTTTAGTGTGTCCCAGTTGAGGGAGACGCAGAACTACGCAGAGCGTGCGACACTGAGGACCTGCGGTTTTCTCTACTCAAGCAGCTTCCACCCCTCCACTCACGGCTCTCGAACCCACTATTGACCTCCACCCCAGAGCCGCGAGGGCCGGCGCGCCCGCCGAGCAGAGGAACAGGCCGGCGTGCTCAGCCGTCCCCTCCGAAAATCTCGTCTGCACCTCTAGAGCCCCCTCTCCCCGAGTCAGCCAGTGCGGCAGTCACGGGTCAGCTGGCAGCTGACCGGTCACTCGCTCCTATCGTCCGCAACGGGCGACCTCAGAGGCAGCGTCTCCTCTTGCCAAGCTCCTCGACAACACGTCGAGGGAAACCGAGCTCTGTTTTGAATAAAAACGAGCGCAGAAAGACAGCAGGTGTAAGGCACCGTGAGAAGAGCTGTCACCACGGTGGAGATGAGACGCGCTGGAGCTGCCCGCTGGGAGGGGCTTTGGTTTATCGATTCTGCCTAAGGAGGCTGATTTCAGGGGTTAAAATTCAGGCCATTTGCTCTTATCAATTCTGACTTTGAAGGAGTTTGCTTCATATAGTTATTAGATTAGTAGGAAAACTAGTCAACATAACCATTGCATGTATACACGATCCAAAAGTATAAACGTTCACTCTAACTCGAAATTCAGCATAAAGGTCATTATTTCAAGCCATTCTTTCATGTGCCCCCAAAGGTGGGTGTCCTAACTGCTGGTCTGTCAGCAAGCGACATCGGGTAATAGATGAAATACAGAATGATGAATACCACCCAAAGTCTAGCAGAAAGAAGGCTCCCTCGCCGGCACAGCGGGGCCACAGCCCACAGCCCACAGCCCCCGCCTGGGGATCCCGGGGTCGGGAAGGCCCCGCGTGGAGGGCGCCCGAGGTCGGAGGAAAGGGAAGGGGATTTGGGGGTGGGGGTCTTTCCTGACCCTGTGGTTTTCTGCAGACCCGGGCCAGAGGGACCCGGGTGTGCCAAGGAAGCAGTTCAGCGGAGCACCTGAAGAGGCCCGGTGAGCAGCAGGGGTGGGTGGAAGCGGGGGCGGACAGCGTTTCCAGAAAGAACCGTGTTTCCTCGGCAAAGAAATCCCAGGTGCAGTGAGCGTCCAGGGTGCATAAGGGGAACAAGCAGGCAGATCAGTGACATGGGCCAGTCAGAGGTAACCTGGGGGGGGGGGGAAGCGGACAGGGGAGGGCCGTGGCAGGAAAGGACGACACCCGCACTCAGGAGTAGTGGCCATGCCTGNCCCGGGGGGGGGGGGGAAGCGGACAGGGGAGGGCCGTGGCAGGAAAGGACGACACCCGCACTCAGGAGTAGTGGCCATGCCTGTGAAATCGCCAGGGTGCGCGCCTGAAACCGACATAGCTTTACCGAGCAACGCGAGTCAGTAACACTCCGTCCCCATGCTGGTGCAGGGCCAGGGAGAAACCGGCGTCCTTGTGCCGCCAACGCAGCTGTCAGAAGCCACAGGGCAAACCTTCCTCCTGGAAGAAACGGATGCAGAGTGGGAGCTACACGTTAGGAAGAAAGTGAATGTATTTAGAGTTTATGTCCCTTCACTGTGGCTTGACAAACTTGCACTGTGAGTGAATGGTTGCCCCTGACCCCGGATAAAGTTCCTGACAGAACTCCGCTCGGCTGCAGCAGACAGCCCCAGAGTCCCCTGCTGGCCACTGCTCACTGCTGGCCGTTCCAGCACTGGACGTGTAACCTTCTGGGGTAAAGGAAAGTTCGCCTTTCCTACCTGGGAGCAAAATCTATTCTTATGCACAGCTTTGAATCTTGTTTGTAAATGTGTGAACTTTCTCTAAGTATTTGTTCTGGGTCAGCAGGAAACAGCTGTGTTTTCAGGGTGAGCTAAAACCTTCTAGAATAGGTTTTCGCTATTATATATTCCAGAACATCTACTTTCAAACATCTGAAATGCCGCCTTTGCTATTTACAGAGGAAATTTCCAGTTGCAGTGGAAAAATCTATATTGTGATTGAAGGGACTCTGGTATCTTCTAACTGAAATGAAGCTTTGTGTTTCTTTTCATGGAAAGAAACTTTCCATTGCTTTCAGCATTTAAATATTGAGAATTACAGCATTACTAGTGCTAAAATATGTATGAAAGGTGAACAAAAATGTATTCAATTACATTTAAATAAAGCATAATAAGTCTATACATTTTATAAACCTTGATACGATTATTTAATTTCCAGAAGGACAAATAAATGGGGTGCACCCTCTGACCCCTTCATTCTGGGGTAGGCACCTCAGCACAGATGTTTATGAGCTTATCCTGATTTGTGACTTAACACTCACTGGCACGCAAAATGGCAGCTTCCTCATAAGTAAAACAGATCAGAACGTGTCTTTAATTTTTTGCGTGAGAGGCTCAAATAAGAAATTACCTGCGACTACTAAGTCTGGTCTCCTGCTAAGTGCTGAGCTAATCGATGGTGGACACACCACAAAATGCAGGCGTGCTGAACAAAACCAGGGACCAGAAGAGCAGGTGAGAATTACAGGCAGCAAATCCCCTCAGCCCTCAGCGACAGACCTGCTTCCTCTAGAGCATCACCTGACACTGGGTGCTAGACACACACACGCACACGCACACGCACACACGCACACGCACACACACGCCACAAAATAAAACAGCACATTCCTGTATTTGAGCGCGGGCATGCTTTGGTTTGCTTATAGAAAAACATTTTCTATGTAAATGAATTGCTTCTGCTGAAGCTGAATTCTTGTCAAATGCAAAATGCATACAAAGTAGCCAGAATCCAGCCAATAATCGCACATTATCTCCCAGGCTCGGCCTTCATTAAGAAAAACGCAGTGCCACATTAAAATGTGTGAAGAGTAATTTAAATTATGACTTTTTCGATGGAATAATAAGAGTTTGTCATATTTATAACAAGCACAGACTCACATAACAACAAAACAACGTTCACTTCTAACCCTTCCGCGGACGCGGCGAACGGCCTCTTGGGTCGCGCTGAGGTGAGGAGGCAGCGGAGAGGAAAGGGCTCGGGAATCCCACGTCCTTCCACTTGGGAGTCGCGTCTCGGGCGCAGGCCGGACCCCTCTGTCCCCTGCTGGCCGGCCTCAGCGCCAACCGCAGCGTGTTCTGAGCTCGCGGCCGCCGTCCGGCTCCCGCCCGCTGACGCCCCAGAGCAGGCCCCGCCTGGACCGCCGCAGCCGCTCCTGCCCCCAGAGGCTCGCCCGCTCCGCACGCACTGAGGGTCGGGTGCTGCTCTCTGCCGGTCACCGCAGGGACGGAGGCCGGGGCAGGGAGCCACGCCGGTGGGGACAGACAGCTGCACCCCTGTGTGCCGCACAGAACAGACGGAGGCGGAAAGCAGAAGTAAGCAGAGCAGCGGCCCAGCGAGTGGACAGCGGAGGGCGGACTGGAAAACGGCCAGTCGGGCGCACGCGGACTTGGTGTGCATGCACCTGCTCCTTACTGGCCGGCGCCGGGACGCGCCAAGGGAGATGCGACGTGAAAGGAGAACTGGAAGGGGGGGGGGGGGAGGGCTGGCCTGTCCTGAGAGCTTCGGGACCGAAGAGCTGGTGTGGAAACAACGCCCGGCGCGGGGGTTGATGCCTCTGGAGGGCGGTCAGGAAACCCTGCACCAGCTCGGCTTGGGCGCGAGGGAGCTCTCTGGGGCCAGCCGGCGGGTTTGGTGCTGAAGAAGCGCTGGCCTGCTCTCCACGGTCCGTGCTCCGCTGCACTCCCAGGACCCCGCCTGGAGCCCCAGCCCCGGGCACGAGCGAGGGGAAGGAAAGACTCTTTCCTCTCTGTTCTGGCACCCACACTCGCCTGTTTGTTCCCGCTGAGCAGAGCCCTCTGGCCGCATGCTGAGACCCAGCACAGCCTGCGCACCGGGGTGCGAGTGAGCTCCGAGCCCCCACCTCAGTCCGGGCCCCAGAGAAGGACGCCACCAAGACGGGCCGCAGGGAGCAGCCCGCCCGTCCGGTCTGCGAGAGCGAGGCCGCCGCTGGTCACGTCTGACTCGGCTTCTGTCGCTTTGCACGGCGCCCCGCAGCCAGAGGTCTACAGGGGAGGAGTGAGCAGCTCACCTCTGTGGAGGAGTCCCCGCTCAGGAAGTCACAGGTCAAGAGATGTCTGACCTCCCAGCTTCAGTGTCGTGAGGAAATGCTCTAATGTCATCAGTAAAATAAAATTAATTGGAACTACTAGAAACTTCAGTTAATTAAACCATATTAGTTAGAAAGAATGGTTGGTTACCAACTTCAGTACATCTGCATTCTGAGGATTTTTTTCTGAAATCACAGGTTCCACATCTATCTAATTTACCTATGGATCAATCTATCATCTATATATATATCTTTATATATAATTTTAGAACTTTTATTTATCATACAGGAGCTGGGGAACAGGCCACAGTCATGGGAGGTGAGAGGATTCACCAGAGACAGAGCGGGGAACAGAACACGCAGATCCACTGAAACACATGCTGAGGGGAGCAGTGGGGAGGCAGGAGAGGTCTGCTGCCCTATGTGGGTCCCTCCCCGGCCGGGGATCGAACTCGTGCTGCAGTGGCTGCGGATGCTTCACAGTGTGGCGCTCAACCCGCTACACCACCACGGAGGCCCAATTTGTAGACTTTGACATAGCTGTCACTCGGCGTCCCTGTGATCCAACTGGCTCTGGCTGCATCTGCAGGTGACAACACCTGGAGGCGCACCCCACGCTAACTCGTGAGCATCTAGAAGCAGCGGGTGAGGGCTGACTGTGACTGATACATTAAACAACAGACCGATGCATTTCACGGACACCAGCAGCTGAATAGTCACAGGAAAGGAAGACGAGGCCAAGTCACATGAAGTAAAAGGCGTTTGCTGAGTCCTCCCTCTAGGCTGCTCTCTGGATTATTTTAAGTATTCGTAGTAGCACAAACAAAGTCACCAGTCACAGACCTAAGAGCCCACTAGTCCATTTGAGGAGGACAAGAGAGGATTTAAGTAACAGCTCAGGGCCACAAGTAACTTCAGAAACACAGAAAGAGTTTCCCGTCGAGCATTAATTATTAAATTAATTATCACAGCGAAGGATTGGAAGATTTGGGAAAGATTTTTATAAGTGTTTCTGTTTCTCTGTATTTTCATACTTTCTCTTTTTTTCTCTGATAGCACATTACATAGTCATGAAAGAAAAAATTGCAACTTTACTTTAAAAGTAACACCCCCATCACTATTCTAGCCAGACACCATCCAGGTGTGTATGTTTGTTCTCACGTGTGCAGAAGCTTTCTGTATGTCCGTGTATGACCTCTGCAGGTAGAATGAGTGAGTCGCCAGTAAATATCTCCATTTTTAAATGTGTCACTTTAAACTTGAAAGTCTATGGCACAGACTGAACATAAGTAAATATGAGCGCTGGTCAGTGTTACCTGAGAAGACAAGTGAGGGCGTTTCTCCTTTTTGGGATGCCAAAGGCAAAATGGGGAGCAAGACAGGGAGTAACATAGTGAGTAAGAAACAGGATTGGGAAGCGTGTTCTCCATCATCTGGTGTAACAGAGAAGCTCAATCTCTACATAAGCTTCTGAGGTTAGAAGCAAGAGAAAAAAGTGATCTGTTAGGATAAACAAGCATCCGAGAGACACTCTTTAAAAACAAAGAACCTATACACAGACAACTCATAAAGAATTTTGATAAAGGAAAACTAATCCATGGTTCGTAGATGTATACAAGAAATAAATAGGATCGATAATCTAACCTAATAATTATGCTTACCACTGGCTAGCAACAAAGATGGAGTAAGAAAATTTCAACATTCAATGGAGCAAAATCAGAAAATAAATATGCAAAGATGTATTTTAATGGTTTTATGCTTTATCAGCCTACATATATATATATAGATGTAGATAGAGATATATATGTTTGGTCTATAGCAAATTTGATCCTGAATTTTTCAAAATATTTCTTTTTTCTTATTGAACATATCGCATAAAAAACATCTCATTGAGCGTAAGAAAGTAGTTTTTCACACACAATAGGTCCACAATCCAATGACCTTTTATTTTATATTTTAAGTCAACATAATTAAAGAGCATGTTCTTTGCCTTAAAAGAAGTTCTGCTCTTACTTTGTACGAGGTTAGTCCTGAGTGGTTAAATATGTTGATTTATTTTCTGTCCCTGTTCCCCAGTATTGCAGCATTCTTTTTTCAAATGGTATTCAAAATCTCAGGAAAGATTAATATAGCAGTAAATAACAGAGACACACTTTTAAACATTAGCACTGCCCTTTACCCATCTTGTATGTTTCACATTTATTTGTTTAAAATATGAGGACGCCACGTGGCTGCAAGCATCTGGCATACAGATGGAGAATTGTGGGTACCAAAATATCAGATCTATTTTGGTGGAGTAATGAATACCCCTGCGTATGTTGTCTTTGAAAAAGGAAGTTTGATGGTTTCATGCAGAGCTCAAGAAAAAGTGCTAGCATGTTATTGTTAACTTGGAAAAATCATGTGGACGCATTAATGAATGTCACATAAGGTAAGAGTCTTTGGATAAGATACAACCATTTTTATCTTAACATAGCACTTTGTATCTTAAAGTAGTAAAATATTTGTATCTTGAAATAGTAAAATAGCACTTCAGGAAAAACCGAGAGTCATCTTTAGGTGGAAGCAGCTGATGATGGTCTTCAGAGCATGGGGAAGGAGTTACCTTTGGCAAAGAAGATTGATGCTTCCTCCAGTAAACTACATGTCCATAGAGAGAAAAACAGGATGCAAGATCAAGATCATCTATTGAGATGTGTCAATGAACGGATGAATGACTCAATCTAGACAACATTTAGAACCAAAATTACCAAGAACTTAATAGAAACCCAAATAGGGGTGTCGCAAAGAATTACCAAGCACATTCCCCCTGGATAAAGCAGTTTCAAAACTTGCATATTCATTGGCCACTTATTGTCTTACCTTTTGATTTTTTAAAATAAATTGTAACCTTTTAAAACTTGAGCCTGTAGCTAGTGGCAACTACTGCAGATGATTGTTGCATGCACCGGAGATGCTCTACATTTTGTTGACAGTGAAACGTTAAGTCCTCTCCACAAGTGCCCTTAAGCCCCAGTCAGGGGTTGGAGGCAGCTGCCAGCCACACAGAGACGGAGGAGCCACGGCCTTGGGGAGCCATGTGAACAAAGGTCAGCATCAAAGGCAGAAAACACCAATGTAAAACACATCGCAGTGCTGAAATAGTTACCAGGGGCAGAAGAAAGCTCTGTACTCACATTTTCAACTGAGATGACTTGTCTATAAATACTGAATCAATAGGAAGTTAATTAAGTTCTAGGAAAAAAGGGCCATCTTTGAGGATAAGTCCATGGCATTTGAGTTAAATTATTTGTTTGAAAGATTTTCCATTTGAAGCTTTTTTTATGTCTATAGTAGACCAGAGAAACTTAATCTATATTTACATCTAAGCATTTTATGCTTAGAAGATAGATTCTTTAGCCCCAAGAATTTCACTGAAAGTCACTTGAAAGTAAATCAAACGGAGATACTCTACGTTGAACAGCGTGTAATTTTAGATTTATCCTAAATTCTTCAATCTCATTTGAGCATGTCAACATTTTCCTTTTGTCCCTCTTACTATTCAAGTTTTTCATCAATTAGTTCCTTTTTTGATGGCAAAGAGAGAACAGATTATTGTCACCCCCCAAGAATTCATTCCAGAAATTAAGTTGTAGTATCTGGTGACCTTCTCTCGGGCTGCTGAACTCCAAACACCCCACGCAATGCCATATGAATTATCCATGCCTACATCACACATATGCTGTGTGTGTGCACAAATGCATACTTCGTGCCTTGAGGTTACAATCTAATTTTCCCTTCCCTAAGCTTAACAAAGAAGCATTAGAATCGGACAGGTGTTCTCTCCTTTGTAGAAGAGAAAAGGAATTAAATTGCTTTGGAAGAAATTCACTTGTGTTTCACTCCCAAAAGCTCCCCATACCCCAGGCAAATTTTCCAATCTATATTTCACTAAGTGAAGAAAGAATCATTTCCAAAGATTTTCAATAATAATTAGAAAATACAAAAGCCATTGTTTGCTTGATAAACATGAAAGCAATTTGTGGCAAGTGTTTATTCAAAATAAGAGTGATCATATAAAAGATATGTGTTCCACCGCTGGCAAACAAAAGAACTGAAATCAGCGCAATGTGAGAACAGTGCATGCTTCTAAACTATTGACACCACAGATAAACAATTGATTAAAGATCAATGTGAGCAATTATAACTACCACAACTCAAACACTAAGCCCGTCTGTATTCCAAACATCCTTGGGTTTGGCTTGGTCTGGTCCTTGGGAGTTTGATTTCTTTGTTTGTTTGTCTGCTTGCTTGCTCAATGCCTCTATTCCTTTTCTTTCCAAGACAAAGGTTTTGACAAGTGAGTTATCCACTGAAGTAATCTGAATCTAAGCACTTTATTTTCACGAATATACTAACACTATAAAAGTAAAACATGAAAAAGCGTTTAACTGACACACACATACAAACACACAAGCACCCATCTTGCTGTCAACAGCACTGCACAGCCCTGATGGAGTGACTGTAAGAACCACACAGTCCACAAAGCCCTGAATGTGGAACTCATCACCGCAAACAGCTGAGGGCCACGAAGTGTGGCTGTTACTCGAACCTTCTTCCTTACACTGCCCCAAAGAGGCGGGGTTTGAAGTTTCTGATAAGGGGACAGCCTCTACCCCTGACGGACGGAACTTCAGTCTACGCTCTGTCCACACATCAGTGCTTATGGTCTCTACAGCTCTTCAGTTGGGCTGTCATGTCATTTGTTGCCAAAACTGAGACCCTTTTGTGAGTGAGCAAAAAGAGAAATGTTAAAAATCATGCTCCTGGAACAGGTGCGCACTGGCACTAAGGCCAGGGAAGGGAAAGGACACCCCCGCCCCCGTAAGCCTTCCCGCTGGGGTGATGGCCCCAGCCGTCCCCAGGGTGGCCCCCTCCAGGAGCTGCGCTCGTCGTTTGGCCCTCCTGTGTCCCCGAGCATTCCCAGAGCAGAATTCAGGACGCCACAGGGAAAGTGCGAGCTCAAAGCCCATAGACGGCGCTATCAAAGCAGCGGTCTTGCGCACAGAGCAGCCGCCCATCACCGCAGCTTCTTGCAGCAAATGCCTCGTTCTGATCCGGTACATTCTGACCACACAGCTGTGTGCTTCAGGAGTGCGATTCAGACCTTAAAGCGAATACAAGACGGAAACCTCGTCACCAGCCTAAGGGGAGAAGCTAGGAGCTATGGAGAGAGACACGAAACTGATTCAAGCGCGGAGGTTACACGGGAAAGTGATCGTGGCGAAGGCCCCAGGCCTACGAGCTGCTGGGCCCCGGCGGAGAAGCCAGTTTAGGCAGAACATCAAAGCGATTCAGGGGCCGGCACGGAGCAGGGCACGCGCCTGACGGCATGTTCCGCTGGGTTTTCCCGCCAGCCCTCAACTTCGCACACGGTCAGCCCCACCCATCGTGTTTCCAAGACAACCTGCGAGGCCACTGCACCACCACCAACAACAGGTTCGTTGGGTGGAGACAGCGGTCTTCATCGTTTCAGATAGAAGTTTGCAAAAGTGCTAATCATACAAACTAGTCTTGTGTCTCAGTCCTACTTCACAAGAGGCAAAATTAGGAATTAAGAGAAATCCAACTGTGATTCTCTCTGAAGTCTACCTGTTTCTCCCTCACCTCTTCTCACCACCTCCCCCAGCAAAAGACCAGCTAACTAGATCAATTAACTTTACAGCTTCTCCTCAAAATTAGGAAAATGAGAGTCCACAGCTAATGTGGGTCACTCCACGCCAGCAACGCTGAGTCAGGTGGCTGGTATTTGAGATGCTTTTTCAGGGCATTGAGAAGGTGGGTCTAAAATGCTGAGCAGCCCTGATGGCGTCATCGAGGGCAGGTGCAGTGCACAGGAGAGCTGCATCCGAGGGATTTGAAAATATTTAGGAAACCGGTACAAGTTCTCTCATGTGACTTTATCATCATTGACGCATCACGTTTAGAACAACCTGGGCTAAAGGGGAGTCCTGCACTCTCTACGCCCTCACCCTAGACCCTGCCGGGGATAGTTGCCCAAAGCCTCAGCGGACAGAAACGCAGAGCAGCGCTGTGAGAACGTGACATCCACGCCACGTCTGAGGGAGATCACGGAAGGCATCGTGTCAGCTTACAGGGGGACGTGGTGTCAACATTTTACTTGAAATAGATTATCTTGTGCTTTTGCATAAATCATTCTAATGATGTTGTTTCAAGGGATAATTAGACCTTTTGTTTGGCTTAATGTTCTTTTAATTGGAGAGAAAAACATTTAACCTTGCTCTATTTTCCATCTCGGTAATATCCGACAGACGGTGCGGAGATCATGAGCGGCACTTTCGTGCGTATGAAAAGCCTTGGCTTACTCCCGCTCTGCCTGTGCCAGCGGAACATGCCACATGCAGACTCCCAGGCAGGCCATCAGGCCACGTGCCTAATTAAACAGGACTGGTGAGCTGGTGTCCTCATTACCGTCGCTTTAAGAGAACACTGGCTCCAGTGCAAGTTTCAGTAAAACTGACTTAAGCTCTTTGGGTCTGAACACCGACTTGAGTTCGTACCTCAGATGTCTGACTTGTCCCTCACTTGTGTCTGCAGCGCTGTGACCAGGCAGTCCCCATCTTGGGAACGGATGCCCAAGTTTGCAACTAACCTGCCCTTCCCTTCCTAACACCAGCAAGACTTCTTCTCCCACGACATAAGCGCATACCAGGGACTAACATGGGAAGAGACCACGTAAAAGATACCTGCAAAGTAGAGGCTAACTGTCCAGTTTAGAAAGTCGCTTCTGCCCTCAAAGCTCTCCACTTCATCGTACTGAAATAACAGCCGTCCTACCTGTCTGCACTGAATTTTAAGGAAGCTCATTTTCCTCGCTGAGTAAGCATTTAAGTAACACATTTAATGCACGCATGTGAAATCTGCTACCTCTGTCCCTGTCCAGTCCATGAAACAGGAAGCACTTCAGTAGGAGACCTGAGCTGCGCAGTCACACCTAACAAGGACTAGACCGTGAGCCGGGGCTGCCTGGGGCTGTGCCGCTCATTGCTTTTCTTTCTTCCGCTACTGAATTCCCAGCTGTGCAGCTACCTCCCTTCAGGACAGGGATTTGGAAGCATTTGTCCTAACGCACTTCATTATTGGCATAAACTTTCAAGAAATGAAAACAGCTTATGCGCACATTTCTAGGTGACGTGTGTGGCGACTCTTGATGGCGGGATTTGTGTGCAGGTGACTGCACCGCACTGACCTGCGAGGATCGCAGCGCACAGTCAATTCTCATCAATACTCCAGGAAGCGCTTCGATTTGCTCAGGCCCACGTGCCCAGACAGAGCCTAATAACGTGCCAGACACGTGGAAGATGTTCTAGAAGCTAGAGCTGCAGTCCTGAGGGAATGGCCAACTCTGCCTTTCTATGAAACACCCTAGAAGCCATCGCATCACAGCCCAGGACGGCGCCCAAACCCCCGACTTGTGGAGAAGCAGAGTGACCCCACGTGAGCTCACAGCAGCCCACGCCGAGGACTCACAGTGAGAACGTCTGTTCGAATATCAGCGACTTGAAGCGTCTTCATGGACTGTGTGGTGAGCCCTCGCCAGCGACAGCGACCCTCTACGGGGCCGTGTGTGGCAGCCGGGGGAGCCCGGGGGCTCAGAAGGGGCGCGGCGGAGGAGGCCAGAGGATGGGAAACGCCTCGGTGTGTGTCCGCCGAGGCGCGTCATTCAGCGGAAAGGTGAGCGGTCTTTAAGAGAAACCGAAGTGGTCACCTGAGCTGTGTCCCTGGTCCTCGGCTGCCTGCATGGGGGCAGGCGTGAGCATCGGGACGGGCCGCTGGGCTGAGCGAAAGGCTGAGGGACGCCAGAGCCACCGGCTGCCTCTCCGTCCGAAGCGCGCAGTAAGACGTACGCAGGACGGAAATGGGAACACAGCCGAGCAAGACTCCGCGAAGAATCTGGAGATGAAGCAAAAACAAATCAAACAATTTGAGTGCGTGGCTGCTGTCTCCTCCCTTTCGCAGGCTCCTTCAAACACATCAAGGAGTCGGCACGAGAGGCGTGGAGACTCAAAGTCCTCGTTTTTCGCACTTTGCCCCAGACTTCGGTGCGAGCCTGGCATGAGCTGCCCCGTCCTCTGCCGCCTCCTCCCAAGGCCCCGCTGCAGGGCGGAGCTCGAGGTGGCCTGGCCCTGGGGAGCGGCCCGCAGAGGACACAGACCGGCCTGCGCAGGGGCATGGGAAGCTCAAGCTGCCCGCGGTGCTTGCTCTGCAGCTTCCCGGTTCTCAAGCCGACCTAACAGAGAGAAAGCCGGTCTCCATCCCGACCTGCGCTCGGCTATTTCCGGCTGCATCTTAATGTGCACTGGACGGCCAGGCTTTTTTTAAAATTTATTTATGCTTGCAAGAGCTGATGTTTTCTTTCATTCTAAGGGGCCCTGTTCCCTTAAACTAAAAATGAGATGACTTTCATATCGGCCCCTGACGCTTCAACAAGTAGTGAGATTGTGCGGCCCTGAGGTCCAGCCAGGACACGTCAGCTCCGGGCAAACGACCCGTGCGCCACGGTCTGAGTCCGGTGTTTCACGAGTGTGCTGCTTGACTTGAAGCCGAAGCCCGCCGCACAAGTATGCCCGTCTCCGCCTTTCACGCCCTCGTCCTTCATTTTCCCTGCTCCCTGGCTCTGTCCTGCAGGTCTGCTCGGGTGCTGCCTCCCCATTTCTGGCCATCGACGCGTGAACTGACCACCTTGTCTCCAGACCGTGTTCTCCACCATGGGCACGCTGTATTTGCATCATGGGAGTCTCGCGACAACCCATTCGAGTAGCCGGTACCCAACCTATTAGCGCATCGAAACCATGACGCAGGTGACTAGACACTGCAGGACCTTGAGGAAGAGGCCGGCCGGTGGCCCCGGCTTGCCCGGCGGCTGTGGGCTGGGCTGTCGGAGCTCCTGCTCCCCACTCCTGGCGCTCGTCTCAGGCACGCGTCCGGCAAGCCTGCTGCCGGCCAAGCGTCCTCCGATTTTCTGTTCTTTCCTCATTTGCCTTTTCACTTCCCAGCCTGGGATCGCTCTCTAAGCTGGCTTTATCACAAATGAAGTAAGGTTTTGGCAATTACAGAAGTACGTTTTAGACACCCTGTTCCCACATTCAAAGCATAAATAGCCTTTCCCTCTTGCTTTTGCTGCTACCAAATGTATATAGGCAGTGCTCACTTGTGCGTGAACAGCGAAGCCACCTTTCACGCGTGTGCACAGGACTAAGAATTCGTGTGTGTGAGTTTGCTCCCAAGACTTCCCGCTGCCCTTCCCCTCTGCCTTCCCCTCCCACTCTTCCACTTTTTCTCCTTAACTGTGGATTTAAATTTTTACTTCGTATCTTTCCTGCATGTAAATGTGTCAGGAAAGTGAATTAGCATCAGTATAATTACAGACATATATATTTAAGTATAAAAACATGAATCACTTCTACCTCAGAAAAGTAAACAAAAATCAATCAATATTTTCCCTTTTAAAGTTCTACTTTACGGTTTCTACTCAGAAAGACTTACCAGCCTAAATATTTAAAGAGCTATTATTTTCAGTCTCTTCTTCTAAAAATAAGGGGTGATTCAAAAACTAAAAAGGATCAGCCTGGTAGTGCAGCATTTATTCCTCATTTCTTCTCCCATCTCAGTGTTTTATTGTCTTAGCACGTCTGTGTTTATAAGTAAAAGAATAACGACTGGTCACAAAAGAAAACGACACAAAATGTGGTTATTTACAAAGGAGACGATGACTCAGCTGTAACTGCAGGAAAGGGGCCCTGCTTGGGGCTGCGAGGGTCCACACACCGTCTGGCCGTCTCTCCGTCAGCGTGTCCACGTGCACGTCGTCGTGACAGGCGACACCCACCTCCGACTGCGAGAGGCGACACCCACCTCCGACCGCGCACGGCGCAGGCCGAGCTGAGTTTGCGAATTCTGGGGGCGCATACTTCCAAGACCCGCTGCGCTTTCTGCGGTCAAGGAAGCCGCGAAGGGAAGCGTACCTGCCGTCACCTCTTCTGTCGTTCACACCTCGCGCAACCGCCGCGCGTCCAGAGGATGCCGCGGATTCCACGGAGCCCGGGGCCGGGCTGCGCACGTGCATGAAGATGCTCCGCGACTATCGAGCGCGCAGGGAAGCGCGGGAGGAGCCGGGCCGCGAGACCCTTCACCACCAGCTCCCGCATCTTCCGTACTCTGTAAAAACCCCGGGTAGGAGCAAACTCCCAAATTAAAATTAGAGAGTTCTAAGCAAAACGGAAAGGATGGTGAAATGATCTTTCACAAGCCATAATGAACAGGTTTGGCAATTCTTGAAAGCGGATGATGTAAAGCCGTGTAGCTGGCCCGCTCCTGGGAGCAAGAGACAGGAGGAGATGGGTGCGGGAGCGCTCCCCGACGGGGCCCACGCGCCGCACAGCGCCCACCCACTGCCCGCTGCCCGCCCGCCCGGCCCGGCGGTCCAGGCGAGCAGCTGGCCAGCTGACGGGACCCCCGCCCGCCACGGGCCGCTGCGCCACTGCAGAGGAGTCACGAAGGACCCCACTCGGGCCGGGCCAGGCGCCGCCCTGCGGTTAGTGACGCTCTGGTCAAGAAAAGCGAACACGCGCGAGTTCGCTCCGCCCGCGGCGCTCTGAGCCCTCGTCCGCGTCCTGGAGGGCGGGAGCAGCCCGAAGCTGCCCACGCTCCCCGCTGCAGAGACCGCGCCCGGTTGGCAGAGGGAAGCGGCGGCAGGTGGAGACGGCTCGGCTCCCGGAGGTGTGCGCCCCCTCTGCGCTAGTCACTCAGGCAGCTGCCCAAGCACAGGGCTGAGGCCCGAGGGAGGGCCGGCAGGGGCCGCTGGGCTGGCGTGGGGCTGGCGTGGGGCTGGCGTGGGGCTGGCTCGGTTCTGGAAGGGCGGCGCTTGGGGCGGGGCGCGTTCGGCGGCGGGTTCACACAGAAGTTGCGTTCGGAATTGCAAAGAGTGGAATCTGAAGAATGTCCTCGATAAAATCGCTAGTGATAATAATAGTTCTTCTGACAAGGATGCATATAAAGGGTCTTTGTATTTTTAAATTCAAGGAGACAAAAGAAAGTCGAACCGCTTACACACAAACCCAATTCCCCTGATTTTGGGGGGGGAATCACATAGGTTTATATATTTTTTAATTGACACGAAGCAAGTGGTAAGTAAATCATAATATTAAAATAACAAAGAAAGTGTGAGATTATAAGGTATTCATTAAAATAATAAATATGTGAGATAGTTTTAAGTGGCTATGTTAGATATTTTAAATTTTTATTCCCTAATAAAATAAGAAGTTAATACACTGCCTTGCCTTATATTACTAGGTAACACAAATTAAAAATATGTTTGACACTTTTTTATAAATAATGACATGCTGGGTCTTCTTTGTTTAAAATGATATTATTTTACTGGAAATCATAAACATTCTTGGAAAATCTCTTTTCCCTGAAGAGTTCAGATTTCCCGAAAGGCCCTAACCCACCAGGTACCGTGGGCCAGCGGTGCGCCTAGGAAGGCAGGAAAGACTCGGCTCATGCTTGACCTTGAGGATGGGCCAAGAGCCGGGCGAGCGGTGGCGCCCCAGGGCCCGGCCTCCCACCGGGTCGCGCGCCCAGCACAGCTGCCCAGATGGGCCGAAGGAGGCTCTTGGCCGCCAGCACCTTCACCTGAGCGGGGCGGGGACACCAGGCAGGGGCTGAGCCCACCCAGGCAGCTCTCACCTGGGGGAGGCCTGCTCACCTGCAGAGACACAGCAGGGCCAGGGCCGCTCAGCCGAGCCTTTGGGCGCTCGGGGCTTTCTGCTCGTGGAGCAGACAGAACTACCAACCGCATGGCCGAGAGCTCCCCGCCTGACTGCTACCGATGCCAGGTTACAGCCAAGGAGACGTGGCTGAGAGTCGAAAGCGAGGGGTCTGCACACCAGGGAAGTGGTGGAGCTGGACCCTGGTTGAGGCTACGCCTGCCCCGTGACAGGCAGACCCGTGTCCACAGCAGCCCCTCCGCTCACAGGCTGGTGTTGTCCTGACGCGCTGCGTGAGAGTTAAGTGACCTCCATGTCCACTCCCTGGTCAGTTGTCGTCCCACGCGGCATGCACGCCCAAGGGCCCCGTGCTGGCCGCCACCAGTGCGACCTGGCCCCCTCACTCAGACCTGTCGCTCACCCTCCCTCCCCAGCAAACAAGCATCTCCACCCTCCTCCCTCTGGAGAAACAGACTCGCCACCTCCAGAGATGAGCCTCCCGCTGACTTCCTGGCCCACGCCGTGGCAGTTTCCAGTTGAAGTTCATCTTTATTCTCTTCAGCTGGGCCCCTCACGGGCCGGAGCCCAAAGCAGAACTCGAGCTGGAAAGGCTGGCGTGCACGCGCGTGCAAAGGTGCGCTTCACCGCACACGCTGGCGAGTAGAGACCACAGAGCGCACGTCCTCAGCTGTACTAAGCGTACCGATCGCTTTTAAAATTTCAGCAAGTCCCTGTGTGCTCCCCAGGGCACCCTGCAGCCCAGACTCCTGCCTGACGGCTGGTGAGCCCCAAAACATAGTTTTTAAATGAATGAATGAAAACTAACTTCTTGGATTACGTGTGTATCTTCCATTTCTCTCGTATATCCTAAGAAGGGAAAACCCAGGAGAACATGAACCACTCCCGGCATTTATCTCCATCAGTGTGGAGAGTCCCCTTCAAATCTAAAAGCTCCATTTGTTCCATCTAGAAAGCAAAGAACACTGGCCTCTTTGATATGTCCCTGCCTCAGATCTTTAACTTTACGTAAGCACACCTAGGTCTAATTGCATCCAATTAAGATAAAATCAGAATACACTGTTGACGCCGCTGACTTCATAAATCTAATGCTCGATTACAAAGTGACTCCAAACCACCGCCAGGAGCTGCACAACTGTTGCCGCTCCCAGAATTTCTTCTGCAAAAGGAGCCCACGCTGTAAATCACTCTGTGCTCCGTGAAGGTCAGCTGCCCAGAGTTAATGGAATGTTTGCTCGTGGGGTAATTTATGCCCCTCGCCTTTCTTCATCAGGAGACATTTCTGGCTACATGTGGCCCAGAACTAACGTGTATTTCTCAAGACAAATGTTTGCTGACGAAGGCTGGACTGGGAAAACAAGGCACAGACTTACTCTGTAAGATTGAAGCTGAAATTTTTAAAGTTAGTTGTAATTGTGTGAAAATAGACAGGATTTTATTGCAAAATCAGAAAAGTTGAGAAAATATTTTTGTATGATAGGCAATGACAAGGGAACATCTGATCTAGGGACTAGGAGCAGTCTTAGATTTTGAGATTAAGGGAAAGATGCTCTCGAGTCGGTTATAACCCGGTGTGGTGCCGGCACCGGGCAGGTTCTGCATGATCTGAGCAGTCGGCTCAAGGAGGAGGCCCGGCGCCCGCGTGGCTTTTTCAGGCCTTTGTTGATCTTTACGTCAGAGGCGACCAGGCACACGGCAGGTGGGAGCCGGGGAGCCAGGATGCTGCAGGCCTAGCCCCGCGCGTCTTCACTCTGGGCCGCTGCTGCCTCTGCTTATTCTTCCGCTGCTGCTCGCTTGTCCTCTCCTCTCCGTCTCTCCCTCTGTTCTCTCTGCTGGCGTCCTCGTGACGCCGCCCTCACACAGCCCATGTCTCAGCCTGGGTGCGCCCACCTGCACACGCCTTTTTATTAATTCTGTAATTTTAGACCTAGATCCAAACCTCCATTCAGCAAATCTGTGATGTTTTTATTTCAATTAACAGTAATGGCCAGTGTGCTGTTTTAATTATGATTTGTTTAGCTTCCAGACATATAAAAAATAGAATGCATTTAACAAATAAGTGCAGAAATTGCTTCTATTAAATTAAACAAACATTAAAACACCTAACCTAATGTCCCACATCAAGATGAGGTAGCAGCGCCTGAGTAAGAGCAGCAGACCCCACCGGACACACCGGACTGCGCTGGCTCGGGTAACTGGTTGTGATGGGGCAGCTGACTTATCTCGGTCTTAAAAGATGTAAACTGCATTTCATTCATCTAATTGATAATTTGGCCGCTCTATAAACAGGGATATATTTAGAATTTCCATTTCCCGACTTGACAGTCACACATTTGTTTTCTATACATATCACATATACATTGCAATTGTATGCAAATGGTAGCCTAGAGAGCATTTTTGTAGAAATTGGAATTTTTTGTTGTTGTTTCAAACATGCTTAAGATTGGAATGAAAGTAACACATTATAATTTCTAATGTGATTCGTTTCATTTTCAGGAAGAGGGTATCTTGCCCAAGGAAGATATGTTCCTTTATATGGATATTTTTCTTTCATGAATTTATTTATTTAGTTTTACCAAAGTTTAGGTAAGGAGAGAGCAATGCGTCAGAAACAAACAAATTTCTGAGATTGCTGTGGGACTTTCTAGACAGCTAAGACTTCATTATGACCTGGCCTTTCAGGGTTTTTAGGCAATAAAACACCATCTAGGTGGAGATTTTTTTCTATGTGCTTTCAAACTAATTTATCCTTTGCCATGTGGATATTTAAAATCAGTCCCTCTCGCACCCTTCTCCCCCACAGAGACGACATGCGTGTAAGTGGACTGTCCCAGCCGGTCACCGTCCCAGGCTTCAGACGGCAGCACCTGACGGCCACGCCTGTGAGGCCGGCCTTGCCAGGGCCTGTCTTCACGCCACCCGACCGGCTGACGCGGTGTCCCAGGCGTGCCAGTGCTGCAGGTTCGCTGTGGGGAGGCCAGCCATGTGCAATGGCACCTGAGCGCGGCTCGAGCTTCTGCTCGGTGCTGGAGGGGAGCCAAGGCTGCCGGGCTGCGTCGTGCCCCCGTCCCTCGGGCCCGGTTGTGTGGTTCTCCATCCAAGTCCAGTCTGTTTGAGAGGACCGCACACAAGCTGACGTAAAGAATAAAAAGGGTGCGCTCGCAGAGAACAGATTTCTCCCCAAACTCAAACTGCAGCTAGAATCGGAAGCCGAGACTCTGCCGTCTGCCACGTGATTTCTCTGCTTCCAGCAGCACCGCCTCCCACTCTCCCCACTCGTCCACGTGGCCCAGCCCACTGAGCGCTACAGACGATGACCGTGACCTTCCAGAGCCACTTAAATTCAAATTAGTTAAATCGGATGCGATAAAAGTCCAGTTCCCCGTCCTCGCTGGCCTCTTCCAGCTGCCCCGGGCCACATGCCGTCACCCCAGGGTGCCGCAGTGACCGTCCTGTTCTGGCTGTCCTCGGTGTGAGAGGTGCATGCCTGGTTCAAACTCCTCTATTCATCCTCTCACCTACTCAGCTGTGTCACGTCTCTGGAGGTGGTGCTGGCTGCACATCATGTATGCTTTGGGGTGCGTGTGGCCGCCCCCGCCCACCCCAACGGTGCAGGCCCAGTGTACCTGATGACTTTCCTGCAGGAACCGAGCGCTCGCTCTGGAAGGCAGAGGTCTGCTTCCCGACATGCTAGGCACTGGCAGGGCAGCGAAGCAACGCTTCCCCTCCCTCCCCCTTACACAAGGTCCAAGCTGCACAGGACTGTACATTGATTGTGTTGATTTTTCCTCCACAAAGGAACGCGGCCTTAATTCTTTAGCTTGTTCTCAGTTCTTGTAAAACCCGTGTTAGGTTGGGAACTGATAACTTGCAGATACGTTACTAAGCTGGAAAAAGCTACAATATTTTTCCTCATACCGTTTTCACTCCAAACCTAATTGAGTTCAGCGGTGGAACATAGAAGGGGCTCAAACTGTCTCTTCAAGAAGGAAATATTTTCCAGCCACGCTGGGGAATTCAGTCTGCCCTGTTCCACTTCCTCATAGCGTGCGCCCTAAAATTACTCTCAGGATCAGACCGTGGCTTGGTACTTTGGTCTGGACGCGCAGCACTGCTCACGGCACAAGTGAGGCGCGGGTGAAACCGCCAAGCCACGAAGGTCCACCCACGTGCCAGGTAGTGAGGCTCAGGTGTCTCACCCGCCACGTGCACCTGCGGCCTTGGGTAGGGCTCATCTACGATCTTGGGGATGCTTTCCCCATGACCTCAAGTATGATTTCCCCCATTATCTTGGACATGGCTCGCCCATGACCTTGAGTGTGATTCCCCATGACCTTGAGTGTGATTCCCCATGACTTTGGGTGTAATTCCCCTTAACCTTCTGAGCAGCACATTTCTAGGGTCCCTCCCAGACCCATGGAAGTGGATGTACAAGGAAGTGACCCTAAAAGCTTACATTTCGCTGGCAATGAGAATATCTACCTTTGATCCTTTATATATGTCTTCTTAAAGGAAGTTTTTGTAATTTAGAGGAGGATTTATTATGGATATGTGGTGAGAAGAAAAAGGGATACCATAAGATAAAATTCTCCATCGACATCCTCCTTTATTAAAATGTTAACCCTGTGCTAAAATGGTCTGATTAGCTGGTGTATTGCTATTTCACACCATCACCTGG
Source organism: Galemys pyrenaicus (assembly GCA_019455555.1). Taxonomy (NCBI): domain Eukaryota; kingdom Metazoa; phylum Chordata; class Mammalia; order Eulipotyphla; family Talpidae; genus Galemys; species Galemys pyrenaicus. Next base: position 149,266 of record JAGFMF010011798.1, on the reverse strand, counting down.
CCGTGGGTCTAGCAGAGAAGCTTACATAGATGGAGCCAACCCTCAGAGGCCTCAGCGTAATTAGCATTTATGATAACTTTGCGTTCTTTGGACAAAAGGAGCTTTTGAATTAAACTTCTTCTTGATGATGTTACATTGTTGATGATAGAAAAACACATCTTAAAATATTGTTAAATGGAAGTCGGTGCGATGGGTCCAGTGTGTAAATGACAAAAGGCCTGGTGATAGCAAGATATTACTCCCTAACATGGCTTTTATGTGACTTAGAGAAATAGCAGATCCTCTTCGCAATTATAAAGGGGGTTACTATTAGGGTTAATTATCTTGTACATTTCTCATCAGATTGAGACTAAGCCATCACATATTTCTCACCACTAATATCTCCAATATTCTTTAAAACCAAGTATAATATCAAATAAATTGTTACACTCAAGTAGAAGACAAGCTGACACATGACAGAGAGGAATTACAGGTCTATTTCAGTTTAACTTGGAGATCTCATTTTATTTCTATATAATATTGGATTTTTCAATCTGTAAAATGAAAATAATCTATAAAATGAAATCATCACCGTGACTAAGTGATGCAGTCCCTGGACAAACAGCACAAGTACCTTAGAACCAATCACCCACCCGCAATATTTGCTAAGTCTTCACCGTGGATTAAAGACCAGTCTCCTTGGGCCTCCCTGGTGGCGCAGTGGGTTAAGCAACACACTATGAAGCAAACCACAGCCACTGCAGCACGAGTTCGATCCCTGCTGGCAGCCAGGGAGAGGCCCCACATGGCGCAGCAGACCTCTCCTGCCTCGCCCGCTGCTCCCCTCAGCAGTGTGTTTCAGCCAGTCTGCCTGTTCAGCTCCCCACTCTGTCTGGTGACTCTTCTCACCGCCCTGGACTCTGGCCTGTACCCCAGCTCTTGTATGCACAAATAAATAAATCTTTAAAAAAAAAGACCAGTCTCCTTATAACGACAGTCAAGCCTTGCATCATAAAATCATGTCCTCTCCCCCAAAATGTTCACACTGCATTTCTGGCTGAACAAGAAGTACCAGACCGTGACGAGAGGACCCTAATCTCTTCCACGCCTGGTGGACACCTCTCGCGAAGCCACACCTGGACGTCTGTCCCCCCGGCGGTGACCCAGCCCGCCCTTCCCTGCCTCTGATCCCCACCGCCCTGACTCGAGGCACTTCTGAGGCACGATTCAGAGCAGCTCCTCTTGCTCTCCCCTCTCGGCACCCCAGCGCCCCACTCAGGGCCACCTCGGTTACCCGACGACCACAGCGCTCTGTGCATACGACTCTGGTGCGTTTTTCCTGGGTACGCACCTTTAGAAGCGAGGTGTCGTCCTCGGCGCTCCCCACTTGCAGACGCAGAGCCAGGACAGGCAGAAATGCGCCAGAGATTTCAAGCAGGGTGAGGGCTGAAAGAAGCACTTGTTTGGGGCAACTAAACTGAAGAACTAAGTAAGACAAACACAGAACCGCGGCTGAGACAAAATCAAGACTGCTCCAAATAAAGAAGAGCGCTTGTGACGGCGTCCGGAGGGAGCGCAGAAGACGCTCGAGGGACCGTGGCGGAGGCCAAGACACGCGGGGCAGGGGACACGGCGCAAGCACCCTCCTCCCAAGACACCTCCTTCTAGTCAAAGGCAGCAGCGGCCCACCAGCATGTGCACGGCACGTGCCAACAGAAAACACTGTGTGCAGGGAGCGCGAGTCCACCGAGTACTTCAGGGATAGGATGAACGAACGAGTGAGTAGCACATTTACTATCTGCAGCTCAGCAAGTGGCAAGGGAAGTATTATCAACATGTCTTGAAAACAAAAATTAAGGGAGGTTTTCCAAAAGGTTTAAGCTAAGGGAGAATATTCTGGAGAAAGAATAAACTGCCAATACAGTCCTGGTCGCTGTAGACAGAAGTCAGATGTTCTTATCCATGCGGAAGGACAACGCTCCACCTGCCGTGGAGTGGAAGTCAAAATCAGCTCAGCCTTACTGGCCTTGCTAGTTTGCTTTTCAGGACAGACAAGTCCTAACAGGATGTCCCTGCATAAACTTGCTCATCGCGTCACTAACGACAGCAGCAGTGGTTACTTCAGTGAGACCCGTGGGGAAACTGCGGCACGAGGGGCTGTGGTGCCCGGCTCTGCCCCTGCAGTCCTTCCTCCAGACGATGACCCGAGGTGTGCAGAAAGCTCAGTCCCTGGGGACGCCGGCCTCGAGCGTGCTCGGATCCCCGCTCCCTCAGCGGGCGAGGACGACGGCGCTGCGTGGTAGACGTCCCAGGACTGGAGTTTACTTTTCAGTGCATGAGTCTCTAAAACGGGTTAAAAACAGACTTGACTGTAGTGGCCGCTGCAGACAACGGGCCAGCTGCCTCATTAAGTCTTTAACACTGCTCGGTCCGCACTTCCTCTCGGCTAAATCTGTTTTTTCCCCAGAATTGTTGAGTTCCAGCCAGCCTGATTCACCACCCTCTTCAAGAGATGTTCTCTTGCTGAATAGCTGAGCATCAGCTGGCTCAGCCACTGAATCACCCCAGAATATTACCGCCTCCCGCCTCCCTGCGTTCTCTTTATTTAGAAGTCTATTTTCTCTGGTAGTGGAAAACAGCTGACACAAATCTGAACAAAGAGAATATTTTTACATGCTATACTGCATTATTAAATATAGGAATACCCAATAGGTGTGTATTACATATGCGATTGTATAGATTAGCCTGTGTAGTTACGTACTTACGTAGAGGGACATATGCGTGGGTAGGTATGTAGCTGTGTGACGCAAACAGCGTCTCACTTTTCTTATAGTGTCAATGGCATAAATAGTCACTGTTTGACCTCCCTTGCTTTGGTTTGGCCTGTGCCTTTTTGTTTGTTTGTTTTTCCCCTCCGGTATTCACATCAATACTCACAATAAATAATTACAGAAAAATTCAAGAATCTCCAAACATCTCAAATCCACAAATATAATTGCTCAATGGAGAAGAACACAAAATAAATTAAAACGGCTGAAACATGCCAGGTACGGCAGATAGGGCGGGACAGAAAGAGAAGGGCATGATATTTGGATGAGCGAGCGGCACAGTTTCATTTGGGAAAGACCACAGGTCACTAGTCATAGATAATGACACCCGCGACCGAGCCATCCCGGAGTGACTAATGACGTTGTCAATAACATGCAACTCTCCTTTCCCTGGAGTTATTGAAATCTGTCGCAAGCGTGAATTGATGTCTTTGTGCATTGGCAGGGAATAAATCCCCTAGCCACAGAGATTAGATCGTTACCGAACAAACATCCATTCCGGAAGACTACAGATGAGGCAGAGTGTGAGGAGGCAAAAAGGAAACAACCCACCTGGATTGTGCAGCGCTTTGTCAAGCCTCAGACACCTTGGGCTTCACAAGGCACATCGCTCTTCTTCCAGTCATCCGAGGTTCGCTTTGTTAAAACATATTTTGATTACATCAGCTCAATAGATGGCTTATTGGCCAAACCCCCAGCCTCCCACTTGCTTCTACAACTACAGTATCTGAATTTACAGCCGAAAGTATAAGGTTTCAGCAACTTACATATTAAGAAAATGTTTCCTTGGACCAATTTTAATATTAGATGCTGAGGACAAGCCCCAGACAAGCCCGGCGTTTCACTGACCGCACTGCCTGGGGACACTTGCATCGCTGCGTTTTAGCAAGTAATCTACTTACTGAACTCTCTGCGTGTTCAGAGATGCTTCAGAGAAGGGTGGCCCCACTGCAGTTTTCACGTCTGTCCGGAGCCATTGGGGGAAATACCGAACGGCCCGTCAAAGCCCAGACTCACCGGGCTCAGTATCTTGGCCTCCTCGATGAGTCACATCATGAAAACGGGAGGGACGCCATATAAATGGTCAGTATTAGTACATAACCCACACCCCTCTCCTCCACCTCATAGCAGTGAACCGCGAGTCACTCTGGGTCTCAGGCCCTAGGTTTTGCCCGGTCTCGGGATCATTGTTTGCTTTGTCCTCATTTCTCCCATGTTGTCTTCTAGTGGATCTGCTCACGTCTCGTCTTCCTTCTCCAGCACGTCTCTGCCCGCTGGAGCCCTCACACTTCTACTGAGCACCTCTTCTACACAAGCGCTCCGTCGGCTACATCACGCTGGGCTGGCGCCCGCTCAGTTCTGCATGCGCCCCACCTTGAGCGCCGCAGCGCTTCCAGGCACTATGCCGGCGTGTGGCTTCTCCCTGCAGACTCGTGTTTCCAGTGCACGTCCACGATCTGCCCTGTCCGTCTCCGCTTCACCTGCAGGAAGCTCGTTGGCATACAAGGGCAGGGAACGGCCACCCCACCCCAGGGGTGAGCAGTGGGGGTGGTGGGTGGGCAGAGAAAGGGCGTGGGCTGCCTGTAGTCACTTGTTAGGCAGGAATAAAACCCAACAAATACCTAGCTACTCTGTATCATCATTGCATGCAAGCGAGGCCAATGATGTCTGAAACCATAGTCCTCCCTGTAACGTGCAGACCCAAACTTTTTCTGGCTTAAATTCTGGATGGTCATTAGGTCACTAGCTTCTAGAAATTAGGGTTGTACTTTAAGAATATATATATAGACACATATTTATAAGATTTACATTATATACACATATAACATAGACCTATCATATAAATGTTAGGTATTCATGTAAAATACCTAACATTTATGTGCTATCTCTTGAATATTTTACATATGTGTACATTTCTATCATATGTATATATTTTAGAAATTGGCACTTTTTACTTATCCAGTAGTAAACATCATTTTCTGCATGAAGTGAATTCAAATAATATCCAGTGATGTAGTAACCAGGGCACTCTGAACTCAACGAAACATGTTTAAATTCAAAAAGTCATTTATAACCATTCCATACAGTAAAGCTGGCTTTTTGCACCATAATGCCAAGATTCCTGAATATAAACCCTAGATTCAAAATAAGTCATGGCACAATCATGATAAAAACAAAGAAAGGAAACTCAGGCCACCTTAATCTGTCCCCCTTTGTGGCCACTTAGGGTTTTGCTGATGTGCACATTTAAAACAGCAAAATAGTGAAACTGTGAAGTCAAAAAATTTGTTTAGCAAGGACAAATTTTACTGGAATTGATCAAGCACATATTACCTTTGGGAATAATTTACATTCAATAAACAAAAAAAATTCTCCTGAATGTCATTATCTATAACACCCCAATAGAGTAAAAATGATCATTTTTCCGCTGCATATTAGGTATCCAGGTGCCTAATTTTTATGTCTTAACATATATGGGTTTTAGTGCCCTTGCCCCTGACTACACTGTGACACCCCCTTCACGTTATACTATTTCCTCACAGGGGGTGCCATGCACATTTGTAAATGCACATTGTTGTTGTTTGTAATAAAAAGCTTAGCACTTGTAATTTTTAGTGTATTGCTATTAATTGGTATCGATTTCAATTTAATAATCAGATTATTTTGACCTGAGTTTATATTAAGATTAGCTTTTAAAGTGGCAGAGCAGAATTTCAGAAAACAAACAACAAAGTGAAAAAAGTCAACTCACCTGAAATTGTCCTTAGCGAATCGGCGAGGAGACCCCTCCGCTCTGCACCTCTGCCCAGCGCGCGCCTGCAGGGCCGCGGGGCGGGTGGGGTGCGCTGCCCGCGCCATCGTCTGAGACAGAAACAGACGTCACAAACGGGCTGCCGGGGAAGAGCACACGCACTACACTTGAAAGTAACAGAAACACTGAAAGGTGAAGGTGGGGAAACCTCCCAAAAAACTGAAACCAATAGGAAAAGAGCGGGATCATTAAAAAGGGAATGTAAAGAGCATTGATCTCAGCAGGTTAAGAGACAATTAATAAAAATCCAGGTGAAGGAAAAAATGAAGGAGATGAAATTACCATAATTATTTTTTTAAATGCTTTCAGAGTGACATGGACTAGCTCACGAAAATCGCTTTAACAATTAAAACAGAGCACAGATCCGCATTTTAATGACGTTTTAGAAGACAAAGGATTAAAAAACTATTCTAAATCACTTAAAAGGAAGTAAAACAGTAAGTCAAACACAAAGGGGTTTGATATAAACGCTCTTAGAATTCTCCGACAGCAGAAGCTTGAACACAACAAAACAAAGCAATTAAAATTCTGAGAAAAAATAATTTCAGCATAACATTTCTGAAATTTGATAAACTGTGAAGAGAAAGCACAGAAGAAAGAGATTTTCAAAACGGTAGAAAGGCTGGAGAAACGGCCGCACCGCACACTTCTCGGGACAGCTCGGCCGTGCTCCCCGAGAACGGCAGGTGCATTTCAACGCTCGAAAACACACAGAATCTCCAAACGCTGGCGCCGCGGAGCGCGACGGGAGCCCAGCGCAGAACGAGCTCCACGCACCACCGGGGCCTCAGGCCGAGTCCCACGCCCGGCGCTTCCGAAAGGACGCGCTTTGCAAGCGGTTGCGACGAAGCAGAGCAGCAGGCGGGGACGCACGCACCGCACGCACCACCACGCAGCTGCTCGGGGTGCAGGAGCACCGACTGTGCCCCAGCCCGTGAGGGTCTTGAAGGCTGCACGGAGGACACGGCTGGGACTGCAGCACGGGTCCCCTCCGTGAGGGAGCTCGTCTGAATCGACGGCCACAGCAGCCGTGAGGCGGAGGGCAATCGATTGTGGACAGAAGTGCACCCCCCCCCCAAGAGCCGACAAGGCGGGGGCAGGCGAGGGTCGCGAGGGACAGACGGGCTCCACCGCAAGCCCGTGGGGCCAGCTGACTCTGGAGCCGCGGGCATCCGTCCCTCCTCAAATAAAGAACAGCAGCAACGAAAGGCCACGCAGAACAACAGGGCAAGGGGCGAGCCTGGCGGGCGGGCGGTGCTGACAGCTGCCCACGCGGGCGCGCCTGCCGTTGCCAGGGCTGGGCTTTGCGGCGCAGACGCACACTCGGCCCTCGGCGCAACATCCCAAGGCCCGAGACACCCAAGTTCTCGTGAGCGCAGGGGACAGCAGGGACTGTCCTCCATGTGAAATGACATCCCAGTGCTCGAACGTTCCCAAGGGACCTGCGACCCATCTGAAGGTGCTCGCGGGCGCAGGCTGCGCTTCGGTCGCACCGCTAAGCTGCAAGGTCCGGGCTGTGCCCTCGGGGCACAGAGCACCGCACCCCGCTGCAGAGCCCGCGGCTCCTGGCCCGCCCTGCCGAGTCTGCAGAGCGCGAGCGCAGCCCCCACCTGTGCCCGCCCAGCAAGCCGCGCAGCTGGTGCCAGAAACACGGGGCTTGCGATCGTTTGTTTAAAATAACTGAACGGCCTTTTCAGAGTTGAACAGCACAGATTAGTATCTGCAACAAGAATGAAGTGTGTGTGCGTCACGTGCATCTGACGGGAGGGGGTGGGAAGACTGGAAGTTACCTGGGAAGAGCTGAGTCCCTCAAGGCCTCTTCTTCTACAGAGGAGGCAGCACCCAAATAAATCACTTTAACCTGTTTGATTTTGTGCTAACTCCACATGATAAAAGTGACTCGCACACAAAAGCTAAGAAGCGCAATCAGCCAGTCTTGGTGCTCTCTCTTTGTGCTCGCAGTCTGCACGGAGAGCGAGGGCCTGGGGAATCCGCTCCCGCGACCTGCGTCTTTCACCAGAACATTCCTCGTGGAGACTGCGTTGTCATCCATGTCCTCTTTCTGCTGAATTAAGTTGCACTTCTCAGGGACTGTCCCAATATTTTACAGTCACGGCAGTATCATCCAAAGAGGAAATGCATAACTGAAAGTTACTATTCACGTGCGAGGAGGATCCCGTGCAGAGAGGCAGCCCCCCTGATCACCCGCCCTAGCGCCGGCCGCCCCACCCTGGCCGGCTGCGCTCTGGTGCCTGCGGTGGCCAGCGGAGCCAGCTCCCTCCGGGCAAACCCAGCCATGAGGGCATTTGGGGAACTACACTGACGCTCGTTCACAGACTGGTGCACGCGGCATCCTTTCCTTTGACTGACGCCGCTACCCGAGACTGTGCGTGGGCGGGGTGTGGGGCGTTTATCTTACAAACTTGTTCCAGAACGTCACTGACCTCCTTTGAAGATGTCTATTTCTGACGAGAGCTGAACACGCAGCCTTCTAGTGCGTGGATATTGCATTTATTCTGCGGTAACTAGGTTCATAGAAAAAAATGACGTAAAGGCTATCAACATTCCATGTATCCTGAAGACCGAGGGTCCTTGTTAAAAGGCGCCGGTGCCGGCGGTGTCTTGATTGCATGAGCATGCCGAACCACCCTTCTGAGCAAACTCCCGCTCAAGCACTGGCTTGTCTTGGTACTGGACAGGGGGCTATTTTTTCCTTTATTTATATATACTCAACATCAACTGTAATCCCCATGTATCCCCATCGCCAAATCGCCAGCACACCCTCGCTGGACAGGGGGCTATTTTAAGAGCGAGCTCCACCTCTAAATAGAGTGCAGACTAAATTTATCAAAAGTGCTCATGTGTCTACTGAAGAGAATTGCCAGCAAAATGTTAAATATAAAGCCATATTTTCTTACATATGTCCACAGTGCAATTTATAGCTAAGCAGGCTAAGGACACTCTTTATTATGTGGAAAGTTCTGTCTCCTGGTGGTTCTCTGATCGACTGAGCTGAACAGAAAACCAAGCTGGCCAAAGGGCTGTTGTTGACAATGAGTCACAGCTCGAGAACATTCTCTTATTTCTGCGGAAAGCACACATATTAGATCTAGGTCCTTTATCCATGTTAATGAAAATGTTTTATTAAAAATTGTTAAATGAGGACATATAGATATGGCTGAGTCTAAAGTAACACAGTATTTTTAAAAGAAAACAAAAGAAGCTTCAGCTCATCCACCTTTGGCTGATGTGATTCAACACAAATACTGAAATGCTCTACCCACCGGACTTACGTAAACAAACGCGTTCTCGGTATCTCTCCACCACCTGACCGTGAACGTGGAACTATGTCGTTTATTAAAGCACGTCTGTAGTTAGCCCCGCGTGATGCTCATCGCGTATTCTCGGGACCGAGTCTCACTTCCTCAGGAGGAAGAGTCCAGACTCTCCAACTACCGCAAACATCCCCCACGGTCCACGAGGTGGGGAACAGCGACCATTAGACTAGAGCGATGCCCGCCCTCTGCACCGCACCCTGCAGGCCAGCCCCACCCGCGCCCCACACCCTGCGCCCCACACCCCGCCCACGCACAGTCTCGGGTAGCAGCGTCAGTCAAAGGGACTTCAGGGGGCTCCAGGGGGCTCCAGGCGCCGCGTTCACCCGCCCGGGCTCTGGCTGTTGCACACCGGGCAGTGCCGGAACTCCAGCTGCGTCCGAGCAGAAGTCTTCAGCGGTGCGGCCGACCCTGGGCGTCAAGGCAAGGACCCAGGCGTCTCCTCCCTCTGCACCCTCAAACTCGGGCTGCTCAGCTGGCCACGGGGGACGCAGCCTCTTGCCCCAGCACAGCGGCCAGGGAAAGCGGAGCCACCGCGCAAGGGCCCAGCTGGGTTCTGGGAGTCGCCCAGAGGCGCGTGGAGTCTGGGCCGCTGGCGATATCGCTGACCCTGCGGCCCGAGTAGCCTTTGACGGGACCCAGCGCAGGCCCACGGCAGGCGCACCGACGCCCCACTGCGCCCTCCCCAGACTGCCCTTGGCGCCGGGAGGGGGTCCTGGAGGACAGACTCGGACCGGACCGTGCTTTTAAAGAAAAAGTAAAACAACATAAACGACGTTGATGGCTCAGCCTCACGGGCGGGCGCAGCCCCAGCCACAGCGCACGGCTATTTCATCCGGTCCGCGAAACCTTTTCAGTTCCGTAGGCCATTTCTGTCCAGACCCACGCAGAGGCGCCATTTCCTTTAGAACAGACAGTCGAGATGAGCCTCGGTGTTTGCCAAGCACCTCGCGGCGTGTCCTGGCAGCGATAAGCAGATGTGACCTCCTGGGTCTTGTCCTCTCAGGGGTGGCGATAACAGAGAGAGAGCGCCTGAGCACGCAGCAGGTCAGGGAGCATCGAGAGAACCTTTCAAAACCAGTGAGGCGCAGAGACGGGGCAGAGGGCGGCTGCTCGGCGCGGCAGGCCCGGGCAGAGACCGCGGTGAGGGAGGAAGAGACGGTGCCGAGGACAGCGCTGCGGAAGACCCCGAGCCGGAGGTGTCTGCTCTGCTGCTGCAGAGCCAAAGCGCGGGTGTCGGTCGGACAGAACCGCGGTCGGCTGTGTGTGGCCGAGGTAACGAGGGCCCCGAGGGCTTCCCCGCCCGCCTCCCTGCTGCTCGTCCGGCGCCAACGCTGCGCTGGAACAGAGACCAGCACCCCAATGTCCAGGCCTCTGTCTCCCCGCCTCCAGCGTGGCTCCTTGTCCGAGTACCCCAAACAGCAGGAGCACGGGTGGAGTCTCTCACAAGGAGGCAGCCTCTCCAACCCCACGCGGCGCGCAGGTGACCCGTCGCCTCCAGGACCCTTCCTGGCTCTCCCCAGGAAGCGGCACCAGCGAGCACTGGGCCCTGCCCGGCGGGGTCCTCTCCGCGATACCCCAGACGCACGCGTCGAGGAAGGGGAACCGCCAGGAGCGCCAGCCTCTGCTTTGGCAGAGTGCCAAAATGGCTGTGTGAGCGGCTGGCCGGAGTGGGGCCAGGAGTCCAGTCACAGCCGGACAGCCGCGGCGCAGCGCCTAGGGTCGCCCCTCCTGGCCCACGCAGCCCGGAGCGGACCACGGTGGGGGGGCGGGGGGCTAAGCCACCGGCTCGGAGTCCCTGCATTAGTGAACTTCTTGGACCCCAGCTTGGCCCCATGAAAGCTTTTGCCTCCTACAAAATATTTTGCTTAAAAGTAGTAACTTGTTTCTTGTGAAGCAACTGGGACAGGGATGTTTGTGCTCACTCTTGGCAAATCTGAGCCAAACATGCAGGTTGGTACCAGATTCCGTGTGGCCATTTTGAAGATTCTGGCCTTTCTCCTGCGAGCGACCCCAAGTAACTGGCCCCATCACAGGGCAGTGAGGCTGCGCCTCAAATCTGAGTCCTGGGGACGACCCGGGAGCTTTGGCCCGCAGAGGAGGAGGAGGCGGGTGTGAGGAGAGAGTCTGCCTCACGTCTTCCCGGGTTTCAAGTCCAGTCTGAGTGTCATGGGGCTGCCGCTTCCAGGCCGCCCGGCGTCACCTCTGACTGCAGGAGCATCCGCTCTGCGTCCCCCACGCGGCTCCCGCAAAGGAGCAGCCACGACAACCGCACCTGAGCAAGCTCAGCGCACTCCGGGTCCCTTGCTGGTACTGGACGCAGACAGCGCCCCGCTGCCAAGCGTGAGGTGGCTCCACACCTTTCTTTATTTTCCCGTTAAGTCCTTCTTTGCCTGCTACGTATCTACAGACAAAACAGCTCCCGGTGTTCACGCTAAAGATAGATGCGGCTTCTCTCCTGGTCTGGGATGTACTTTCTGCTGCTGAATCTGCTGCCAGCAGATTTGTCGTTGGTGAGACCTGGCTTTTACCCAAACTTGAACTGACGCGCTTTCTTCCTTATAAACAGGTGGCTTCTTCTAGACTTGACACCACATACAAATGAACGCTGAGCATGCGTGTAATCAGCACCAGAAAGTAATACATGACAGTTTAGTGAAAGCACAGTAGTTTACAAATACAAGATGGAATGGTGGCCCAGCACAGGGACGAGCAAAGAACCCTATGCAGGGCCTCCCTGGTGGCGCAAGGGGTCAAGCACTGCACTATAAAGCATCCACAGACACTGCAGCACGAGTTCGATCCTCAGCCAGGGGGCTAACTACAGGGCGCAGCAGACCTCTCCTGTCTCCCCGCTGCTCTCCTCAGCAGTGTATGTCAGTAGATCCACCTCTTCTGCTCCCCACTCTGTCTCTGGTGAGTGCTCTCACCCCCTGCACCTCTGGCCTGTACTCCAGCTCTTGTGTGCATGAATAAACAAACCTTAAAGAGAACGCTGTGCAGGAGAAGAGCTCCTGGAGGAATATCTCAGGTCACAGCTCTTGATCAAAGTATTTCCTGTCATTAGAAACCCCAGTCACCCCCCAAAGCTTTAAGCCAGGTGGGCCCATCCTTACCTTGTTGGCACCACACTCACACTCACACCCACACAACTCAGGGAGACTTCAGTAGACCTTGCAATCTCTAAGGTCTAAAGCAAAATATCATGCAGATAACAGTTTTCCAAGGGGACGTATCCTTTATGTCCTTCAGCTATAAAGATGGACTTTCAATGGAAGCAATTAAGTATATGAAATCCTTGTTGCTGTCAGAGAAAAGCTGGGGAAAGCTGTCACTAGCACGACAAAGTTTAAGACGCGCCTTCTTCCCCGTTGGGATCACGCGTTCTAGTAACGATTATACACACAAGTCTGTGCGCGGAGGGAGGGGACAGCACCATCTCCCCTTATAGTTAGTGCTTTGACCGCTGTGGGACTCTGGGGCTCCCGACCCTCCGAAGCGCGCTCCCTCCGGTCGGCTAGCTCCTGCGGTGCGTCCGTTGCTAGAGCCCAGTTCTGGTTGTGGCTGTCATTGACACGATTCTTGCCATTCTGCTGGAGCACACGCACTTGAGTTGTTATTCATGGACATTTTAAGATCTGAGTTTATTATGCTATTTCTCATACAAACATGTGAAGAGTAAAATATAATTGCTACTGATTCAAAGTCTATTCCAATGCAAAATTTTGTGTTTATTGAAAGTTATAATGCAAATTTCAGCGATGCAGCCTGGCATTGTGCTTCTTTAGTAACTGAGTGGGGATTTTTTGTTGTTGTTTTTAGCTATAACTATCTACATAAATTAGAATAATTTCTCTATATTTTATCCATAAATGCCTCTGTAAAGTGTGACTAACGGTTTTAATGTGATATTATAATGTTAGAGCAAGAAAGACTCTAAGCAAATCCTGACGCGGAGGAGAGCGGCTGGCGGTGCCTTTGCCTTTCATGGCGTCTGAATAACGCGCCTGATTCCCGCGCTGGGATCGGAGCTGTCTGAGGCCGCGTCTGTTCAAAGTGCTCGGCGTTCTTTCACGAGGCTTTGTCTTCTAATCCTTTTATTAAATCTTTTGTGTCCTTTACTTGTCCTCACCTTGAAACCTCACAGTGGTTCAGACTCTTGACAGAACATCCTGAAAGTCGCTCGTCGGCGTGTTTCTCCGCTGAAAGCACAAAGCCCTCCAAGCGCCGGGCTGCGGCGTGGGAGCAGCTGCCCAGAGCTCAGACCCGGCGCCTGAGGGGCCGCTTTCAAGGGGAGTAAATGTGCAAAGCAAAATCAGTGCAAGACATTAATTCCCGTCATTCCCATTGGCTGCGATTTCCAGCATGTTTGGAGAGAGGTCGCTGGGTTGTTTCTACGGGTGCATTTTCAGAGCCCACATTTCTTGGTCTGGTGAATTCGCCGCCAATTTCTGACAACACAGCTTATCTCTGCAGAGATGTCCAGTTGCACGTGGAAGATTCCCCCTCATCGCAAGTGATAACCAGTGTTCAACGTCCCCGAGCTGCCCTGCACACGGGACATGCAAGCCACGGGTTTCCAGGGGCTAGTGGGGAGGCTCAACCCACTTGCATTCAGAATGGTGGGAAGTGGGCTTCCTTTTGCACTCAGATAAAGCACAAACACGGCTCCCTCGACGCATGCCCTAGGCCAGCCTCCCTGGCGACCCCTGGTGAGTCAGTCCTTCGGGTCAGAGAACACGAGGCCCTGTAGTCCTCCCTGGGAGTCCGTGGGCAGCGACTCAGCAATACAACGTCCTCATGCCCTCACATGCCACAGACCCGCGCAGCACCGGCCTCCTCACCCGCCACACCTGTGCACAACTCGATCCCAGGGACTGTCCACCAGCTCTGTCGGTCTTCCCAGTCCTTAGCTAGTGCGCCCCGCTGTGTACTGTGCTGTCAGACAGGCCGACTTGGGACTTATACCTAAGGGTTTCGTCCCAATCAGAACTAATGCTCCAGCCTCCCGGTCTTTTCCTCCATCACCGAAACAAATAAAAACAAAGAGAAACAGTTCGTAGCTCCTCTGTGCACCCAGCTGCTCAGGACTCAGGACTGGAAACTGAACCAACAGCTTCCTGCCCTGTCCACCAGAGGCCCACACCGTAACAACCGCCTGGGCCCGCTCCGAGTGCCCAGGCCGCGCGGGTCTGGGGTGGGGCCCTGCCCTTGGGCCTGGGGCGTACGGGCCGCCTCCTCCCAGTCTCTGACCTCAGCCCGTTCTCCACGGTGAGCCTGCACTTCTCTGCCACTCCTGGGCTCCACATGCCCTTGTCCGCCCACCCGCCCAGCAGCCATCACGGCAACAGGGCTCTGGCCCCTCACAGCTGGCGGCCGACGGCTCAGGGGCGTGGCCCGGCCTAGGGGGACACTCTCCCGGACCTGTCCCAGCACCCGCTGACCCGCTGTCACCCCTTCCGTGGAGTCGGGTGCCAGGCCCACAGCCCCGCTCCCGCTGGCCGTCTGCTCGGCCATCCACCTGCCCCTTGCACCTCACTGAGCAGAAGCCAGAAAGAAACCGCGTTTCCAGACTCCCTCCCCATCGGTCCAGGTCCCCACTGGGCCAGCAGCAGGTGGGGAGCAGGGGGGCAGCCCCGGCCCTGTGCTTGGCCCCACCCCCAGTCTGGAATCAACATTCCTAGCATCTTATCATCATCCCTGGGGCTGACTCTCTCTTCTTGAAATATCTGCAGTGGCTTCTGCCTTGGGGCTGGCTACCACTGCACTGAGGATTCAGAGAGAGTAGGGCAGCAATTATTTATGAGGCTAACCGTGCTTCGAGAAGTATTTTAGTCTGTTAATGGACCTTGACTTTTATGACATTGTTGAAGTTCCCAATTAACTGACCTCAAAGAAATCACTTAACTTCCTGGAGCTCTTGTTTCCTTACATGGAGAAGGTGCTGGAACTTCATAAACTTTCAGGTGTTTTTTCAATTCTAACTATTATAAATCCAAGCAAAGTGGGATGATGGGATTCTCAGGAGTCCTTAACATTCTCTGTGTTTACATCTCTGGCTCCAGACATGGCATGGAGAGTGGAGGGGCAGGGGGGAGGGACGTTCGCTGTAATTATCTTGGAGATGCTTGATGCTCTAAACTCCTGTGGCAGCAAATAATCTGCCACACCCAGACAGAAAGGTCAGAAGTGGATCACAGTTTAAAGGGAGCACAAAGTACTTTACGGATCTACTCATCGGAACCCGCTGGTGTTCGTGACACGGATGACGTGTACACTATGCGTTTTATCCTGAAAGTCTAAAATTTGGCGTCTAAGACCAGCACTGTATTTCCCAGAGAGGCAGCTAATCTTGTAATAAATACAAGATGAACCCTAGTCATCAGCAGTAGCTGATGTGACTGATAACTGAGGCCTGCACTTGTGTCTTTTCATGGAGAGTGACTTCCTCTGAGAGTGTCAGGTCAGGAACCGGATGTGAACGTCGCACACACCCAACATGGCTGCCGCCACGAAGGCTCAGCCCGGGCTCCCCTTCCAGGTGGAGGTGCGCTTCAGCCACAGAACTGTTGAGACACTGCGAGCAACCTCCAGTGAGAAATATTTCTTAGCATCATAAAGGCGAGGCTTCCCCCTCCTCAGCCATCTTTGTCCAGACTGTAATCACACAAAAGCACTGGTAGCGAGAGCTCTCGTGCAGCATCCGTGGTCCCTCGCAATGTCGGACAGGCCTTCACCATCTTCCTGGGGCACGTGAGGGCGGGATCACCTCTGGGCCTGTCACCTCCGCTTGGCTGTCTCAGAGAGAAGCTGAGCTGCACATTTCAAACAGGAGCTACTTCCTGTTTCAGCAAAGCAGCAGCACGTGGTTGTGCTGTCACCCGTCTGGGGCGTCAAACCCCACGTTTGTGTCCGGAGGGGAGTAGACCATCTCAGAACCAAGCAGCTGACAGGAAACGGCACTACCTTGACTTGATCCCCAGCTTATTTTGGAGTTAACCATTAACCCATGCAGATTCATTTTTAAGCCATATGGTATGAATTTGGAAATTAAGACTGTTTGTAAAATATGGGATTTATAACTAGCTGTTTCCTCAAATATTATGCACTATTGACAGCCTCTACTAAATATAGAAAAAATGGGATTATTCTAAAATAACATACACATCTCAATTGTCATATATATCTCATTCTAAAATAGTGCAAACTACATTAGAATATGAGCACATGCACAAAAATAACACACTAAACATGGAATCATGGAATTGAATTTAAGCATCATAGGCTTCCATGTTTATCCTCATTAATTATAGATTTTAAAAAATAGTTTTGTATAAAATGAAGTGTTCTGGTATTACGGAAATTACAGGCAAAAAAACCCATTTATAACACAGTATCTTAATTATCTATCATTGCTTAAGAAACTACCTCAAATTGTAAGAGCGAAGAACTCAGCAGTGCCTTTGAGGACCCTAGACTGGGGCCAGTCACAGGCTATAATCCCGGTGCTTCTGGCCTGAAGGCAACTGACTGGGGAAGAATCGCTCTTCACTCCTGTTGGTGGGACACCGTTCCTCGCGGTTGTCCAACTTGCAATCTGCCGGTGATCGTCCCCCCAACCCCTCCATGTGGTGGGTGTCCAGTATACTCAAGCCAGGGGGGCGGCAGTCACGCCCTCCGCAGCCGCCTGCGGAAATGACAGCGGGGTGCCAGTTCCCAGGGAGGGCCTGAGGGTGGGTGCTTGCGGCAGACAAGCTCAGGCGCTCAGGGGCGTGGGCCACACTCCTGGCATCAGAAGCAGCACTGCGTAAAGTCTATAGTTTTTAACAGTGCCCCTTCTCCCTCGGAAGATCAGCCTTTAAAATATGCTTCCTAAATAGTATACTTTCCTAGGTAATATTTCTCAACCACATTCTATGAAAACTAAACTCAGAAGGGGCACAAAAACCCTTCTTCCATTAGAATTGAAGCATATTTTAAAAACTGCTTAATCGCTTTGAAGATAACAGGCCCCAGGAGAAGTAAGTAAACATGCTGTTGGGCAGTGAACAGTGTGTTTGCGCACTGTATGTGTGCTCTGAGTTATCGTGTGTTGCTCAGTCCAGCGGATAAGGGAAGCAGGAGTAACCTCCAGTACACACTGTCCAGTTTCTCACAGCAGAACCACACAGTAGAAGAGCCATGGACACTCTGCACGCTGATCGAATGCTCTTGGTTTACTTCACACAGGAAACGAGTCACATATTTTAGACCCTTTTTACTTTACTTCAACTATTAGTCAGGAGCTAACCCAATACAATGAATTATGTGCAATGAATAAATATTGACGATGACACAAAAGATATCTTGACAGAACTATTGACTATCGCCTCCCAATGCACGGAACAGCTGACAAACCTGTTCGATGGGAGGAGATGCGAGGTGTCAGGTATTAGTTAGCAGGCGGTGAGTCGCTTTTGTTGTTGATTTGTGTTGGCTGATAAGCGTTTCAGCCAATTATTTGAAGACAGTCTGTCACTAAAGCACAGTCAGCTCTCGCCATCCTAAGCAAGAGTCTGCAGAAGGAAGATGTGCAGGAAAGGGCATGAAGGGGGAGGGTACGCCCCTGCCGCCCATACACCCTGAAAGTCCTCCCTGGTCTCTGCCTCACACAGGCTGGGGAAGCTGGCAGATGGGAGGCTCATCTGAACCATCTTTGTTTGCTTCGACATGAGCCAAAACATCAGTTGTCTGAGTGTGTGGGACACGTTTCCTATTATAAAATGTATCCTGTAACCATCAAGATTCAGTGTTGTGTTTCCGTGCGATGCCAGTGGAATTTTGTCACCCAAAAACTAAACAAAGGGTTTTTCTGTTTAACATTCCCTCTGTTTTTTGAGAGGGCAGGGACGTAGCCCCCCACTCCTGCTTCATCCCCTTTCCTTGAGGTCTCCCTTCTGCATGCTCTTCTTGCACCAACGGGGCAGACAGGCCGCACGCCCTCCATGCCCGTGTCCCTGACACTCCCCCGCTGACGCGGCCCGCTCTTGGCTTCAGAGCTTGCTTCTGCAGCTCCCTCTCCTCACTCACGTTCGCCCTTCCTCGCAGCGACCCCTCGGACCCCTCGAATGCCATTCCTCCTCAGAAACCTGGCAGGCACCCACTATTCCTTCGCTGGTCGCAGCATCGCGCCTCGAGCCTTGGGCATCTCCGCCTCCGGGCTGGACATGCTGCGGGCCTTGGGGTGCAAGTGCGAGTCCAGCAAGCCAGTGTCCTGCCTGTGCAGAACCCCCACTTCCACAGGAAAGGCAGACACGTAGCGCAAAAGGGGAGTAGACTGTGGTCCAAGTGGGCCGCGTCCAAAGAAGAAAAGCCCAGCGGGGCGAGCTGAGAGCTGCCGCAGAGTCCCCCGTCTGGACGAGGCCACCAGGAGGCAGCAGGAGCAGTGCCGGGCAACAGCCGCAGACCCGGCACACAGAGAAGTTCGCATGTTTTGGTTAACGTAGTATCCACGGACGTCCTGGATGAAGCAGAGCGCTTGCGGCACTTCAGGTGAGTATTTAAGAGCAAAGCCGGAAGCAGCTTCCAGGATGTGAAGGCTGTTCCCTATGAGGAAGTCCTTGCAAGTGACGATTCTAAACTGTCCCCAAAGCAGGAGCCCAAGAACAGACGGCTGTGCGGCGGCCCTAAGAAAGCTGACCGCCGTTACATGCCCCTGACCGCCGTTACATGCCCCTGACCGCCGTTACATGCCCCTGACCGCCGTTACATGCCCCTGACCGCCGTTACATGCCCCTGACCGCCGTTACATGCCCCTGACCGCCGTTACATGCCCCTGACCGCCGTTACATGCCCCTGACCGCCGTTACATGCCCCTGACCGCCGTTACATGCCCCTGACCGCCGTTACATGCCCCTGACCGCCGTTACATGCCCCTGACCGCCGTTACATGCCCCTGACCGCCGTTACATGCCCCTGACCGCCGTTACATGCCCCTGACCGCCGTTACATGCCCCTGACCGCCGTTACATGCCCAACTCTCCTGCCAGATGAGAAAATTTACGTTAGTACGGAAAAAGGCTGAGTGAATTTAATGCTTAGCAAGCACCACAGCAAAACCTGGCTTTTGCATGTGTTAGGTAAATGAGAAGCCCGATGCCGTAATGCAAAGGAAACGCTGGAATTTAATTTAAGGTTATTACTCAAGACATCTTTGAAGACGTCGCTTAATGCAGGTTTAACCACTTGCTTTTTGCTGAAAGCCCCTGGTTACACTGAATGAATCTCCCGCTCCCACTCCGCCATCAGCAGCTCGAATCAATAAAACAAAATCGCTCCCCAAACCAGCGGAGCTGCAGAGGATAATTTCCTGATTGTGGGGTCCTTATATTGGACACTGTACAGGAAATATACACAAAGTGCCAGGCAAGGCCAAGGAAACCTGTCAACGATAGAGGCTGAGCAGAGCAAACATGTTGCCTTCTATAAGACTCAGCACCCCGCAAATGCAGGAGAGCCAAGAGGACTTGGGGGAGACAGCTCTGTTCTCTAAATGCAAACCTGAGGACCCCAGTGACTGTACATCCATAGCCAGAGGTCTTGGGGGCATGTGGTGGCAAACGCACAGATGTGGACCCTGGAAACTCAGAGACAGTTACCTTTAATAGCAATTAAAGGTCATTAATCATGGATAATGGCAAATGTTACCATAATTTAAAGGTGATAAAAAACAAAAATTTTACAAAAGCATCAAACAATGAAAAGAAAGCACATCGCTGAGCTTCTACAAAGACGATGCTAAAGCACTTCACTGCACTGGAAGGCAAGTTCGCGATCACAAGTGGACTCCAGACAGAAGTGACCTGAACGATTTCATCGACAAGTTCATCAACAAGCAGGACCGGCTCCACCGCACCTCTCGTTGATAATGCACCTGCTATTCTTTCCTCGGTCACTTCCGTATGTCTCCTGCCTTGTAAAAGCTGAGAATCTGGTGTAATTTATATTTATGCATCTATAGACCAAAATGCACATCTCAGTCACTCTTCCAGGCGATAAGTGTAAGCCGCTTAGGACGCTGTCGAGAGAAACGACTTTCCAGTAGAAGTCGCTTTATGCCCTAAGGCCATACTGGAGCACAGCGGGAACACTGACTCCGGGAGAACACTTGTGGCGTCCCTTCTGCCTTCTCTGAGAGTCTGCATGGCCAGCGGTCAGAAAGAAGGACAATGACACCCTTCTGCATCATGGAATTGTATACATATTTTTTACAGATTTATTTATTTAGACACACAAGAATTGGAGTGCAGGCCAGAGGTGCAGGGGTGAGAGGATTCACCAGAGACAGAGTGGGGAGCAGAACAGGCACTGAAATGCACTGCCGAGGGGAGCAGCGGGAGGCAGGAGAGGTCTGCTGCGCCCTGGGGGTCACTCTGGCCGGGATGGAACACAGTGGCAGGTGACAGCTTCACAGAGTGAGACCTAACCCTTGTGCCACCAGGGAGGCCCTGGAATGGTATATTTTGAACCTGTTTAATATTTCAAATAAATGGTTCTTAAATTGATGACTAAATCTATACCAGTTAATTAGACCTGATCCCTTTTGAAACATTGTCTTTTATGTAAAGTAACAGATAACGCGCTACCTTTTACTGCTGTGAACGGGCCAATGCTTACAGCAGCAGTTATGCCTTGCTGACCGTAACACTGATTGCAATGTCTATTATTTTTCACAAAGTGGAGAAAACTGATTATTACATTTTCAGTGAATAAAAGAAAATTATGTGGTAAAATAAGAGTCTTAAAAATTGTTGTAAATATGTTTAGAAAGAAAAGTAAAAAAGAATAAAATCTCGCCATTAGTTCACTGACAGAAATATCAGACCCACTGACCTGCATTGGGAGCAACAGAAAATATGAGAGATTCTGCACTGGTTTCTTCATGACTTTGCTTCTTTTGTGTGTGGAGGCTGTGTAGGTAAGAGTGGATTCACACATAGGTAGAAGATCTCATGTAAGAATAAGTAGAAACATGTTGCTCACTGATGCCGTGAAAAGAATGAGAATTAGAAAGTGACGGATGATACATCACATCTACGGTTGTTTTCTTCACTGTCCAATTTTTGCCACATGCCTATGTATATTTAAAATGTCTATGAATATTTACTTTAACATAATCAGTGTAAGAATTTCATTTATGTCTTGGGTTGAAATGGATTTTTATAGCAAAAAAATTCAAAAGAATTACATACAAGTATGTATATGTAGGTTTTCCAAACTTAAAGCCATCACAAGCTGTTATACATATATAGTTTTTTATATATAGTTTATATATTTTTATCTATATTTGTAGATATAAATATATATTATATAGTTTATAGATATAAAACTATGTATATGTTATTGTATCTATAACACAAAGACACATAGATAAATATATATAATACAAATCTTTCTCTAATAACAGGAAAAAAGGGCCTTCCTGGTGGCACCAGCATTAAAGTCTCAGCACCATGAAGCATCCACAGCCGCCGCAGCACGAGTGCAACCCCCAGCCAGGTTGGAGACCCACAGGGCGCAGCAGACTCTCCTGCCTCCCGCTGCCCCCTCAGCAGTGCAGTGGATCTGCCTTTCTGCTCCCCACTCTGTCTCTCGTAGCTCCTCTTACCTCTCTCCCACCCCCCGCGCCTCTGGCCTGGACCCCAGCTCTTGCATGCATAGCTAAATAAATCTTTTAAAAATAATAACAATAAAAGAGATTAACTAAAGCAAAATTACCTCACCACTCCCGTCGCTGGCGCCGTGGACTTGAGCACGGCAGCATGGGGCATCACAGAGGTGCCGTCTCAGAGCTGCGTGTCCGCTGCAGCAGCCACCTCCCGAGGCTCCGCTGGGCACATTCCTGCCAGGAGGCCTCTCCCCTCAGGGCGCTGAGGTCCCCGCCACCAGAGGCCTTTCATCCAACCTTTTCACTAAAATCGCACGTAGAGTCTGCTTCCTTGAATCGATCACACCGGTGAGGCTAATCCTTACTTGAGATAATAATGTGACATGTCGGAATTTTTATTAATGAGAATATCGGTCTCCACCTGGGGGTGAAGCCATGCCCCCTCTTCAAGAGAGGTTCAACGTTTGATGAAACTCTATCAACAATATAACACATGTTCATTAACTTATTCTTGGTTTTAACAAAAGGAAATCTTAACCATGAGCCCCTTAATCACAAGGATCTCACAGATTATCTATAAAGAATTCAATTACTGACTACACTCAGCACCTATGATTAAATTAATATTCACATATTAATCATGAGGCGTGAGAGTCGACACTTCCTCTTACGACTGTCCCTGTTACAGACACAAGGGCTCAAAACTGCAGGTCTCTTCTTCTTACAGGAAGCCACAGGATTTTTCAGTTTCCAGGTCAAGCCTCCCATCAACGAGGAGAAAAGACCCCAGACCTTACCGTGCGGCTCTGCCCTACAGATCAAACCCGACTTTAAAAAAGGGGGGAGCTAAAACAGGCAGCCCCACGGCACGGTCTGGACCCCACAAGTGTGTCCCGTGCGCTCCCGCCCACTCGGAGTCGGCTTCCGCCGGCTGCACACAGCGCCCCAGGGCTCCGGTGCCCGAAGCTCTTCACCCTGCACGCCGCACGCGGCGCCGCTCCGCCCAGGCGGCCCGGAGAGGCCCAGCGCCCGGGAGTGTCCCCGGTGCTCCCCGCGCCCGCCGTGACGCAGGGTTAGGACTCAGCCCGCGGTTTGCGGTCCTCGCTTGAGCGCTCTGTGAAACTTGCGCGGAATTTGTGTTTCCAGCGCACTCTGGTACTCTGCTCCCTGTTCTCCGCCGGACTCAAACCCAGACCGTTGTGCCAACGTCCACCTGCAGTTCCCAGGCCCAAAGTCAGCCGCCCTGGAGCAGGCGACACGTAAAACCCGAGGGCGCGCCGACCCGCGCCGGCAGAGACGGGCGTCCGCGTCCCCCTCGACGGCGGCCTGCTGGAGCCGGAGGCCGGACGCCGCGCCCCATCCTCTGCCACGCGCCGTGCCGAAGAGCCGGTCACACCGGAGGCCGCCGCGACGGGGAACGCGAGCTCCCACGGGTGCCTGCGCGGCGCTCACTTGGGTCTGTGAGAGACAACGCTCTGGAAACAAAAGTCACCCAGGAGGAGACCTGCGGTGTGCAGCCCCAGGAAACGCGCGAAGAAGGGGCCATGCCGGAAACGCACGATTCCTGCCTTGGGGCCCTGGGGACCCGAACACCAGGACGCACCAGGCTGTCTGGGGCCCGTGGGCAGACCCGGAGCGCGGGTCAGCGTGAGCGCCACCGGCGCCCAGGGATGTCCCCGCGCGACCCGGGCCGGGGCAGTGACCGGCGGGCAGGGCTCCGCAGGAAGCGCTGCCAGAGTGGACGGGCGGGGCCGCAGGCCTCCCTGGACTGGGGCAGGGCCAGGAGAGCGAGGACGCCCAGGACCGCGCCCTGGCTGCAGCCCGGGTCCTCTGGAGTTCTCACAGCCTTTGCAGCTCTCTAGCTTGCCGGGGAGCGAGACGGTGGGTTTTGTGCGTGCTCTGTTGCTGGTTTCGAGGGGCAGCCTTGCCATCTGCTAGTTGCTTGATATCGGAGAACGTCCTCTGGGCTTCAGCCGACTCCCTCCGCAGCATGAGCGATGTCGGCTCTGGTAGGCCTGGCAGAGCGGCGCTCTCCAGCGCACACACCCCATGGCGGGTTCGGTGCCAGCGCCCGGAGAGAAGAGACAGCACGCACAGCACCGCGGCCGCTGGCGCTTCTACTGCACCTGCTGAGCGTCACCACAGAACGCCGTGGCACAGGCTGAGCCATAAGAGCAGCGAAGCTTCTTAGTGGAGGGTGGGAGACTCGGCGGAGAAGGCTGAAGGACGAGGAAGCCGCCAAAGGGCCGCCAGAGCTGGCCGGTGCTGCCACTGAAACTGAAGGAACAGCAACTCCAGCCAAGGAGGCGCCTCCCGCCCACCCGGCCTGCTGCAGAGCGGCCCAGGTGGGCAGGTCTGGGACGTGAGGCCTGAATTAAACTGGCGGTTTCAAACTGCCGGTCAGAATGTAATTCAAATTTAAACAGCAATTTAAACGTATAAAGGATTGCCCTCGTCGGTCCTCCATAACCTTAACCTGTGGAGCCTTCCACAGAATAGATGGTAAATTGAATTAATTATTAGCCTTTCAGCTCCGGGACCTGGCAGGCCCCGTGGCGCAGACGCAGCTAATGAGATCGTGGCTCGGCTGGCTCCCAGACGCTCTGCCCCCCAGAACACCTGTGTGCCCCAGGCTCCTTCACGCAGAGCCTGAGAAGTCAGAGGGCTGGCACTCTAGATCCTCTTTGCAGAGCTACGCGACTGCGCACCCCAGGAGGTGGAGCACCGTTGCGCAGGAGATCAAAGTGAAGGGAAACGGGAAGGACATTCAGAGCGGTGTCGAGGGAAAGGGTGGCCTGGCGGGCCTCGGCCGGCGGCTGCTTCTGCTGCACACCGACGCCCGCTTCTCTGGTGCGCTCGTCTTCCTCCACCAGCGTCTGCGACGCCGCGGGCCGCTCTATGTCGGGGCTCCCGGCCCCGGGACGTGGTGGAGCGAGGCCCCGGGAGCCCCGTGGTGAGCGGTGCAGGCGGGCGGGCGGGAAGCCAAGACCGCTCTGGGGAGCACAGAACACCTAAGCTGACTGGTGGGAACTGGGCAGACCCAATGCCCATCGCCTGGGCAGGCCAAGGCTGACAAGGCGCGCCCCGGAAGAGGGGGTGCCCTGCACCTCGAATCTCGCAAGTTGCTGGGGGCACCACGGCTGTCGGGAGAAAGCTTGGTGGGAAACAGACCCAGTTCCGGCGGCACCCCACAGACAGCTGGGCCTGGTTCTCGGTGCAGTGAGCGCCTCCCCCCATCCCGCACCCAACCCCCTGCACCTCACCCCACCCCTTTCTGCAGGATGTTATAGGATCGTGCTGAGGGTAGGAATTTGCAGGTGGGAGAGATGTGAAAGGAATCTGACATTTTACAGAGCAGTTTTATTCCCAGAAATACCTCGTTTCTGTGTCTGCATTGTATTTACTTCTAATTTTTAACGTCGGCAACTAGCATATTCCTTTTGTGCCCAGATAAGAAATTTCTAAAATTAGCTTCTGCAGAGCTTAATTTTTTGACATTCTGAACATTTTTTATGTGCATGAAAGAAATCCAGACTTTAACATTAGAGAACAGAAATTGGTGAATTCATAGGAGTATTTTTTAGTTTAGCTCAAGTTTTCTGCAAGTACCGTCGGATGGCAGGCAACAATTCGACAGGTAAACCTGATTTTTCATTTTCAAAACAATGGTACATTTTATACCTGAAATTAAAATGTACTTCCAACATTTTAGTACATTCTAGAGGCTAGATTTATAGAAATAAGAATCCTCCCTATTCTCAAAAAATTGAATAATGTAAATAATTTTTTTTACTTATTGAAAAAAACATATTTCTTAAGTTCGTATTACAAAGTTGAACCCCACACTTTGCCGTTTACTATTTAATATTTCATTTAAATTGTGCTGTTGCTCATACTCGGTCCCCTGTGTGCCAAGCACACCAACTCTGGAATAAACTGAACACTCATCACTGCCATCCTCAGTAAATTATTTACATACACTGAGGAAGGTATCTCATTCAGACGGAAGGAAAAGCCATTCATTTCTGCATGAATTCTGAGACACTAATTTTGTGGCCTTGGTTAAAGAAATTAAAGGAATATAGACAAGTTTGCTTCCGAATCCTCCAGTTTTTGCCCTCAGTCTGATAGTTCAAAAGAACAGTTTCATCAAAACAATTAAGAATAATTAGTTATATATATATTATATATACTGGATCAAGGAAAATGACAACAACAGTAGCCGAAGGGCATAAGCATAGCAAAAAAGCGAAATAAGCAGAGGGCTGGAAATCAGAGACATTCTGCAGGGAGGGGAGGGAAAGGGCCTGCAACAGGGCAGAGAAGCACAAGTGATGAGGTGGCGGTGCAGGGGAGAGGCGGTGGGGATTCCTGGGGGACTACACCCAACAAAAGAAAGCAAATAAACATAGTGAAAAAGCAGAAACATGTTTTTTAAAGAATACTTAGTACTGGCCCACCAAAAGTGCCTTGGCACTACACCCAACTGAGTCCCAGCCCAGCTAAGATGCTCGCCCGGGTGCAGGGATGGGAGAAGCTGACGGAACAGCAGCTGTCCCTGCGCCCTTGAGCCCTTGTGCCACCCTGACCCTGCACCTCACAGTACCCTGACCCTGCACCTCACAGCACCCTGACCCTGCACCTCACAGCACCCTGACCCTGCACCCTGACCCTGCACCTCACAGCACCCTGACCCTGCACCTCACAGCACCC
>JAGFMF010011798.1:90119-122903 GCA_019455555.1 Galemys pyrenaicus | reverse complement strand
CACCCTGACCCTGCACCCTGACCCTGCACCTCACAGCACCCTGACCCTGCACCTCACAGCACCCTGACCCTGTACCTCACAGCACCCTGACCCTGCACCTCACAGCACCCTGACCCTGCACCCTGACCCTGCACCTCACAGCACCCTGACCCTGCACCTCACAGCATCCTGACCCTGCACTTCACAGCACTCTGACCATGCACCCTGACCCTGCACCCTGACGTATGCCTGGTCCTGGCCAGTCACTCTCTAGGAGCACATGGGAAGCCAGTGGCTCACCAGGAGTTTTTCACCTCAAAATGAATTTATGGATTTGGCATGATTCTAGAACATTCTGATGGTCACCCACCCCCGACCCCAGGGCGGGGCTGGTGCTGCCAGGTGCTGGCACTGAGGATGCATCTCGGACAGCGAGCCCAGCTGGTATCAAATAATCTCTCTGCCCTCGCATCACATGGTGGGGGAGATCAAATGGAAATCTCAGAATGTTCTTTCAGGTCCCAGCCATTTGATGGCCGTGTGTGAAAGCCACAAAGGGATTAGAAATCTGAATTGAGAGCCTGATCTTTATTCATAAAATGGCCTCTGAACAGAATATGGAAGAGCATGCAGTTAAACTGAAACCGAACGCACCGCAGTGGCCTGGCATCTGAGGCAGATGGCGCGCTCAGTTCTGTTTGAGCTTTCCTTGGGTCAGTCACAGTCAACTGATATAATATGATTTTTGCAATTGCTACTTTTTTATTTCCACTGTTTTTGAAATGGCAACTGGACTAAAATTCAAGAGTAAAATTCCATATTGACTTTGCTTTTCAATACATATATTTTTGTTTTTACAAACCAATACTAATAACAATAAAATTAGTAAGATTCACCTCAAACACATTTTAGAAAATTTTCTGAGGCAAATTTTTTAATTTATAGCATCAATTTTAGAAACATTGACCCTATATTTAAAAACTGAAATCACCAGCAATATAAGCCCAGCTGTATTTACTGTAGGAATACTTAGGATAAAGTTTGAACTACACACTTGTGTGTGTGTGTGTATTTTGGTTTTTTTTTTCCTTTATGATATTTTAGGGAGGAACTATGGTTCCTCTGTTGTAACTTTATTTCCTCTGTTGTAACTTCCCGTTCTTCTATGTATGCCCAAGGTTCTTATTATTTTCCCCAAAACTAGGGAGAATGCCTGGGAAGAAGACTACAACTGAAGAACACCAGAACGACTGTAATCAAGGTCTGAGGTTTGTTTGCTGCACCGCCTTGAAAGTTGTCAGGCTAAACAGACAAAGCGAAGGAAGGGATCAGTTTATTTATTTTTAAATAGTTTGACAAATAACAGACAACAGTGGAGTTACTACTGAGTTAGTTTGACCACGAACAAGAGTTACTGTTAATAGCGCCATGGGGAAATTAATAAAGGCAACAGCTTTTTGCTCTGTATTTTCTCTATTCCTGGGTTTGGTCAATTTCTCACATAAAATCAGTACATTGCCGGAAAAGTCCTGTTTCACGTTGATCTAAATAGTTCGAAAAAATCCAGAAATGCTCAGTGAGTGAGTCAGCTGTGCCAGATCTGCACCACACGTGTGTGTGTGTGCGTGTGTGGTGAGTGTGTGCATGTGCATGTGTATGCGCCTGTGTGGTGTGTGTGCGCGCGTGCGTGTGCGTGTGTGCATGTGTGTGCTTGTGTGTGGCCAGCCCGCAGGGGCCACGAGCCAGCAGCACAAGCGCCCGGCGTGCGGGTGGGGACAAGGAACCTGCCCAAGAGCCGGACTGGAGCGACGGTCGGGCCGGGCGTGGCTCCTGCACAGCTCAGCCGGCCACGGGGGCAAGCGGCGCACCCCGCTCTCCCCCGGCGTCCCGCGGCTGCCGTACAGCGTCGTCAGAGGGAGAGGCCGGTGGCAGGGGACTTGGGGAGACTCGTGCCCACGCTGGGGGACGACGGGCACGGAGGTGGCCGGCTCGGGAGGCTCGGCCAACGCGCCCGGACGAGCCAAAACCCACCGCAGGCCCGGGGTCTGCGAGACCGCACGCAGGGAAGGCCTGGGCCGTCGATGAGCCCCCAAGAACTCCAGAAATACCTTATTTTGGTCAATTATCATTCTCAGTTTTCAAAAACGGCTGGTGGAGCTACAGCGGCTGCGCACTGGGCCTTTGCTCCCCACAAGCCTGCAGCGCGGGGACACCCCGTGGAGGGCCAGACGACGGACGCTCCGCGCACCAAGAGCGCACTCGGTCGGCAGCCAGCACCCAGCGAGCGCCTCTGTGGGCGACCCCAGTGAGCACAGGTGTTCTTTCAGCGCCGACTCCTCGCAGGAGGGGCCTGTGCGGCGCAGGGGCCGCCGCAGGACGCGCGTCTCTGGGGTTGCGGGTAGCGCCGGAGCCCGCTCCGCCAGGCGGGGCACTCGTTCCCCAGCGTCACTGCCTCGGAAGGTCGCTCAGACGCGGTTCTGCCCTGCCACTGCTGCCTCGGGCGGGGACAGCGTCAGGACCGCGCTGTCTCAGCAGCGCCCTTGTCAGTTACCGTCTAAGACCCGGCAAAGTGCACAGTCAGCAGGGCAGTTGCAAAAGCGGGCACCTGGAAGCCGGGCGCCCCTGCCTCGGGCGCCCCTGCCTTGGGCCCCGCGCAACGTGTCTGAGTCTGACGCCTCCGCGCTTCTTCCCGACTGAGCCCCTGACTTCACGACGGTGCCACCTCTCCATTCACACTGCAGCCGCCCAGCCTCTGGGCCCCCCTCGGCTCCGCTGACACCCACCTTGAGACTACGTGGAGTTTGAGAACCTGACCCCGGCGCCCCCAGGCTCGGCGAGCCCACACAGCCGGGTGTGTCTGGAAGCTGAGCTGAGTGTCTGCTACAGTCACCCCAGGAGAAGGACTCCGGAGCCCCCAAATGGGTTCAGCACGTGATGTTATAACTGACTTTTCCTTATTTATTGCTGCAAGCAGACAGCATAAGGTGTAAATTAAACATTAAAATCATCAAAATTTTATAAGGCCAATCTATTGGGGGGTCATTTTCCTGTGAATTACTCATCACCAGGCAGCTCGGGGTCCCCACCGGCAGGACCGCAGGTGCCATTAGCAGTCGGTTCCCAAAGCAGGAACATCTGTATCGTGTGTTCGGTAATAAAGGAGGGAGGAGGCGCTTAAATCATGAAGCAAACGGCCCTCGAGGCTATAGTGGTGCCAACTTAATAAGCCCACTATTGTTTATGAAATATCTGCGCTCCGACAGCCCTACGGTGGGCCCTGTGGTTGGTTTTCAATCGGATAAAGGAAAAACAGAACATACTGGAACGAGGCCACGTTTGTCTAAATCAGCAGAGACGGTCCCTCCCGCAGTGACCTTCACCGCATCTGGAGGACGGTGCAGCACTGAGAAACACTTTTCCCCTAAATTTATCAAATGTTCTGAATGACTCTCTCTTTATCTAGGTTTTTTTCTCTGATCAAATATCCGAGACTGCATTATAAGGATTTCATGTTTGACGTTATTATCCATTTCGCTCCACCATGAGCTAAACTTACATTTTAAAGAAATGCTAAAATTCTCCTAGAAATGTCATTTTCCTTCCCTTGATGATTATCACTCAAAACAACAGCTTTTTAAAAACCCATTGTTCTGACATCCACAGAGAGGAACACTCTTCAGATGCCTGGAATCAATCAGCATAATGGGGCCCCAAATGCCTCACATCTGCACAGATCCTCGAAAGAGGACAGCGTGAAGAGCGTGGCGCCTCCTTCCTCCCGCTTTCTGAAGGAGATATCAGGCTGAATTCGTAATCTCCTCATTTATTGTAGATTACCATACACCAGACAAGATCTTCAAGAAAATTTTGTAGGCATCTACATGGCCCAAGCTCTCCATGGGGCTATACAATTTTGTTGTTGTTGTTTAAAGATTGATTTATTTATGCACACAAGAGCTGGTGTACAGGCCAGAGGTGCAGGAGTGAGAGGGCTCCCCAGAGACAGAGTGGGGAGCAGAACAGGCAGATCCCCTGAAACACACTGCGAGGGAGCAGCGGGAGACAGGACAGGTCTGCTGCGCCATGCGGGTCCCCTCCTTGGCCGGGGATCGAACTCGTGCTGCAATAGCTGTGGATGCTTCACAGTGATGTGACTTAACCCCTGCGCCAGCAGGAGACCGGGTTTGGGTGGTTTGGGGACTTTTCATCTTACAGACTGAGCCGCTGAGTCTCTAACAAATGGCCCGGTCCCCACACCTGCCTGGAGAGCGCAGGAGCCTTTGTGCAGCTCTGGAGCGTCCTTCACTCGCTCAGGTGAGTGCTCCAGTGTTTGTCTTCCGCCTGCCGGCTCACCGTGGCCGACCTGAGCACCCAGTCTCCTCTCTGCGTCAGAGCTGACCTGTGGGCAGAATCGCCCGAAATGGCCGCCCACCACCTCCACTGTCTCTGCCCAGGCACTGCCCACTGTCCACTTTGCTCACCTGGGAGACTCCAGTGTGCCTCGGCTTAGGCCACCCGTGTGACCTCGTGGTCAGGAGCGACATGGGGACAGTAACGTGTGGCCATTTGCACCGTCAAACCCAGGCTTTGGGTCTAATATCAAAGGTTGTCCAAGTCAAAATCAACTTTGTTTCTTGACTCACTTGCCAGTTTTTTTTAAACCCAAACTTTTATCCACGCATCGCTTTTTTTGAAATAAAGAACAACCAAATGTCAAACAATCTGTTCCCATGCTAAGACTTCTCTGTGGACGGCGCTTAGGGCACGCCGGTACAGAGTAACATTTTTAGAATATTAAGAGAGCTAACTAGGCAACTTCAAAGTCCATGGTATAAAATGTTCAATCATAAGCTATTTTTTAATCTCAGTCACCATAAAAGCAAAGATTGAAGTCAAGGATAGTTTTGACTAAAGAAAGTCTCTGACAGGAATAAAATGCTATTGCCCAAGTGCATAAAGTGAATTCTTGGGCACCAATTTATCCAGCCTAACTCCAGTGACTGGTTTCACAGGTGCCTAAGGAGATGGAAAAGCTGAGAGTTTCAGAAAGATTTTCTAGAGAAGGCCAAGGGAAAATCTACGTGTAAAGCGTCATTCTCAAAAGTCACATTTTTGTTCAGTATCAAATCACATTCTGGGTACAAGAAGTGAGTAGAGTGTGAGATACTCAAATCTTATTTACCTCAGCAAACAACTCTGTTCACGAAACTAGTTTGATGCAGATTATTTTTTGAGTCATTAGCGGATTCGCTAAAACACCCCTTTTCAAAATCATGAAATTTAATATAAAGCTCATGCCGTTTACAAAAAACTAAGAAACAGCTGGGAACGGAATGTGGCCTCGCCCAGCACACACGACCTGAGGACAGAACCGGCGAAGAGGAGAAGCAAAGGGGCTCCCGTCCGCTGGAGAAGGAACCCGCTCCCGCCCCCACAGCAGACCCCGCGGTCTCTAGGGAGCCACGGGCTAATGAAGAAGCGCCACCGCGGACGGCACTGCCAGGGCCGGGCCCAGCAGGGGCACGGGCTGCGCACTCGCCGCGCCCGCACGGGCCGACGCGCGTCCCTCGCAGCGGTCCGACCACCGCGTCCCGGACGCCGTGAGCCCGGAGCGGTGTGCACCCTGCCGGGAGGCCACGCCACATGGGCTGCGGGCCTGAAGGTTGCAGGCAGCCGGACCGACGGCCAGCAGGGAAGGCCAGTCAAGGGAAAGGGCGTCTCCGCCGGGAGGGCTGAGCGCAGGCCCGGGCGGTACCGGTCTGGCGAGGCCGGGGGCTGCGGTTGGCCCGAGTCCACCTCCGCTCTGGGGCTCCTGGCAGGTAGAACCCCCCTGTCTGGCTCCGCCGCTGCCTTCCACCTCCGGCCCAGGAGCCCCACCCACTGCCCAGGTCGTCTGCCGAGCAGCAGAGAGGGGCCTCTCTCCGCCTGCTCCCGGCCTGCTCCCGGCCTGCTCCCGGCCTGCTCCCGGCCTGCTCCCGGCCTGCTCCCGGCCTGGACGCGCTGGCCCGACTGACGAGCACACCCCCTTATGCCGCCGGCTGTCCACAGGTTCCGCGTCCACTGTTTAAGCTTGTTTCTGTGCATCGTGTGCATTTTTTCTGACACTATAGCACCGGCTACTTTTTAATTTACTGATGGTTGGGGGTGAGTAAAGGGCAAGACCGCCCTGTGAGATGCTGAGGTCAAGTGACCCCCCCTTGCCTGCACTGCTGGATTCCTTCTCCGCCAAGCCCACAGGACTCTGGCGGGGCAGCTCTTGTCATTAAAAATATCTGCGCTGCCAGCTGGCTCGGAATACCTAAGGCATTCTCTGGGAATAGATGCACCTTGGGGATCTAGTTTCCGGTTGAAAGTCCCCAGGAGCCCATGATTTGAGGTGCATCTGCTTTTTGGCCAAGTTTAGAGCTGGGAAAAGAGCAGCAAAACTTTGTTAATGAAATGTACTTATACATTTAAATAGAGCACCATTTTATTGCCTTTCTTTCTAGTCTACCCTTTATTTTTGATGACTCTGTGGTAGGAAGCATCACTGGTTGCTCCCTTCTGACAACACACGCACACAACACACATGCACGTAGAGATCCAGCGCATCACACAGAGCCACAGAGCCACATGGGTGTCTGGGTACTTCCAATCGATGCATACATTTATACACACGCGTTACGTAAAACACATACATTCACACCGGATTAGAAACATACCACGCCGTGTGCACATAAGATAGACACATACACAAAATTCAGAATATGTGCTGATACAGACGATGCTTGTGTATTTCTGAATAGCTGGGCTTTTTTTCCTCAGAGGCAATGGAGAGCCACGTGAAGCCGTCCATCCAGAGAGCCAGCTACTGCCTTTCACACCTCAGTCCAAATCATATCTTTTTGCTGCTTTCCGAGTATCCCATCTGACCTCGGTGACAAGTCATTTTACAGAAATGATGGGCATTATGCTGTGTTTCTGATTAGAAGCATGGACCAGAAGCACATTACAAAGGATGAGAGATGTAACTACATGTCGCAATCTATTTCTTATGTGGGTCATTCTCTTTGATCCTCACTTGAAAGCATTACCATTTCCAGGAGATGTTACAAAAAAATAAAAAGCAATTACCACCACATCTCAGTTAGAGGAGCTTATGGTATTAAGGGTTCATGTCATTTTTCGCTCTCCCTCTTTTCCTATCTGAAAAACAGCATTACATGGTTTCAGGCCAAGAAGTTGAGATTTTACTTTTCCATTAGGATTTTTTTCTTTAGCCTTAAGAAACTTCAACTTGTGAGTAGTGCTTTTGAAAAGAGTACTAGAAAATAAAGAAGGGGTATTCGCTCTTTTATGGCACGGTCCCAGGCGAAGCTAAGTCACCTGTGCCCTCCCTGAGCAGTAAAACGACGCCACGGTGTGACGCAACACCTCGCCTTGGCCACGACGGTTCTCAGCACGAAGCCTGTATGAAACCCCACATTCAGCGACGTTCTCGTAATACTCCAAACTTTACTTTTAAATGTCTTAATGCTCAAAAGAACTTTTACTATGCTTCACTAGTTCATTCTCTAGTGAGTAACATAGTTACTGGCATTTCACCAACACAGAAGCAGAAGCAGGAGTGCTACGACACTCCGGAGTCGCCAAACTGTAGTTAGTGGAAGGGCCGAATTAAGACTTTTTCTCTTTCGCCTCCAGTGGACTATCGAACGCCAAGGAAACCGGCCACTGGCTCAGCTCCAAGGCCGGCTCTGACTCCGCCCGGCTCAGCAGGACACAGGCCTGACGCCACACCACGGCACCCTGGCGCTGCTGGCCACGGAGGCTTCCCTTGGGCCTCTGCGAAGTACCTTAAAATATTTTAACTCATTTAAAATAAAATAGAAGAGAGCTGAGCATTAGACTCTTCCCCAAAATAATTCTATCTCTAACATACAAGTAGAAACAGATTTGCATCTCCCACATGTATGCAACTGTTTGCTGCACGGAGGACGAAGCATCGACTTTTTAACACACGCCTGAACTCTTACACACACGGGAGTTCTAGCGATAGCATCACTTAAGTGACCAGTTCTGGATCAGTCCACTGTCTTCTGTGATGAGCTGCTACCTCTTGTAGTGCTGGATAAAGCACCAGCCAATGTTACGATAACTGGACTAATGGGAATGCCTGCTCGTGCTGAGGGTGCCGAAATGCACCTTCCCTCCCTCCACGGCACCTCGCCCATTTCCTTAGGGACCGATACCAGTGACAGGTCAGTGCATGGTCGCGTTAACGGATTTTAATTTCAGGCGACTGTGTCCTGAGATGTGGAATGTGCTGAGCTGAGGAGGTTAAAAATCATAATGACAAACAGAACCATCCAACTCCAGATCTACACGCCACATACAACGTGTAACTATACCCTCATTCTAATAGCTGCCACTTATTAAGCGTCAGCCGGGATCAAGACACTGTTAAACACCTCATTTCCACCACGTCACGTAAGCCTCAAACTACTGCTGGTCAGCACTACCTCCCGTGTACATGGCAAAGCTGAGGTGCACAAATTATAATGTTTTGCCCCAATGCACATGAGTAGTCATTGGCAAATCATGGATTTTACAAGATCTCCTTGACATCCAAGTCTGACATGCAAGTTGCTGGGCGATAGTCTCCCCCAAAGACCACACATGGGAAAAAATCCACCAGCCCAGACAGAACCAGCCATCAGAACCCAGGCGCCCAGCTCCCTACGCCACTGGCGGCAGAGGACCTCGCGAGGACGAGTCACAGAAGGAGGCTCTTTCGGAGGCCAGAGAGATGCTCTTGGTTCAGCTCCTGCTCTTTGGGGCTCCATCAATTCGCTCTAAGTCAATGCCGTGGGTGTTTGAATTTCTTTTTTTTTTAATTTTTTAAAGATTTATTTATGCATACAAGCCCTGGGGTACAGGCCAGAGGTGTGGGGGGTGAGAGGACTCACCACAGAGAGCGGGGAGCAGAACAGGCAGATCAACAGAAGTACAGTGCTGAGGGGAGCAGCGGGCACAGCAGGAGAGGTCTGCTGCGCCATGTGGGTCCCCCGCCTGGCCGGCAGCAGGGATCGAACTCGTGCTGCAGTGGCTGCGGTTTGCTTCACAGTGCGTTGCTTAACCCACTGCGCCACCAGGGAGGCCCAGGTGATTGAATTTCTTAAGGAAGGAAACACTTAACCAAAATCATACAGCAGAGATGTCGGCAGCAAGGGAGTCTTGATAGAAAAATGTGTTCCCCCAGGAGAATCACCTTAAATGCCTCTGGGGCTCCAGGCCCCACTGCCAGGTCCGCTGCGAAGTGTTCGCCTGCGCAGAGCTCGAACCCCACTCTGGAAGCGCCGCTGAGTCCCTCATGCCGCACCTGTGACCGGCACTGACAAATGTCTCGGAATGTGCGGAGAAATATCTCATACCCTCAGGGGAGGTTAATTAAAACTGACTTAATATTTCATGACAACTCAAGTTAGAGTGACTGATAGTTAGCAGGAAAGACGCTGCGGTTCAAAGCCGGGCCTGCTGAAATTAAACTTTGTGTGTGAATACAACTTAGGGAAAACAGCCATGTGCAGGCCTTCTGATTAAATCAAAGAATCTTTTCATCTCTGAAAAGTCAAGCAGGGGAGATGAATTTTAGGATGCCTCCAGTTACAGGTTCCAGCCGGCTGCACGTGCTCACTGGAGCGAGCGGGCCGGTCCACGGAGGGGTGGGCGTGGCCGCGTTTCCCTCGGGAAGGCCCTTCCTCCGTGAAGCACCGGGACCCTCACAGTCCGCGGGTCAGGGCGTCCTCGCTCCTCCTGGACGCGGAGTGCGCCTCCTCCCGGGTCATCTCCCAGCGAGTGCAGAGTCCCAGACAGCACAACGGCGTTTCATTGGTAAGTGCAGACGGCACGTGGCGCCAGGCAGCAGGGAAACTGACTCCCGCTGGCCGAGCATCTTACGGCAGAAAGGCAGGTGTTTTTAAGCCTCCTAGTAACTGAGACGCAGGTTTGAATACACCAAGACTGTGTCACTGTGGAGACACAAATGCAGAATAAACACCTAAAATGCAGGGGATTGGCCTGGTCAGCACTTTAGAGATTTCTGCAGCCAGGCCCCACGTATTCCTGTTTCAGCCGACTTTTTACCTCATCGCCTCAAATCTCGTGGGAAAAGCAGCTGCAGCTCACGGAGCTACACTCACCTCGGCGCCCCACCGCAGGTGCGCGCCAGCCCCTGGCGGTCTCTCCGCCGCGGGACTCGGCGGTCACTACAAGGTCGCTTCCTTGTTTACATGCCATTGAGGTGATGCTGCTTTACAGCCTGGTCTCGGGTTCAGCCGGACGGTGCCATTCCTTTAGGCTCTTCCCCTTTACGCTTATTTTTTCGGTTCCTCCACTGGATCTTCTCCACCCAGCGGTCGCTGCGCTGCCCTGGGCTGAGGCTGCTCCCCAAACCTCCGCGGTCCGGAGATCCACGCTGCGCCCGGCAAGTCTTCTCTTCCCTCACCGTTTCAATGCCGTTTCCCACAGACAAGTAGCAGGCGCGAGCGCCTCCTGCAGCCCAAGCCCGGAGCCTCTTCCTTTGTACTTGCTGTCTAGCTATCCAGTCTCTGCCCAGGGGATCCACCTGCCACTTCTCACTTCTACTTTTGTGCCGCTTTTATTTTTTAATGCTAGTTACACTTTTGAAATTAAATCTAAGCATGTGACTCATGGAGACCTTAGACTTGACTCTGGTGTTGAGGTCAGTGACTTCCCACATGGCCCAGGCCTTTTTGCAGGACGTTAGCCCCACGTGGCCTCCCCAGGTAACCAAAAGGCCCCTCTACTCAAGCCCTGACCCATCCCCTCTGCACAGATCCCCTTGCTGCTTCATTCACAGAGCCCAGGGACTGGGCTGGCTAGCTGGGCATCCTCACTCAGACTACCCAGTGCCCCAGCCTGTCGGCACTTTCTGGCTACACAAAATAACCAGTGCGGCCCTGCCGAATCCTTGCGCAAGAATGCTCACTTCAGTTTTGAGGCTGAGTGGGAACTTGGCAAGTACCTCTCAGCCCTTCTGTGAGGCTTCTCCCTCCTTCAGGGAGCAGAGACTCCGCCACTGCCCTCCATGAGGCCGGAGTCCTCGCTGTGGAAGGGTTCCCGCCTTCCTTCACCGCTGGATTCTTGAATCACTTTTATCTTTGCGACTTAGCATGATGACTGGCCTAAGGCATAATGACAGAGTCAGCTGTGTTCTGCCCCAAGGGATAAACAAAACATGAACTGATTCCCGCAATTCCTGATATAATCACTCAGGGGACAAAACTGATTTGTATTGATCATATGGCATCAGCTGATCGATTCTTGTTTATTGCATATTTACTATGTGTAGAAATTGTGAAAATCTTCACTTCAAATGCCTATTAAGAGGCATTTGTTGAAGACAAGTCTAATAAGAGGTAAAGAAGCAAAAGGTGACAGAAACAAAGGAACATAAAACACTCCTGTTTTTAAGAATATTTTCTTTCTACACTTTGTACATACCCCACTTGCCTCCAAAGGCAGAATGAGATCAGCAGAAGGCAGTTATTCCAAATAATCAGATTAAAATTTTATTTTAAATATCCTCATGTGAATCAAAGTTAATTTCTGCATTCTTCTCATAAAAACTATACATATGCTAAATACCTTTGCTCAGAATACTCAGATTCTGGGGGCTTAGTGCTGCAGTGTTAAAATAAGCCTACAGTCAAGTTTCTGAATTAAAAATATGTAAATTGCATTTTGGAGAACATAATTTGTAAAAAAAAAATAAATTCTATTTTAGTCATTATCACACAACATGGTTTAAAAGACTCTAATCTGGATGTGGCTGTAACTAGTGTGTAACTGTGTAACTGGGCAAAAAACCTACACCTCTCCAGTGCACCTCCTCATCTCTGTAATGGGTGTGTGTTAGAATCTGCCATAAACGTGTTTTCACCAGAAGGCAATGGAGCAGTGCCCAGGGCATTAGATCACTACGTAACTTCAAAAAGAATTGCAACTGTAAAATTTCTTTTAAATGGTGCCAAAGGGCAGTGGTGAAATCAGAGATTTGCCACTTGCTTAGCATTTCATTTCACGCCAGAGCAAAACAGGGGCAGATGTGACGTCAGTGACTATCGCCCAACACACTGAGATCGTGGGTCAGAGGAGGGATCGTGGCCAGCCGCGGTCTCCCTGGTGCCGGGGCAGGGCGACGCAGAGCGAGCAGGGCGTCTCGGGTGGGTGACGGGCAAACGGGCTGAGGGCGCAGCCCCTGGGCGCATCCTCGGGTCGTGAACCGGCGCCCTGGTCTTGGCCACGCTCGTGAGCACACTCCCGACACAGCATCACCCTTGCTGCAGCTGCACTGCGGTCCCTGCAGCGAGGCCGAGCGCGCCTGGGCTGGTGTGCCGTCACTCTGCTCCGCGGTCCCTTCCAGAGCCCCTGCCTGACTGTCGGCTCGCAAGAAAGGACGGCGGGCAGGCGGTTCAAGACCAAGAGGTGCGGTGCCCCCCCGCCAGTCAGTGTCGGCTCTGCCACCCGCGGAGAAGGCAGTCTGGCTAGTCTCCTCCTTGAAGAAGCAATATTAAAACTTAGTCCCTCCTGTCCAAAGTGATCGCAGACTCGGTACAACCCCTATAAAGTACAGTGGCACTTGTCACAGACACAGGAAAATACCTAAAACCTATATGCGACCACAAAAGACTTCAAAGAGCCAAGGTAATCTGGAAAAAAAAAAAAAAGAGCCAGGGTGGAGGCGCCCCCTTTCCTGATTTCTGTGCTTTGGGAGGTGACGGTAGAGCCACTCCCTGAGTATCGGGAGGCATAACAGAGGTGTGTCGATGTGTCAAATCACAGCAAATTGTAAACATCAACTATGTGCAAGGCAGTTTTTTGTTTTTATTTTTTACTAGTAAACATAAGGAAACCTGAAGAAAGGGGTAAAAAATCTGACAAATGGCAAATTATTTGAAAATGGCACTAAAAACTGACAGTAAAAAGAAATGAGAAAGTCTGGCAGTTACATATCCACTTTGGGAACTAAGTGACTAGATAAAAAGCCCCATAGAAGAACTCTAATCTAAAAATCTTTAATGATTGAATGTTTAAATACATAAAGGTGGCATTACAAATCAAATTGTGTGTTTGAGTTCATGATTTATAACTCTATTGCAAAGCTCCAGTTGTCAAAACAGTGTGGTATTGACATAAAAAGCAGTTGCCTACTTCAGTGGGACAGAATAGAAAGTCCCCCAGCCCCACAAAAAGAAAGCACACATCTATAGTCAATTAGTTTTTAACAAAGAAGTCCAGAATATTCAACGGGGAAGAAATCATCTCTTAAATAAGTGATTTGGGAACACTGCACTGCTAAAACTAATGACAAAAGTTCATGTTATTTTTTTTTAATCTGTCTACAATTCTCTGCAATGACGAGAAAGAAATATCAAAAGCAATTGGAAAATTTTACTTTCTAAGAGTGAATCGCTTCCCAGAATCATGTTTACTAGTGTTAAAAGTATTTGTATGTGCTAAGGTACTCATAGAGACTCTTAGAGATAGCATAGCTTTATTTACTGTATTTTTCACTGTCACGCAAAAGTCTTCAAAATTGCATGAATGGACTGCAAGCCTTAATATGCCCCTCTCTAAACGCTAAATGTACTAACAAGGAGGCGAGTCTAACTTATTTTACAAAGCCATCCCTAATGTGTGGTTTGTACTCTACAGATTCTCCATTCACGATATCATTTGTCAACATGCTATTATAATAAAGGGACTTAGTAATAGATCATAGTTTCAAATTATGCCAGCATTTTAAACAAAGCAAAAACCTTTGTTTGCTTTCCACCAACATTTATCATTTATCTCTGCTCATGAATGCTTTCCTTATGAATAATGCTGGGTATAAAAGAAACTGCGTAATCACAGACTGACATTTTCCTTGCATATAAGAATGGATAAGGATGGCGTCATGTCTTAGATGAAGTGTATAAAAAACGGGTTTATTCATGCACCAGCCGCGCTACACGGTGCCGGGAGCATCTTCCCAACACATCTGTGTAACTAATCAACAGCTTCAGGCTACAGCAGCTAGAACATAATGCCTCCCCCACTGAAAGTGGCAAACTCTCTCGTGTTAATGATTAAAAACGTTTCTCCCTGCTTCTGAGCAGGAATAATCTCGCTCGCTTGAGTGTATTAGCTGCCTCGTTTGGAGAGCAGATGAAATGAGCACCTTCACGCCCCTTTTCCGTTGTGTCGTCTAAGTTGCTGAATAAAAACTTGTTAGGGAACAATAATCCAAAATGACAACAATAAGAATACAAATGATCACAGTCCTCACCTTTCTCATGTTAAGACACAGCCTCTCCATACCTGAAAAGGACCCACATGGATTTCCCACTGAAGGAAAACTAATGAAAGAAAATATTTTTCAAATACTAATTGCTTCGAGCTTTTAGCTCGGCTGGATAGAATGGAGCGCTAATGAGCTTTTGATCACCATCAGAGTAAATTAAATTTACAGAGAAATCCCTGATCCCCAGCCACAGATTACACCCTGGAAGCTCAGCGGGTGATCCCTCAGTGCCTCTCCGGTGACGGGCTGGGTCTCATGCGGGGAGTTGGACGCTTGCTGTAAATTCATTACTAATAATGCAAAAATAACTCGAAAAGTTCTCCCCCCCCACCCGTGGGTAAATCATATCATTTTCCTTTACAAAAGAACAGGTTTTAAAAAAAAAAAAAGGTGTTTGACAAAATACAGCAATCAAGGTAAGTGAAAGTTCACTTCTCAGTAACCACAATAAAATCAGCCATGACTTCAGATGAAAAGCCTATTCAGAGCTGGATTAAAATAAATTTATTTTAAATTTGAAGAAAAACATATCAACCCATACGCAGAATAAATATTGAGTGACTATTACAGAGTTTATAGCTCAGTGTGGACAAATAAAATAGTTACTTTTTAATACTGTTTACAATGTACACATTTAATAGTCCAAGCAGAGACTGTGGACTCTTCACTGAACATAATTAAAGTTTCAGGAGCGTGTAAAAAGAAAGAAGTGAAAATTAAGCAGATAATACAGGGCAAATTGATTTCTACATACCCTTGACCTTCAAACAGGTGGTGCTTTGGGTTTCCTGTTGATATTGTAATAAACTTTCATTTAAAATGATGGGAACTGAGGTGTGATTCTGCACCCCTAAGCCATGCTACCTCAATAAAAAAAAGTAATACAACAAAACATAAATTCTTAAATGAATTTAAGATGTATTGAATGTCTCCTTCAATACAAAAAAATAAAATCATGAGACTTGTTTTTGAATAAAATGATGTTAATTCTTTTTAAGCATATAAAATGTTCGTGTCAATGAATACATTCTTTTATTTCCTTTTAAGACTTTACTCACAAATTAAATTAGGAAGGTTGGTGGCGTTTAACTTCTTCTCATAAGAGAGAAAGCCGGGATGTCCACAGACAAGGGCTGGAACTGGGTTTT
Organism: Galemys pyrenaicus; assembly: GCA_019455555.1. NCBI lineage: Eukaryota > Metazoa > Chordata > Mammalia > Eulipotyphla > Talpidae > Galemys > Galemys pyrenaicus. The sequence continues at coordinate 107,426 of JAGFMF010011798.1, read as the reverse complement.
CAGTTTTCAGAACTGGAAACAGATTCAAGCCGCCGCTGAGGGTGTCCCCAATGCTCAGCCCTTGCATGGAGGTGACATTCAGGCCACACCCGACCCGTGAAACCCGCTCTCTTCCCGGAGAAGAGGGTCCTTCTCCCCACCCACCCCGGGCCCTCTCCAGGGACAAGGCGGCCAGCCCGGCCGGACCCGACCAGCTGTGCGGCTTGAAGCGGCCACATCTCCCCGTGCGCCTCATCCGTGAGACAGGGGCCCCCGACGCGCCGGAGGCGCCCTGCGCTCTCACGGTCCCCGCGGGCGTCTGCACAGGCCCGGCCCGCCTGAGCGCGCGGACGCGCTGGGCTGGACCGTCCTCCGATGCGGGGCAGGCGGTGCCGCTCCCCGGAGCCTGCCGGCCCTCCCCGCCGGCTGTGTCCTCGGTCAGCACAGGCAGGGCGGCGCCACAGGCCGGCGGAGGGGCGTCCGGCGGCCGCTCGGGGCCTCTCCGGGACGGCCGTCCTCGTCCTCGGGGCAGCCCCGCCGCGGACGCACCGCGGGCCCTGAGCAGCCGGCAGCGCAGCACGAACCGTGAGAGGAGCGGCCAGAGCCCGCCGCGGCCGGGCGGCCGTGTGGGTGCAAGAGGCTGGAGCCAGAGGCAGGGAGGTTCCTCCTGGAGGACCAGCTCAGGCGCCACGGGCTCCACGCCCCCGCCTCACGTTTATTTGCTAATGGCCCGTTTCCTTCCCTTACGATGGAATTGCTTCAAGGGTTTTTTCTGGTTTTGTTTTTTTCAACTGCCTTACAGCCGTGCTTAGAACAATGCTTCGCATATACTGGACACTTAATAATTATCTGTTGCAGGAGTGAACATAATGGCCGTGAAATTTTGCAAAAAAAGGGAGAGAGAAAAATTGCCTGTGAGCACACGCCCGAGCAGCAGGGGCAGACAGACGCGCGCGGACCGTGTGGGCGCCACGCACACTTCTCTCTGTCTACGCCCACTTTTTCTGTCTTATGAATGAAGACATCCAGTCCTGCATTCTGGTCTTTTAAAGGCTTATTTTGTTTGTTTATGCAAGAGCTGGGGTCTAGGCCTGAGGTGGGGGCGGGGGCTTTGAGAGGATCCACCAGAGACAGAGTGGGGAGCAGAACAGGCAGATCCACTGAAACACACTGCTGAGGGGGACAGTGGGAAGACAGGAGAGGTCTATGGTGCCCTGTGGGTCAGCTCCCTGGCCGGGGATCGAACTCGCGCTGCAGTGGTTGCGGATGCTCCATAGTGCTGAGACTTTAACCCCTGTGCCTTCTTGTTCAGATACAGATATTTGAGAGAAAAAGTCTTTCTCACAGAAGCTCTAAGTACCAGACCTGATGGAGAGAAATGAGTTGGGGACCACAGATAAGTGTCCCGTGTGTTTTCTTCCAGCAACCATGAGATTTCCCTGCTATTACAACATAAGTTTATTTTGTTTACCTTCATGGTTTCTGTCTCTGTAAGGGGCTGTTATTCAAAGTGTAAACATAAAGAAAATTGTTAATGTTAACTCTTTCAAGGTCTTGAAAAAAATCACTTCTGTTGCAATCCTATCTACCTGTTTTGGCAGATTTTTTTGAGATAAACAGCTTAGTTGTGATCCCCCAAGTGAGCTGGGAAGATGAGCTTCAGCTCACACCTACATTTTTCATCTCGAGGTAAGTTCCTCCACTTACCAAGAAAACATCTCTTTCCATTATAACCAGGCCACACATGTCAGAAATAGCAAGTTCATGTCCGTTGTATCAAAAATCTTGAAGTGAGAACTCAGCTCTCCGCCTAACCCTCTGGGCGGCATGGCCTGGTACACCTCCGCTAGCCCGGTACAGCTTCTTAAATTAAAGTTCATTAAAATTAACGTTCAGTTAAATCCCCAATTATCAGTTGCACTGGCCTTGCCCCAGGGGTCAAAGAAGAGCGTCAGCTGACACCACCAGGAAGCGCTGGCACAGACACCCCTCACCGCGGCTCTGTGAGAAGACGTTGGTGCATCCACCAGGTCCCGCGGGCCTCTGGCCTCAGGCACAGAGAAGGGAGCCTGGAAACGCACAGCCTGGCCACTCTCGGGTCAAGTGCGAGAGCACAAGAAGCTGCACCAGCGTGCAGCGAGCGTCTGCGCCAGCCGCACTCACTTCCCGGGTTTCTAATAACTACAAGCTGGAAGAGCCACCTGACCCCTTCGGTTGAGTCAGAATTACAAGCCCAGTATCATCACGGAACTACGTAAAAATGAAGTGGGCACGCTACATTGGCAATAACTCTGAGCAGCAGGTGTTAACACAACAACCTTCTCTGGACACAGCAGATCCTCTCGCTTCCTACAAGTCTCTACTCCACGCCCTGCAGGTCCCCGCTCCTCTTCCCTGTCAGCACGTAGGCTGCTCATCCTCTCCAGAAGAAGCGTCTCCTGGCCCCACCGACTCAGTGGAGACCCCAAGAAAATTCTTTGATGTACAGCTGCTGTGGCCTTTATATCTGACTTTGCACTCAAGTATTTGTTACTTGACTCAAAAGAAATTTTTTAAAAAGCTATCCTTTTAAAAAATCCATCCTTTTTACAGAAGACAAGCTTCATCAGGGAGGGTCTGTTGCTGCTTAGACACCAGTGCATCTCCACACTCGGCCGGGCTTCTGTCCAGCGATAAGTAGTTAAGTAATGTCACCATGTTCCTCCATGACCAGCATCTGTCCACACCCCTGGTTTCCTAAAATTCTCTTCAGTGTGATAATCGTTTGAGTAGGTGAGAGAGATTCCTTCTTTTGGATCACTGTCTTCGAGGTTTCTCCTCAAAGCAGATTTCAAACTCTCCAGCTCAGGGTTACACCACACTGTCAGGTGAGGCAGAGGAAGGTAGGCGTGAAGACACTTCTGCCCTCGAGGGACTGGCCCACGGTGGGACCCCAGGACCTAGCCTCCTTCTTCTAGTCTCTAAGGTGGTAATAGAACCTCTCAACCTCCATTCAGTTCTTGTAAGGTCATATGATAGAAATTATGCAAAAATATATTTTAAAAGTCAAATTATTATTCAAAACCTGTGAAAACACAACTCCCACTTACTTTCCTACACGGGAAGTCAACAAGGAGGCCATGAGTAGATCGGACGCAAGATGGCGGCGGTGTGACGTGGACGCCGGCGGAAGGGTGGACTTGGCCTGCCGTCTTTGGGATAAAGGCAGGAACTGGACATACTGGGTCTGGCAGAAGGATTGGCAATGTGGGGGTATTTCTATGGGGTAGCGGAAAGTCACATGCTGAGACCAGCCCTTTTATTCTCCCACCTGCTCCAGTGTTCTACTGTCGGCACCTAAGTCCCCAGAGAGGAGGCTCATCTGCTTTCCCTTCTCTTTTGAGTTGAGTGATGGGCAGTGGGTAAGAGTCAAATTCTTACTTGCCAGAGCAGCTTCTAAAATGCCTCCCGTGTTAAATTACCAAGTAAAATCAATATTCTCTATCCTTAAGAAGTAAATATTTGAACCTTAACGTGTAGCTTACAGGGCCACTCAAACAAAGTCATTATATAGTGGATTTCACTCAAACAAAATTGCTTCCAAACTCAAGCTGCTAGTTAGCGGCTGTAACACTCAGCATCCCTCAAGAATATGCTTCAAACAAAACAAAGTATAAAATTAGCAGAGTAAATGAAGATATATTTTATCTGAGGGTAGTTTCAGAATGAGCAGAGCCCATGTTCACTGTGTAATTCCTGAGATTGATGGCTTAAATACTGATTTCCTAATCATTGTCGTTATAAGAAGGCATTGTGGGTTTTTTTTCTCTCTGTCATAAATTCGACTTTAAACAGAGTAAGAAGCTTTTAGCAAGAAAATTTTACATCTGTTTATGTCTGAAATTAAAACCACAAGAATTGAAAGGAAGAAAAAATAACCAAGGGGGTTTTCAAAAATTTAAAACTCCATCATGCATAAATGGAGCTCATCAAGGAAAGTAATTTCCCTGCAGAAAACACTCCATCTTTTGTTTTATGTAAGTTATCAACATGAATATTTTATTCTCAATGAAACTGCCTTTTCCCCTTTGTGTTTGATAGTTTTCACTTGGTGTCGCCAATAAAAAAGACTTCCTCCCACCCCTCTCTTATTCAGGTCAGTTGCAATATAATATCTCCCTTGCCTGGTGCAAGCGGCAATTATAGCCCAAGCTTCACTAATTCGATGTGCTTCACCCTCGCCCAATTGTGTTTTGAAATCTAGAAATACCAGCCACTTTATTTTCCCACAGAAACAGAACCATTTTTTCCAAGGTGGAGCAGAGGGTCCTGAGTGTCTAAAGAACTGGAGAGGACATCTTGGCTAGTTCTATTCTTGATCCAGATGATGGCCCAGACTTTCTGGAAGTGACGACTCTACGGAGTACAGTTTACCACAGTTTAACTCGATGCGGTAACTCAGACGTCTTGTTTCAGCCCCAAGAAGGCGCACGCCGGCTCCCTTTGCGTGGCGCTGTCATCAGGGGCTGGTCTTCTGCCTCCTGTGCTGAGCGCAAACACTCAGGTCACTGACTACAGCAGGTCGCTCTGCGCGTACCTTGGATAACTGCATCATGATGGAGGGCGTAGAACCAAAATGCAGCATGTCATTATGTTGTAGATCGATCAAAATAGTATCATCACTGTTTGCTTTAAAACTTTCCCTCAGAATGAACGTTTACTAATAGATGTTTGTTCAAAGCCTAAAACAGATACAACGAGTATTTTTCTGTGAATCTAAGAGACTGGATGAAGAAACGCATCTTAGTGTACAGACTGCAAACACAGTCATACTCTTAGCCTTTTGAATGGTGACTGATAGGTTCACTCCTTGTTTCCAGATGCTCGGCTAACTCAGAAGTTGTCAGATTTTGCTTCTAATAGCTCAACAGTGAAATGATCTTGTAAAAATTTCAAGTTCTCAAGCCCTTGTAATTTATAAGTAGGAACGTTTTGGTGGTAATCACCTTATATACAAGACCACAGCATTCAAATCCTCATGCAGCCATCTAGCATCTCACTTGCATAGCTGAGGAGGGTATTCATAATTCATTTGATATTTTTAAATTCACTCTGATTATAGTGGCTGGTGCGAGGACCCAAGCTGAATACTTGGAAATCATTCTCTTCAAAGGAATATAATGAAAATAGAAAACACTGTGCCTGTTTTCACTTCCACATCACTTCATATATCTTGGACCTTATAACCATCTTAAAACCAAAAATGAAACATTGGACTATAGTAAAGAGGAAAATATCCATCATACCTGATCTTGCTAGATTAGCTTACTTTTAAATACAGCCCTATAAATAGGGCAAATCGTCAGTGACCATAAACCATGCCAGGACTTTGAGTTTTTGACAAATAACGATTTTTAGCTTCCTTCCTTCTCCAGCTTCAGCACAGCATTGCCCTTTAAAAATGCAACAATAAATCAGTAGCATTCCCTGCACTATAATGTAAAATATGACAAAACTATGGCATAACTCACATAAATAGAATGTTATGTTAATACTCAAATCTCTCACTCGAGGCAATATAATTTAATTTTGAAGCAAGGCAGTTACTCATCCTTTCCATTAAGCACACTTGAAAAAAAAATAAATACAATGATTAAACTACATTGTCCCTATTTTATTGTGATGACCTGCTATTATAAATATTTCCCACCAGCCCTTAGCTGCATTATTCAAAATAAAAGTATAAGAACAGCTAATGTGAAGAAATAATTTTTATAAGTAGCTGGCTTTTTTTCTGATGTTATTTTAGGTCTATTCAATAAATTATGACTGTGAAGCCCAACTTTATTCAATTTTTAAATGTAACTTGTACATTGGAGACACTTCAATTTAATTTTCTTAGCAACATCTCATGTCTCATGGTTTCCTTAAAGGAAAAGAACAGTGATTTATTAAAATGTTTAAAGTAGAATAATAATTGTCATCTAAGAACTTTGTGACACTTTTTGAATCACCAGAAGCACTTTGAATTAATTATAAAATGTATCATCTATAATAAGTTTTACTGAGATAAAATGGTTTTGAATGCTAAGGTGTTCTTACCAAAAATATTAAAATATATTAAGACTATATGATTAAAGGTATTTCTCATGAAGACAGATTTCATTAGGGTGATTTAAATCTCAGCAAATACATTCTCAATGATATCTGCTGAACAGATACAATGCATTGCAAAATCACCCAAGAAAATTAGTTTGATTCTTAGTTGGGCTATTCCTAAGATTCATGCAAGTTTTACTATTAATAAATTCTCAATTGTATTAGTAACTAAAATTGATTAAGTTGATTAGTTGATTAATAAATCAATCCAATAGAATTGCCTACATAAAGTTTAAAGTAGGCAAAACATTTTATTTAGAAATTCTCATTGCTGTCGTTACACATGCATGCGCACACACACAGATATAGGTATCTCAGGTTCTGACTCTACTCTAAGCATGCCCTGAAAAAGTAAACAACCACAAAAATAAATGCTTTAGTCTATGATCAAATGTTTCTAGATAAATAGTTTGCAGAATTCAAAAATAAGTTCAGATGAAGAAATTTAATATAATCGTATTATATGTTCCATTACTACAGCTCTTCAGCTTGTTATTTATTTTTAAATATATCATATTTTACATACTGGTTTTGCTATACTAAAGAATTTACATATATTTAATAAAATTTAAAAATAATTTTCATAAGATATACTTGAGGCTCAAGAGTACCCCCAAATTTTGACCTATATTTGTCCATATATAACAGTATCACAAATGGAAACCTGAGGCTGTTGTTAAAATAATTCAGTCCAGGGCCTCCCTGGTGTCGCAAGGAGTTAAGGACCACACGAGCAAGCATCTGCAGTCACTGCACACGAGTTCAATCCGCGGCCAGGGAGGGGACCCACATGGAGCAGGAGACTCTCCTGCCTCACCTGCTGCACCCCTCGGCAGTGTACTTCATTCAGTCTGCCTGTTCTGCTCCCCGCTCTGTCTCTGGTGACTCCTCTCACTCCCCATACCTCTGGCCTGTACCCCAGTTCTTGTATGCATGCATAAACAAACAAACAAACAAATAAATAAATCTTGGGAAAAAAACAAAATGAAAAATAATCCAGTCCAACACAAGCAGACACGATTCCATCAAAACTCTTCTGATAAAAGCAACCTAAGATCTGAAAATTTTGAAAAATGGTTTCGTTGTGATTCTTGTGATTCTGTGTGCAGCCCTCACATGCTACTCTGGAAAACCTAAAGAAAAAGTGTCATGAAAACACACCCGCGAATCTCCTAGAGCACCCGCGGCGGGCACCACGCCGAAAACGCGCCTGCCGACGTCAGTGCACCGTCACAACAGGCCCCTGGCTCCCGCGACGGGCTCGGGAAGCAGCGCCCAAGCGGTGGGTGAGCGCCGCGACGCGGACGACGGTGCCGGGTCCAAGCTCGTCGTTCACGCCGACGGGGCTTGGCGCGCTCGGACGGCACGGTGCGCGCGTCTAGCTTAGCAAGTTCACCTGCGACTGACGTCCTTCCGCTCTTGCACACGGGGCACGCCTGCCCTTCCACGTCTGTCTCCGTTTTTATCTTCCAGTTGAGGTACTCGACTGAATTTTAGCTGAAGCGTCGGGTCCCTGTCGTGATGGGCAGCGCCGTCCCTGGCAGACTCCCCGGGGAGTGAGGGCCGAAGCTCTTAGGCAGAGCCGAGCGGCTGGTTTTGCGGGCCCTGCGCGGCGCTGCCGCCGCTCCCTCTGCAGAAGAGACCGGGCCAAGACTTCGATATTCTGCGTTTCAAGCCTGGCAGGCGCGGTATTGGACGTCCGCACAAACGAACAGCACCTGCCTCTCTAGCTTCCCTGCGGAGAAACTGTCCGCAGACCGTTGCGGACTCACCGGTCCTGGTCACCACCTTCTCCTCCAGCTGGGCCAGAATCGGCGACCGCCACTGTCTGAAGGGCCTTGCAGGGAAGTGGCCACGGCCGTCATCTGCACAGCCAGCGAGGGGTGGCCGCCCCGGATCTCATCCCCCGGAAGCAAAGCAAGGACCTGCAGCCTCTGGCCAGCCGGTGGGCCTGGCTAGCGGGCAGCAGAGGCCCCAGAGACTGAGGGGTCCGCTCCCGGGGAGGGGCACAGGGCTGCAGGGCACAGGGCTGCAGGGCACAGGGCTGCAGGCCGCAGCGTGGGGGGCCCACCTGTGAAGCAGCCCCCCGGCCGACGCAAGGAGTCCTGCTCAGCCTCTGCGTTCTGTTTCGGCCCGCTGGGGCCGTCCTCACACCCACAGGGGTGCCGGGGAGCTACTTTTCTGGAGTAAGCGACCGAGGGCCGGCGCTGGAAGTAACGGAGCTTGGGGCGGTCCGCGCCCGCGGAGCCGCAAAACTAAGTCAGGCAAAGCTTCGAGGGGCGTGGGCACCTCGCTTCCCTGCAGGGGCTAGACCAGCGGTGCCTTTGTGATGCTCCAGGACAAAAGCACGCGAAGAAAATTTTTGAAATACTTGCTCTTTTGACTGCTGGGAAAATTGGAAAAGGGGGTGCGAGGGCTCTGCGAGGGCTGAGAAGCAGAGCGTGGGGGTGAAGGGCAAGGAGCGTGCGCAGCCACGCAGGGCGCTGTGGGTGGCACCCAGGGACACGGGGCTGCTGGACGTGGACACGGGCTCAGGCCCACGCTGGGAGGCCTCCCGGGCCAAGGGCGCCGCCGGCAGGGGGAGTCTCTGCCTGTCCGCTGGCGGTGGGCCGGCCCCTGCAGGCTGGAAGCAAGAGGCCCCTTAATAAAGGGGCGGCCAGTGGAGACCCCGCCGTCGCAGGGCTGGCGCTGCCGGCCAGAGCCCCCTGGCCAGGAGGCGGGGACGCAGCGGTGCGTGGCCAGGGCAGAGGGCCGGTCGCGGGCCTGCTCAGACGGCCCTGGCAGCAAGTGCCAGGATTCGTGAGAAACCAGGGCGCAAGGAGAGGGCGCCGGCTGCGCGCAGGGCTTGAGACAGACCCGCGGAACAGGGCGCCTCGAGAGAGCCGAGAGCTGTGCCGCCCGCACCACGGAGCAGCCTCCGAGGCGGCGGCCACGGCCCCAGCGCGCATCTCTCAGCACGGTGCACAGCGCGTCGTGCAGTGGTGCCCAAAAGCAGAAAGCACAAGCGCAGCGTCTATGCGAACCCGCTACACTGTCTGATACGCTTTTCGCCTTCACACCCGAAATGCAGCCCGCGCTTCACAATTTCGAGCGGGTTGTGGGGTGGAGACTCATTCTCCCCCGACTGTGTGAGCCGTGATGGAAGCCCGGCCGCCGCCTCCCGCTCAGGGCCTGCCCGCCCGACAGCCGCGGGCGTGGGCCGAGCGGGACAGCGCTGGCGTCTCAGTGTCACAAGACAGTTGCACTTCAACACACCCGCTCACTCGGCTCATGGAAAACGAAACGTGGGTTACTGACACGGGGCGAAAGCATTTTCACAATCATTTTCCAGAAGGCACTCAGAGAACCCTTAGTCTTGCCAGCAGTGTATGTTGGAAATGAAGGTTATTAATTTATTCCAGACAATATATAGAGCTTAATTCTATCTGCAAATACCTTATGTCCAGCTTATTTTCCAAGACAATAAAACTCAGGGGTACAGGAGGGAGAATAAGAATTGACACTAAGCTCCAAAATCCATCTGCATCCGTGTATGTCTGTGAGTTCGCTGTTAAAAATAAAAATTCTACAAAAGCTATAACCACTCTTATTATGCTAAACCCCTGCCCAAAACGTGGTGCAGTTTTGTGAGTGATAAAAATAAAAGCAGGCGGACAGAAGAAGAGAGGGTGTAGGGGAGGGGGGAGGAAGCGAACAGGGAGGGAGAGGACCCACGAAGGCTCTGTTCGTTCTCTGAACGAAGTGTGGTTAACGGGGCAGATACAAGTTTTCCTCATAAAAGTTTGCTCGCAGGATGGCAGCTAGATGGTCAAACAGGTAGATGGACAGACAGACAAACGTTCAAAAGGATGGACGGGTGGGGCAAGGGACTCCTTGACAAGCACAGACTTGGAGCCTCTCACACGGCTGGCTCACTCTTGAACATTCTTGATTATTCCTGCTTGAATTCTGCAACTTATCATTTTCAAACCTTAGATTTCGCATCTGTAAAACAGGCTTCGAACCCCACTGTAAAGAGCACAAGCGTAAAAATATAAAATTATCTGCAACATGATAAATGTTCTATAAAAACAAATCTGTATGGTTTCACAGCAGGCCAGTTACCTGGAGTGGAATTTTTCACAAGAGACTTTTTTATTTAGCGCAGTGTTAGGCGTGAGAACTGAGCAGAAGGTGAAGGCTTCTGCCTCCAGTCAGGCCTGGGCTCCCGTTGTTGAGTCTCAACAGCTCTCTGCATATTTTGGAGAACAATCTTTTATTAGAGGGATCTTTTGCAAATGTTCTTGTCAACTCATTGCTTACCTTTTAATTCTATTGACATTGTGGAGGATTTAATGAATCATAATTTTCTACTTTTTCTGTATGAATGGTGTGTTTATATTTTATCCAAAAGCCATCTCTGTAGCAGCAAGGTCATCTTCTGCACTACCTTCTACGTGTTCCTGGCTTTGCATTTTACAGGTGGGGCTATGAGCCACTTGAGTCCCTTCTGACCAGTGTCTAAGGTCGAGACTCATTGTTTTGGCATGCGGACGCCCAGTTTTCTGGCACCGTTGTCGAAAGGCTGTCTTTGCCCCACCGTACTGCTTTGCTCTCTGTCCAGGAATGGCTGGCTACAGGTCTGTGTCTATTTCCGACTCTATGGTGTTCCACTGATCTATTGTCTAGCCTTTCGCCAGCTGTCCTGAATATTCCAGCCAGTCATGATTCCAGTTGCGTTAGTCCTCATGCAAGGGATTTTAGAAGAAGGGAACTAAATGGAACTGCAAAACTAGAATCAATTCCAACTTGATAAGCAGAATTGTATCATACTGAGTCAGAAGTCAGATATTACAGAAAAATAATTGGATAGTATGTGCCCCTCCGAATTACCCTGAAGTAAGAAAAACTGGGGAAACTGGAGACACAAGTAACTAACTTCTAATGATGTCACTTCGCTATAGCTCATCAGAAAGACAATGAGCGTGTGCATTTCCCCAGGAACAGTAAGACCACACTCACTGTTGCTCTGTCACGAGAGCTTGCGCACGGATGAGGAAAACACACTCAAAAGGAGTGTGCACACCGTGTCTCAGATACAAGCTGTTCGTTTTCCTCAGACACTGGGATATTATTCTGCTTGTTCCTTCACACCTCCAGGACAGGCCCTCTGGCCAACCCCTCACGCTAATAGCTCCACTGTCAGAAATTACCCTCCGCTCTGTCACTTGGCAGCAATGATTGAGTAGCTCACATAATTCAAAATCATGAATTTCAATATTTTAGTTTGGACTCCATCCATGTGCAGAGACTTAAATGAGTGCCACCAAAAATATCTTTATTTATAATAAATTGCTCTACCCAGTAAGGGCAAATCACTCTTCTTGTGGCATTATCTCGACTACACTTGAAGAATTAAATAAATCATAGGCGACCTCTCTCTCCCCCTTCCATTTATCTAATGAAGGCCATGCCTCATTTTAAAAATCACATTCCAGAAGTTTTATGAACGTAGCTGACTATGTCAGACTCACGTTTTGCCAAAGGTAAGCCACTCCTTACACATCCCCAGGGAGGTAGAGAACATCAAAGCTCACTTCAGCAGGCGATCAGCAGACGTCCACGAGGTAGGAAGTGAAAAGGGGCTGAGGGGGGCTATCTCCTTTGCTAAAACCCCAGGCCCCTCCCTCTTGGCTGACCAAAAACCTTTTTACGTATAAGAAGCTGTTAAGTGCTCCGCAGCAGGCTTTGTGCAGCCATGAATCCCCCGAGCAGAGAGGCGTACTTCAGATAGACACTGGGCGCCTTTGTTTTCTATCACCGCGGCAATCAGACCGTTGTCCCATTACAACTGTGTTGACGGTGCCTTCTTTGCACTGTGTTTGCTCTAGGAAATGGTGCGCCCACAAATCCCCTGGGGTTATCTGCCATCACCCTGACATCCGCCACTTGTGCGGGTTAGAAACATTTGCATCGTTGGCATCTGCCTCCACAGACTCTCCACTCATTCCTTCTGACACCGTAGCATCACGTCTGTGGGTTTCTGTAGAAAAGCTCATGAGAACGTCACTGCCACAAAGTCCCCTGCAGCAAAGGGGAATCGGTGACACAAGCAAAGCAGTGCGCAAGGCGACCAAGCTCCTTAGTCGGAGCCTTGCTTCATGAAGACGGGAAGCCTTTTCATTTCTTTAAGTCATCTCTTCAGATAATATCACCAGACAAACCTTAAGGTCACCAAGTGGGTCACAGCACCACCCACGAACGACATTTTTGTGTCACTGCTGTCATTTGCTTCCTTTCCTCCTCAGCGGGGAGCAGCTGGACCAGAGAGCAGGAGCACCCGCGCCCCAGAGTGGGCCAGTGCCGGAGCGGGAGGAGCGCGCCTGCCTCCAGCGCATCAGGCTCCTCAGGCTGATGCAAGCCTCCTCTTTGCACCTTTGCTGATTTTACTTTCACGTCACCTGGCGGGCCTCCGGGCCTACGCGGGACCGAGCTCCGCGGACCCCGCCGGCCAGGCCGCCTAGCCCCTTCCTCCGTGTGCGAGCTTGCTTTGTCCCACGCCCGCCTCCGTGACCCGCCGCAGCGCTGCCTGCGCGGTCACCACAGTCACCACAGCCCCCCAACGCCCCCGTCTCGGTCCTTCCCCCTCCCCAGAAGGTCTCTGAGTCGTAGCTGCCTGGTGATCGTGCTTTTAATTTGTTATGATGCTTACGATTATTACTACTATTCGCCGCTTGCTCCACGCAGAGGAAGCCCGGCATTTACGAAAGAGCCCGAGGCGCGTCCCTCCGGCGGGTTGGCGCTGCCCGGCCCGGCGCCCCCACCCCCAGGGTCGCGCCGAGCGTCGCGGCGCCGGGCAGGTCGGGCAGGAGCCACGCAGGCCCTAAGGACCCCGAACGCCACATCTCTAATATTCTCGCATCATTTTTTACAAAGAAGACGCTGGGGCAGCCTGCACGGCCGTCGGTGCTCACCGGCCTCAGCGGGCGTGGTGGGTGGGGGGGCTCGCGCTGGGGGAGCAGGCACGGGGTGGGGGGCTCACGCTAGGGCACTGGAAAGGCCAGCAGAAGAGGAGGAGGGAGCGACTGCGCTGGGCGGGGAGGCTGAGTGGCCCGACATTGAAGAGCCTCTCGTGGAGACACCGGGCGGGAGGAAGGGCGGACTCGCTGAGCCGAAGCCGCGGGAATGGGCTGGGCGCGTGGCACGTTGCGATCGATAATCTCCAATTCCTTATTTTCACCATGTGTGTGAAACCAGCTGCCCCGGCTGGAAGGCCAAGGGCGTCTTAGGCCGCCGTAGGCTGATGACATTAAACAGGTCCCGTTCCTGCCGCCCAGAACCAAGCCACCACGAACACCCAGCTGGGAGAGGCCTCTAACCCACACAGAACATCGAAATTGCCATTTTAAGCACAGATGGAGATGCGCAGCCCGGGATAGCGCCACTGTGTTTAAATCCAGGAGCAATTTAAAGCAAAGAATAGCGATCGGGTACCCGAGACCTCCCCAGCGGCGCGCGCATCCCGCCCGGCCCCGCGCAAACCTGCGCTCGCTCCCTGAGGCCCGGGCTCTGCGGCAGACACCAACCAGTGAACACTGTCATAGGCTTAAGTGCAAGTTGGCCAGAATCACGGAGCACAGGAAACAGACGCGAAAGCGAAGGAGGAACCGCGCCGGGGCACAGCTGAGCCCTAGCAGGAGGGCGCGGGGCTGGGGAAGGGGCGACAGGCACTCAGCCTCCCGGGTTCCCCGCAGACACACCTACAACTTCAAAATCCCTAGCTGTTTAAGCAATCACTTGGTTCCATAACGCTGATGACCAGCCTGGATTCGGGACTAGGCCTGAGCCCGCCTGGCCTGAGGGGCACGGAACGGCCGCCCGGCTGCGCTGGGGCCCGGCACTGCTCTGGGGCAATCGCATCGCCTGGCCGCTGCCTCTCTGGGCATCTCATGTGTTTGATATTCAGAGAAGACGCAAGGTGACTAGTGAAGGCTTGCGAGCACAAGTGAATATTATTTCTATGCAGATTTTCTGGCAACTGTGTAAAGCATTTGGAGAGTAACCTGCACCAGAAGCGTGGAGGAAAGGGGCCTTGCATCCTAATCACTTGCTGGCCTCTGGCCCGCACTCAATCTGCGGGGTCCCCCCCGCCGGGCTGCACCAGCTGGAATTCACCACGCAGCAGCAGAACGGGGATCATTTAAAACTCGAAGAGAACGATCAAGGAATTGAGCCATAAATCAAAAGCCCTGTTCTTGTCGCACAAACATCCTGCAATTCCGCGTAGCTGTCAGTTGGGCACCCCGTTTACGCAGACCCCGAGCTGCCAGCCAGCCGCAGGCGCACCGCTGGGCATTCGCCTGGCCTCCTCCTACGGGCGCTGGCCACACCAGATTTTAAAGTACCCAGAAATGCTGGTGACAGGCCTCCCTGATGGCGCAGGGTTACGTCTTACGTCTCAGCACCGTCGAGCTGTCGCCAGCCGCTGCAGCACTAGGTCCATTCCCCACGGACCAGGTTGCTGACCACAGGGTGCAGCAGACCTCTCCTGCCTCCCCGCTGCTCCCCTCTGCTGTGTGCTTCAGTGGATCCGCCTGTTCTGCTCCGAACTCTGTCTCTGGGGAGTCCCCTCACCTCCGCACCTCTGGCCAACACGCAATACTTTTATAAATAAATCAGGTAATCTTCAAAAAAAATGCTCTGGACTACCCGCGCGGTTTGACAACTGAGGTACACAGTACTTTACACTCCACAGAATACCCAATCACACGAAGGTGTGAGGCCTGGGCACGAGCTTTCCAAGCCACAGAAGCACCTGAACAGCAGGCTTTTTGATGTGTGCAAATCAGTGGACACCGCGGCGGACCCAAGATGTGACTTTGTGGTCGCGGCATGTAAATGGGGCGCTTTGGTCTCGGTGTGGGAATGGTGGAATTTGGACTCTAGGGCTGTTTGCTGCGTGTAGCCCAAGGCTGACATCTTGCTAAAGGATCTGAGTGGTGAGCGAGAGCCAGAGAGGTGGTCCAGAGCTCTGGCCCGATCTCGGACACGCTGACCATCCCAGGCTTCGCTCTCTTAATGTGTTGGGTTCCCCGGATCAGATTTTCAACCTCAAACGTCACTGGAAAGATAGTGTGATTTGTGTTCATTGGAAAATATCGCAGATGAGAACAGCATTTGATATCCGTGTCCATTGTGGCTGACCTCCGAGATAATGTCATTTTTTTAAAGGATTTATTTATTTATGCACACAAGAGCTGGGGTGCGGGCAGTGAGAGGATTCACCAGAGACAGAGCAGGGAGCAGAACCTGCAGACTAACTGAAACACACTGCTGAGGGGAGCAGCGGGCGAGGCAGGAGACCATGTGGGTCCCCTTCCCGGCTGGCAGCAGGGATTGAACCTGTGCTGCAGTGGCTGCGGTTTGCTTCATAGTGTGCTGCTCAACCCACTGCGCCACCAGGGGGCCCCGATAATGTCATTTTTATATAAGGTCTCTTATAAGAAGATCGTGGCCAACGCTCCTGTAAGTGTTGTGAGTGCGCCTCCCGGCATGTGAGGACTCCGGACAGCCCTGGGTGCAGCCCCGGGTACGCGGCACTGCCCGAATAGTCTGACTCCCTCGGGACGGCAACAGGTCCTCAGTGGCATAAACTTAACATGCACAAGACACGCGTTTCTTCGGGACACACAGTGTTTTCAGTCACAACATAAAACTTTCCAGAGACAGGACATCAATGCGGATGGGCATGTACCTCAGAGGCAGCTCTCGCCCGTACTCTGGACTTGGAAAGCTTCATCAGACGGCCTGTCACACAGCTTCTGAGGAAGGTGAGATCTTTCCTGACTTAGGGCTCACATGCTCGCAGGCGTGAACACGGCTCACACGCTGACGTCTGCAATGCCGGAACATCAGTTAGTGACTTTATATATTAAACAGACTACTAGGTGTCTGAAAGGAACACTCTGCATCTGTGAACCTGGATTAATAAACTGCTGGGGCTCGGTGCGCTTGAAAAGAAAAACATGAGTAAAACACGTCGGATGACGCCTCCTTCGCAGGAACACAGCAATAACTTAAATATCATCACTACTCTCACCAATGACTGTGCTTTGAAACGTTACATGCCCAGTTTATTTCACTATAAGCGGAGTGCGCAGTAAGCCTTGAGTAAGTTATTTCTCTCTCAATTTATGTTGCAGCTGCATACATCAAAATAGAAACACAGAGGTGAAATGTCCTGTTGGAGAGAAGTTTCATTCCGGCGGGAGCAGTGAGAGGCGCAGTGTCTGCGCCCACCGGGCCAGGACAGACGGGAAGGACAGCGAAGGCGCCAGCACTCCGGAGGTGAGCGCGCCCCTGCTGCGGCTGCCCCGCGGCCGTCGGGAGACCGCTTCATCCAGGGCCCGGACAGTGTCCTAAGTCCTCGGCGTCCTCGAGGCGCAGCTCCGTGCTGACGGACCTGCTCCCCAAGGCCTGCCTCGCTGAGCAGCCGCGCCCCCTCTCCAGGGGAGACAGAACAACGCAAGCTGCAGCCCGCAGAGCAGGCCCCTTGTCCGCCCTCACAGTCACGCCCACAAGGGACAGTGCACGGAAACGACGCCACAAAGGGCACGGTGTCTGTCCCCGCCTTTGCCTTGTGAAGTCAGCCGCACCGGCTTTGCCGCGGGCCGCGGCGTCGGACCCCCTTATTAGCCGCCGGGCCCTTCAGCCTGCTCGGAAGGGGCGGCGGGAGAGCCTGCGTGGCCTTCAGGGGCCGCGCACCTGCCCTCGCGCCTCAGGACAAGCCGGCGCCGGCGGAGACCCGAGGGGCGGCAAGCGCGGGCCTCGGTGGAGGGAGCATCCGACGGGACCGGTCCGCCTCCCCAAGGTAGAGTCTGACGGTCGGAGGGGGCAGGAGGGGGCGGCCCCAACTTTTGAAAGCCAGGTTTACCTCGGACCGAGGAGGGGAGGCAGGAAGGGCGCGACCGTCTGCGCAGAGGGGCGGCCGACGCTGGTGTGCAGTCGGGCGGGCCATAACACGGCCCTGGACGGCCCCCAGGACGCAGAGGACAAGCGCCCCCCTAAGCCAGGAGCAACTGGGCAAGTACGCAGGAGCCCAGGCTGGCGCCCACTGCACACGCGCCCAGAGGGATGGGGTGCAGCGGGGAGCAAAGGGGTGCAGCGGGGGGGCGAAGGGTGCAGCGGGGAGCGAAGGGTGCAGCGGGGGGC
>JAGFMF010011798.1:69151-80522 GCA_019455555.1 Galemys pyrenaicus | reverse complement strand
GCGGGGAGGCCCGCGCTGCAGCGGGGAGGCCCGCGCTGCAGCGGGGAGGCCCGCGCTGCAGCGGGGAGGCCCGCGCTGCAGCGGGGAGGCCCGCGCTGCGGAGTTAGCAGGACAGCCGAGGGCCGGCCGAGCTGCAGGCGGTCAGCGGACCGACGCGAGGACAAGCGGCCGACGCCCTCCACCGGCCGCACGCTCGGCCGCCTCACCGCCCGCCCAGCCGCGGCCTGGCCGCAAGGCACCCGCAAGGCGGGAAGAGAGGGCGGCGGCGTCCGCCCCAGGCCAAGCGCGGCTGCCCCTCGCCCCAGCGCTCAGTCCTTTACGCGCTCCGTTTGGGCAGTGACTTTATCTGGCCCAGAGACCCTTGGGGTTTGGTTCCGAAGTGGGGTCAAAGGAGTTGAGCCTCGTGGCCTCCCTGCTGGCGCAGCGGTTAAAGTGTCACGCCGTGAAGATCCCCGGCCTCTGCAGCGGCGTTCGATCCCCGGCCAGGGAGGGACCCCCAGGGCGCAGCAGACTCTCCTGCCTCCCGCTGCTCCCCTCAGCAGTGGGTTTCAGTGGATCCGCCTGTTCTGCTCCCCGCTCTGTCTCTGGGGGATACTCTCACCCCCTGCGCCTCTGGCCTGCACCCCTGTTCTTGTGTGCATACATAAATGAAATCTTTAACAAAAGATTTAACGAAAAGAGCCCTCCCCCTTTCTAATCTAAGAGGAGACCCACATGCCCTAGACCCCGCCTGGTCCCGAGCCACCCCTTCCCCCCTTGGTGACCCCAGGCTTGCAGTCAGGGCTCACACGAGGAGAGTCCCCTCTGCTCTCAGTGAGGTCGAGGCGCCCACCCCCCTTTGTCCTCGATGCGAAGACCCAAACGGCGAGACCGTCCCTGGCCCACTGTCAACACCTAGACGGCGGTAGGGCGCCCGCACCGCCTCTGGACTGCTCCCGCAGTCCCCGTGCCCAGGAGCCCCCGGGCGTAGGGGTGCTTTGCTGGAGCCCCAGCACCCCGCACGCGCCCTCGCGTGCTGCCGCCAGCAGGAGGCCAAACGCTGTGGAGCTGAAGAAGCGTCTGAGCTGCGCGGTGGTATCGTCCAAGAATGCAGCATATTTTCCTTCTCTTAGCTCCCCCCTAGCCAAAGCTCAGGTCGCAGAATCTCCCCCTCGGCTGTCGCAGCTTCCGTGGGCCCAGAAGCGCGGCTCTGGGAGGGGCGCCCGCCCGGCCTGCTCGCCGTGCGCCTGTGTCCATGAGCCGCCCCGGGGCCAGCGGAGGTCATTGGTCCGGACCAGAAGGGAGAGAGGGGCGAAAGAAAAGGGAAGCAACCCCAACGAGCGCTGTAGGGGTCGCGGCGCTGGTGTCCCGGGGGCACGGTGGCGGGGCGGCCAGCGCCGCGGGGGCCCATGTGGGTGCCCAGTCGCCACGTTATTTTTCTTCTACCATGACCAATGGAAAATTAAAACAACTTTGATCACTTTGGAAATTCTAGGCTAGGCTTTTCATTTGTAACTATCAATTATTTAAAGAATAGTTTAAAATGGCTCTTGGAGCCCTTTTTGGGGAAAAATTACAGTAATTTAGGTAGCAAATGTGAATGATCTCAAGTTTTCGCTCCCTGCGGAATCAGGACGCGTGCGAACAGCCACACTGCCATCTAGCGGCGGCTTCTGGGAGGACCCGCCTCTCCCGGCCCGCATCGCGGGGCATCGCCCCACGCGAGGCGGGGAGAAAGGGGGGACAGGCGGGCCGGGGCTCCGCCCCCACTCGCAACGGTCTCGCCGTCCGCAGAGGCCGCCCCAGCTGCTCCCCGTGCCCCTTTCCGTGCTGCGGGCGCAGGCGCTTACTGACCACGGCGGCGTGGCGCCTCCCGCAGGCAGACGGGCAGGGAAGGGGCGCCGGCGCGCACGCCCACAAATCTGCCGCGCGACCCGCGGCGAGAGCAGCAGCAGCCGCGTGTCCAGGGCACCGGCCACCGCGTCCAGGGAGCGGCGTCTGCTCTCGCGCGCGCTTCACTAGGCCCTGAGACGGCGCCCCCGCGCTGTGCCGGCACCTCCTCCGGCCCCCGGCACCTCGCTCAGGGGTCACCGGCCGCGCCGCCACCGCAGCGCGAGTCTGTCGCCTGGGATGAAAGAAGGAGCCCAGCTTGCGGCTGCAGCGCCAAGGCCAGGCCCAGGCCATCGCGCGGGACGGATCATGCACCGAGCGAGCACAGGCGCCTGACGGCAGGTCCCGGGACGCTGGACAGTCCGCCCCGAGAGTCCAACGGACCCGACAAGCAGCGTCCGCAGCGAGCAAGGGCGCGTTCGGCCTCCCTGCACGCTGACCGTTGCCCGCAGGAAGGAGGAGCGGGACACAGGCCGAGGAGGGCGCCCCCAGCCGGGCCGGCCGCCCTCGCTCTGGTCCTGGCTGTCCTTTCTCCAAGACAAACCACAGAAACGCGGCCGGGGTCGGCTGACACCCGACGAGCAGAAGCAGGCAGAGGCCTCTGCCTGGGCGCTCCGCGGGCAGAGGCTGTCCAGACAAGGGGAGGGGGAGGGGCAGGGACAGGGGGTGCGCGCCGCCCCGGGCCGACCCCGCGCAGACGCCCTCGGCCTCCAGCCCGCGCCAGAGCGCCCATAGAAGCCGGTTCCGCAGCTCAGGAGGCGGCCGGAGCCAGCCAGGCCTCAGGACGCTGGCTCGCGGGGTCCTGGCTCCCGGCCACGCCGCCTCCGGGCTCGGCCTTCTCCCCAAGCTCCTGCACAGACGCGCGGACGCCGCGGCCCAGGCGACAGCCGCGACTGGCGACTGGCTCTGGCTCCAGGGTGGGTCTGCACACAGCTCACCGACCAGAAGTGACCCGTCCACGAGCCGAGGCAACCCAGGAGCGGAGCAGCGGGCCCTGCTCCCCAGACGGCGGGAGCGGGCGGGCCTGGCGCTGGGGCGGGGGCGGGGGCGGGCCGAGCAGGGACAGCCGCGAGGCGCTGGTCGGGCCGCTCCGCTCCTGTCGCAGAGCAGACGCCTGCTCTGACAGACGGCATGTTGCGTCGTCAGAAGAGAAGCAACGCCCGCGGCAGTGACCCCGACGGTCAGCAGGAGCGGCGCGAACAGAGCGGGCGCGCCCTGAGACAGGCATGGCCGCCTCTGACTCCGCCCGCTGGAGCAATGGCAGTCAGCTGCAGAGTGGCCCAGCGCGCACACGAGGCCGGGCCCACCGAGGCCGGCCCCCACCGAGGCCGGGCCCCCACCGAGGCCGGGCCTTCAGCTGCACTCAGCCCGCCGGCGCCACCTCGTGAAGGTCATAAATGCCCGTATCGCCTCCTTCAGGGACTGGTGCAGCTATTATAGCTGAATTATAATTTATTTGCATGTCCTCTTTTGTCAAAATGAATTTCAGATCCTAGATAGATGGGAAAAAGAAATTGCTTGCTGTGAAAAAACAACAAATCTTTAGTATCTAATTGGATATATAACGACAATATCTGTAAAACTAATAGCAAAACCCTAATGTGCATTTATTGAAAACGTCTTCAGCACCCACGCTTACCGTCTCTCATTTTCTCTGATGTACTAGACCTAAATTGCCACTTAGGATGTGTGATGAACATACAGAAACTTACATGTTGCCTTTTGTTTTATCTAGGAGCAAGGAGATTGTACAAATAAGCTTGATTGCTCTGTGATAGAGGATGTGACCATCTGTAACAATTCATATTGTGAACTTATTACACAGATAATTATTATGATTAGTGTTACAATTTGGCAATCAGAAATCTGTACAGGATCCAAAGGAACACAGCGGGTAATACTCCAACTGAATGGGCTCAGGAAAATGCAATTTATCTGACACACTGCACAAGAGAGGCAGAATCAGATGGACAAAGCGCGATCATTTCTCTCCCCCTCAGTAGTCTGGCCTGGAAGCCAGCACTGTGCTCGCGAGGTGCAGTGGTCGCTGGGTGTTCGTGAGCCGTCAACCCTGGGGTCCCCTCATGTCATCCCTGAGTCTCCCTCGTCCAGGCGGCTGGCTTCCCCAAGGCCCACTCCTCGGCCTACGGGCGCTGCTTCACAGTAAGTGCCACCTCAACGTCATCACGTAGGAGGTGGGATGCCCCGTCCCTGTGACTCGCTGAGTTCAAAAGCAGCTTTTATGCTTACAGTGGACTGGACACTCACAGCAAACTCCTGTCTCCCTCCCCAGAATGTGCTGTGTCTGTCACGTGAGCAATTCTTCCCCCCAAATCAATGACTATCGATGTATGTTAAACTTACTTAAATAGTTTCTAGTATTCATGGTTCTTGAGTTAGACAGAATAACCTTTTATGACCCTGCTGATAAAATCTACAGTCGTTCAATTGTTAAAAGATGCTGTAGGTCTCCAGTTCGTCCACATCTGCTACTTTAAATAAGACATGACAGAAGGGAACTTCGTGGGCGGCAGAGCGGGAGAAGGCGTGTCCTGAATACTCACAGGTGGGAAGTAGTTATCCAGAACATCTGGACCGATTTACTGGGTAGTTGCTGGCCGGGGACGTGCATGTTGTATTTACAAACTCCTCTGGTAGAATACAAATAACATAAAACATCGAGCGTCTTTGTTGCATGAAACACCAAATTTGAAGATGTGCCTTTGCAGACTATTCAAGTGACATTAAGACGACACATTACCTGCTTCAATTTAATAGAAAATTTAACTGATAGGCAAGTGTCCAGCAAGAGCTTGCAGAGATGTTAATTTCAGCATTTAGCCTCTTTCTAAAGTGTATATTCTTAAAGAAATTCATGGAGTAGGAAGAGGTCCATTTTCACGCTAGTCTCTGCATGTCATTGTCGATTCTGCACCAGGTTACCGGGTCTCTGCCCCAAGCATCATTTATTAAAGCGTTGTATGTATTTGGGGGAGGCGATCATGTCTTGGTAGTCCTTGGCTTTTTTTGCTTTCATACATCTTGGTACTTTCTGGACACATTCTGCTGCAGGGGCTGGCCTTCCACAGGTCTGAAATAACTGAGCAGCAAAGACCGAGACCACTCCCGCCAGCCTCCTGCCCACTTGAAGGCCACGAAATACAAGTGTGGCTTTGTTTTTGGAGAATTCTGCTGATTGTGTGACTCTTCAGTGTTCATTTTGTCAAAATCATATCGTTCAAAGAGTTCAATATTTCTGCGAATCTTGCATCCAAACAAGAGCCTCCTGCGTGACTCTGCCATGTCCTGAGCTGCAAATCCCAAATTGCCAGATTCAACATTTGAGCTGTTTCTTGATATTTACCTCAATTTTCTAAATCACACATGTAGTTTGTTCTCTCCTGACTATTGCCTCAGAAGTCCTATCTACATCCCTTCCAAGATGGAAAGCAGGAGAAAAGGGTTCACTTGGTTGCCTTGCCCTCTGCCAAAGCAGACACACACTCTTGTGTCCGCATCTCACACGCACTTTCTCACGACAGAACTGCACATCTTTCCCTGATGTCCACGGGTTACTTCACTATCTGCTTCATCGTGACCCTCTAAGTCTCGCCCACGGTTAACCCACGCAGAAAACCCGCGGAGCATGTTCACTTTGGATTTGATGTTTTGCTGCACTTGCTGTCTCCCTGAAGTTGCCCCTCTGATACTTCCCCCCAACACGCCTCTGCCCGCCTTCCCCAGGGCCGGACTCCCCAAGCTCAGACTGTCCTGACGCAGCCCCACGGCCTGCCACCGCCACTGCCCACTGGTGTCAGAACGGCTCACTCAGAGACCCAGAGGGGTTCACACGGGCCGTCTTAGGGGCCTGCCCATCCGCTTGGATATTCTTGCACCTACTTTTGTAGGAAAAATTGTCTAGGAACTTTCTAGCAGGGATTAAGACAGCACCGGCTTGCCTGCTCGATTTCTCACGCATCCTGCCTTGCGGGCGGGGGTTTGCGGGCGAGCCCAGCACGCCGGACGCTGCCCACCCCGCACCCGCCGGGGACGCACCAGTCACATGTTTCCGTTCCTGCGGAGGTTACGAGGGCCGAACCCTGACCTTGAGAGCCGGCTGCATCACGCCGAGCAGTCAGCGGGGGTGCTGAGAGGTGCGTGCATTAAAGTCATGGGCTCAGTATTTTTATTCAACACGTTGTTATAACATCGTTTGCAGTTCAAAAAACAACATTTAATTATGTAGCTTAAAGTAGATTTTAAAATCTTAAAATTTTGGGCCTCCCTAGAGGCGCAGTGGGTTAAGCAGCACACTATGAAGCAAACCGCAGCCACTGCAGCACCAGTTCGATCCCTGCCACCGGCCAGGGAGGGGACCCACATGGCGCAGCAGACCTCTCCTGCCTCGCCCAGGGCTCCCCTCAGCAGTGGATTTCAATCCATCTGCCTGTCCTCCTCCCTGCTCTGTCTGGTGGATTCTCTCACCGCCCCACACCTCTGGCCTGTACCCCAGCTCTTGTGTGCATAAATAAATAAATCTTTTTTAAAAAGATTTAAAATTTTAAATCTTAAAAAAGATTTTTTAAGAAAACTCACATTAGTCTTTTGTAGGAGCTGGCTGCCAACATTGTTTTCACACCAATTTAATCACACATACATAAATGATATGTAGTAAACCTGTTATGTAATAGAACATATCACTAAGTTCGTTTTCAGTGAAGTTTCTTCAGCTTCTATTTCACAAATGGCAAAGTAAGTTTCACTCTTGGGCATTTCTGAGAAGAGACTGGTCACATTCACCGTGAACCCACCTTGCCTCGCTGGGACCCGCACACCCCTTAGCCAGCCTGCTCTCCAGACTCACTGGCCCACTGGAGCCCACCCGCTCGCGCTAGTCCTGCGGATGGTCTCCTACAACTGCCTTTTATGGCCGAGTTAAGAAACCCAAGATTTGGGTTTCATTCGGCGCCGGGAAACTAACATTGCTACCCTCTTCGCCCAGGAAGCTTACAGACGGCGGGAGTTTAAGGCTTGGGAGGTGTGGGCCGCGCGTCTGGGGCCACCTGCCATCGAGGCTTCCCGCGGGATCCTCTGCCTCGGGCAGAGCAGAATCAGGTGCCACTTCTGCGGCTCGCAGCAGGGCCCACACGTCAAGAGCCACGGCACAGGCCACGCCCACCACGCACTGGCTGAATTCACACATCTGACACAGAAGTGTGCGCATGGACTTGGCCTAAGTTTGTGTGTCTCTGAGGAGACCTGTGTCCATACTCTCTGATGCTGTCCGATAGCGCGCTTTAGTAGCTACTTTGCTGCCGACGTCTCTTACGTGAGTCTAAGTAAAGCTGGGAAAATACCCCACGTTACTGTACCTCAAATAGGACAGCATTTTCGAGTCGTGAATTCTCGTTTCTAACTTCCTATGCGTTTTTAACTCAAACACAAAGCTTACCTACAATGTTCCCCCGGGACTTCCCATCGCCATCCTTGAAAGTGATGCATTGACCGACGGAATGCAGAGGTTAATCAATTTGATTAATTTCTAATTAGCTCTACCTGTATGCTGAGGAAATGCTCAGCAGTATCGCTGAAGGGGCAGGCTGCCACCTAGCGTCCGAGCACACGCAGCAGCACGCGAGCACATGCGGCACTATACGGTCACATGTAGTGGCACACGGGCACATGCAGCAGCGTCTGAGCACACGTGGCGGCATCAAGCACATGCAGCAGCACACGAGCACACGCAGTGGCGTCGAGCACACGTACCCAAGCACACACAGCAGCACACGCGGTGGCGTCGAGCACACACGGCAGCATCGAGCGCACGCAGCAGACCTCGCCTGTCTAACCGTGATGATGCCGAGGATGGAACCAGTTCATTTGTTCTGTTCTTCTGTCTTCCCACTTTTGTACCTTTCCGACGGCAATCTCTCCGTGGGCACAGCTCCAGCGGTGGGAAAAGTAAAGGCTGAAGGAAAACAGCAGCAGGGGCTGTGAGTTCCTTGGGCGCAGGGACGCTGGGGCTTCTGCACCCGAGCAGAGCCGGAGCCAGTGCGCGAGCTGGGTCTGGACAAGGGCTGCCTGACTGGTGCAGAAGGATGCGGAGAAACAAGGATTCGGCCAGAAACGACGCCAGCGTAACTTCAGACAAGACGCGACACCTCAGCCGCCGGGACGTGTCCCTCAGACCCCCGTCCCAGAGGGCACCCTGCGGAGATAGGGTCTGAGAAGCAGGGTGGCAGCTGGGAGGGGCCCAGAGCCCCCCTCGCTGCTGTGCTGGGAACGGGGCCTAGCGGGGCCAGGAGAAGTCCAGAGCGGAATGACAACGTGCTTCTGCAGAAGAGGGAGGAAAGGAACCCCAAAGGAACCAAAGGGGTTCAGCCGTCCTCTACAGCTGTGCTGGAGGTTTTGGAGGAGCTGGAGGGGAGCACCCCAGGCCTCCCTGCCCACCAGCCACGCAGTTCTAGGTGCGGCCGCGGCCTTGCAGGCAGAGTCGAGGGGAGCCAGGTCGCCCCGCAGCGAGGGCGAGAACAGTCAGGTGACGTCGTCCAAACCGCGAGCCAAGCTCCGCTCCGCATGGACGCTCTGACCTCGAAGCACAGCAGAGGACAGCGGCGGGAAGGAGAGCATGCCCACGCAGCGGCGGCCAGCGCGGGGACGTCCGGGGCCGCAAGAAAAGGCGCAGACCCTCAGCAGTGGGGGGCGAGGTGGGGGCGGGAGGAGGAAGATGGAAAGAAACAAGAACACGGCTGAGCGCTGAGGCCGAAGACGGGTGCAGCGATGGGGACGGCAAGCCGCACGAAGGCCAGGGCACCGTCGTCCGTCCATAGAGAAAAGCCGACCCCTGCCTGGGCGCCCTGTGGCCAGGGCGGCACCTGGGCAGCGCCCCAAAACGTGGCCACACATGGCGGCTTTGCCCTGGGCTTCCTGCCGCCCGTTCCTCTCCAAGCTTGCATCCACCCTGGAGGCTGAGAGGGTTAACTCTGCAACCAGAAATAATTTAGAGAAAGTGTCACCGCATAAAAACGAGACATCTTGCCTCACTCAGAGCCTTTTTTATGGGGATGTAAATGCTCCTCATTCAAAAAGCATCTTTTAATATTTTAATTAGGATACTGTGCTATATGAAAGGAACATCTGATTTTAGAAATGCAGATGAGGGTGTGCCGTGAAACAAAGATGCAGCCCGAATACGGGAGCGCGCAGCTCGGCAGCAGCCGGCAGAGAACGCGGGAGGATCAAGGCAATAACCTGATTTTTGAAGTGAAAATTGTGCTCCCATTCTTCGAATCTAGCGATCTGACAAGGTTAATGACAGTTTTAAAGCACCTTTTACTTAAAATGCCATCATTATCCTCGGCTAACAAGCCTGGAATCCAGCGCGTTGCACGTATTTGTTGACAGGACTGGAAGTGGGAGGACCCATCTGGTCCCGCGTGCCCGACGCCCGAGGAGACGCCCCACTGCCGGCCTGCCCCCCATGTGCCCTCGCCGCCACCAAACCAGGGGCGCGACTGGCCGAGCTGCGAGTGTCCGGGCCACAGACCAGGGAGCGGGCCCCGCAGACTCGGGTCTGAGCAGCCGAGTCGCTGCCTGCGGGAAGGCAGCCCTCTGCCCCACGGCCAGGAGTGGGCAAAGCTCAGGCCGCGGCCCAGCCCCGCCTCTCCAGGGCGCCCCCGGCGGGGGAAGCGAAGCCCCAGCGGCCCCTGCCAGGGCCAGGCGGGCCGAGCCTCTGCGCCTCGAGCAGGAGCCTGAGCAGGAGACGCCCGCCCGTGGGAAGGGCGCGCCCCGCGCCCCGCGCCCCGCGCCCCGCGCCCCGCGCCCCGCGCCCCGCGCCCCGCGCCCCGCGCCCCGCGCCCCGCGCCCCGCGCCCCGCGCCCCGCGCCTGCCTGTCGGAGCAAACTCGAGCCCGTCACTCCGCCCACAGCGTATGGCGGGACCACTGAGAGCGCGTGTCGAGGGGCTGCACCCCCGTGCACCCACAACACAAGGCTCAGCGCCGCAGCGATCAGGAGCGCACGTGGCAGCAGGGAGGCTACGGCGCCAGCCCCAGCGCCAGAGACGGGAGCTCCACAGCCCCTGCTCTTGTGGAGACTGCCCAGCGTCCCACATCCACAAATTACCCTTATTAAAGAAAAATGCCGGGGCCTCCCTGCTGGTGCAGGGCTTCACCTCAGCACAGTGAAGCATCCACAGCCACAGCAGCGCGAGGTCGATCCTGGCAGGGAGGGCCCCCAGGGCCAGCAGACCCTCCTGCCTCCCGCTGCCCCTGCAGTGTGCCTCAGGGGATCTGCCTGTTCTGCTCCCCACTGTCTCTGGGGAGTCCTCTCAGCCCCTCACACTCTGGCCTGCACCCCAGCTCTTGGATGCATAAATAAATTTTAAATGTTTTTTAAATGTTTTTAAATGCAACTGAACAGCACGGGCGCAGTTGTATCGCTCACAGTGAACCTGGGGCCGGCGGGAAGGGCTGCATGGAAACCACGTGTCCACGGGCCCGCTGCGACTGGACTCAGGTGACTGGACACTGCGCCCCACACCTCTGGGCCTCGCCCCAGGCAGTGCCGGCCGGCTCAGGCAGTGGGCGCCGCAGAGTCGGGGAGGCCCAGGGCAGGCTGGGGGCGCCTCCTGTCCCCAGGACCTGCCCGTGCCCATCAGGCCCTGCCGTCCAGTGGCCACCCTCAGCCCCTCATGGGTGAGGATGCAGAGACTGACCCAGAGTAGCCGAACCACGGACTTTGTTTCCCCAAGTCACACTTTGCAGCTCAAACACTTCGGTGTCCCCACAATCATTTCACGACACTGAAGGACATTAAGTTACTCTGTGGTCCAACTTTATCACAATGAGAACTGAATGACTTACTCGCTCAGTCTTCTTTGGTGAGTTATAAGCAAATTCCCTTTTCTGAGAAGAAAATTAAATTCCTCTTGCATCTGGACGCTCTTGCTGTAGTATTTTATTACTGTGATTAGGGGCAGAATACTGGTGGTGGTGTTACAGCAAGCGCGAAGGAAAAACCCAGCTCCGTCCCTGGCTCTGGAATTGCTGACGTGCCGAGTTCCCTCACAGTGGGCAGCGGGCAGCGGGCAGCGGGCAGCGGCGGAAGGCAGGCTGAAGCTGCTCGGGGAGCAAACCCAACGGGCACCAGGGAGCAAGAGCTCGTGCCGGGAGCCAGACCCACTTCCAGTAGGTAGCAGACAGGGCCAAGACCGGCACCCCCTCACCTGCCCGCTGCTACGGAGCCCCGCAAGCGGGTTTAGCTCCACGGTGGGGGTGACCCCGTGAACTCTGCACCACATGGTTGTATCCCAGACCAAAGTTTGCTGAACTGAAGACAAGCCAAAATGCTGTGTTTAGTGCTCCCCAAGTACTCCATGCCCCACCTGCACGGCCATGCCCCAGCTGCACGGCCCTCCCCACCTGCACGGCCCTCCCCACCTGCACGGCCCTCCCCACCTGCACGGCCCTCCCCACCTGCACGGCCCTCCCCACCTGCACGGC
>JAGFMF010011798.1:0-68853 GCA_019455555.1 Galemys pyrenaicus | reverse complement strand
CTGCACGGCCCTCCCCACCTGCACGGCCCTCCCCACCTGCACGGCCCTCCCCACCTGCACGGCCCTCCCCACCTGCACGGCCCTCCCCCACCTGCACGGCCATCCCAGCTACTTCCTTTGGATGACGCAGTGCCAGGGTCTGAACCGCTCGTCCGCCTCTGTAGGAGGCCGGGCAGTCTGCAGGCGGCCTCAGGCCACTGCCCGCTCCCAGGCGGCCCAGCCGCTCCTCCAGGCCTCGGCCCTCCAAGTCGCGCCCTCAGCACAGCGAGGAAAGCGACGCACGAGGACACGGACAGCTAGTCCAGCAAGCACAGACCTCGGGTGCTGGGCTGTGGCCCCCGCGGGGCGACGGGCACTGGGTGACCCTTCATCTTCAGGACGGCCGGGGCTACGGTGTTTGCTTCTGCTGGGAAATAACCGGTGAGTCCCGGTCGGTGAGCCGCTGCCGTCCAGCACGCCGCACTGCTCAGCCCCCGCAGGCGAGTCCGGGCGGCGCCGGGAGAGCCAGGAGAGGAGGCCTGCCGCAGCGCGTCAGGGCGCAGGAGGCTCGGTCCCGGCGACGTCACGCCCGGGGCGAAGTCACCGCTCGACACCGCGTGAGCGCAGACACGGACGAGTGGCACCGCAGAGCGTGGCACCGCAGAGCGTGGCACCGCAGAGCGTGGCACCGCAGAGCGTGGCCCGCGCACAGAGGCCGTCACCTGCGGTAATGTAGGTCGCTGCGAGCCCCTCTCTCGCCCACCAGCGCTTGCCAGTGAGATTGTGGTTTTATTGCTCTGCGACTCAGTGAGAGAACCCAACGAGGCTGACAACTTCACTGAGAATTCCACAGCCTGCCCACCATCCCTCGGGTGACAGAAAGTACTGGAGCACAGCCCGGTGGTCCTGGTGGGGCAGCTGGTATTTCTTCTGACTTGAGAGTAGTAAATAAATGCTGCCACTTGCGGGCAGACTATGGAGCCATAAAAACTTGGAAGGGCCAAGCGAATGTCCAGGGCTCTTCCGAGGCCGCGCAGCCCCCTCCCGTCCGCCTGAGGCTGCGGACACCAGGGCAAGGCCGCCGCTCCCTCCCTGTCGTGCTGCGGACAGAGCTCACGGTGCCCAGCGAGGCTTCCTCTGGGAACCGGGGTGTCTCACGGATGGCGCAGAGAGCAAGACGCGTCTCGGAGCCCCAGCCCGTCCCGAGGCTGCGGTCTACTCTGCGGGGGCGGGCTCGCAGGCGGAGGGGCCGGCTTGCCCTGGGGAAGGCAGTGGCCCTGCCGCCCACTGCGGCCCTTGACCAGGCGACGTGCGGGGCCAATGGGGCCCACAGGGGCGGAGTGAGCTGGGCGGCGGGGTGAGGGGACGACACCGGGGGGGCTCCCTCCGCGGCCCGGGACAGCGGACGGCGCTCTTTGGTCTGGTCACTCTGCTCCCCACAAGCCAGTGTGGCCGTGATGAGCAAGGGGCCGCCCGTCCATCCCGACCCACCACGGGAGCCCAGCCGCCGGCCACCACGCTGACGGAGCAGAAGCGGGGCTCACCTGGCCACTCTCCCCATGTGTTCCGTCCTCCCAAACAAAGCAGGCGAGGAGGCCCCTGTGCTCCTGCAGACCCGCACACGCTGGGCTCGCGGATGCGTGAGACTCCCCCACGACCGTCACTTGAAAACACACTCGCCTGGAATTATCTTAGGCGCTTTCAGGAAAACCAGGCCTCCCACTGCAGCAGCCCACAGTTCCCTGAGCGCAAGCTGGGTGTGTGCTGCTAAGACGATGGCTACAGAAATAACGGACTAAGGAGCATCTGTCCCGACATGGGCGAGTGTGGGTGGGTGTCACCTTCCAGGGTGAGTTCGTGTCTGCAGCGTCATCCCCCAGACACCGCAGTGCAGTGAGGGCTGGTGCGCAATTTTAAATTATTGAATATATTTAAGACATGATATTTAAGCAAATAATCGCAACTCTTGACAATATTGCCCAGAAACATGAACCAAGTTTTGATTGTCAGGCTCTTTGGTTACATTCCTTGCCCAGTGTCATTCTTCCCAGGATAATAATAATGGTTAGGAAACTAAAGATCTTAATTCCGGCGCTCAGACGGTGCGCAGACGCAGGAAAAGCTATTTGAACAACTCCTGGGTCAATATTACCAACACTATTCTCTCAATCTCCAACTCCATTTTCTATCATTTGGACAAACATAATAGAAAGTAAATAATGATTCTAACGTCTCAATTGAGCGCTGAAGTTGGTGTGGATGCCCAATCGCCGCCTCAAGAAACGTCCTTGCTGGGCCGTCCTCAAGGCCCCAGGCGGTGTGCGGGCAGCAGGACAGAAAGCCAGAGTCACTTTAGCCTGAATATCTCTGTCAACCGGCTGCGTGGCTTCATGGAGCCACACGCCAGCTCAGCACCTGGGGCTCCGGCCCGCAGTCCAGCGTGCCATGTGCGGTGCTCCACGCCTGGTGCTCCACGCTCGGTGCTCCACACGGTGTTCCACAGGCGGTGCCCCATGCTCAGGGCTTCACATGCAGTGCTCCAAGTGCCGTGCTCCACGTGCAGTGCCCCATCCTCAATGCTCCACACTCAGCACTTCATGTGTAGTGCTCCACACTCGGTGCTCCACGTGCAGTGCTCCACGTGCAGTGCCCCATCCTCAATGCTCCACGCTCTGCACTCCACAAGCAGTGGTCCACATGCAGTGCTCCACGCTCGGTGCTCCCTGTGCAGTGCTCCACGTGCAGTGCCCCATCCTCAATGCTCCACGCTCTGCACTCCACAAGCAGTGGTCCACATGCAGTGCTCCACGCTCGGTGCTCCCTGTGCAGTGCTCCACGTGCAGTGTCGCATCCTCAGTGCTCCACGCTCTGCATTCCACAAGCGGTGCTCCACGTGCAGTGCTCCACATTTGGTGCTCCATGCTTGGCACTCGAAGTGCAGTGTTCCATGTGCGGTGTTCCACTCTCGGTGCTCCATGTGCAGTGCTCCACTCTCAGTGCTCCACTCCTGGTGCTCCACGTGCGTGCTCCCTTTGGCAGAAGCAGTGAGCATGGCCAGAGGCAGACCCACCCCTCAGGACACATCTAAGGCAGACGAGATCTTGGGGTTGTTTGTTGAAAGTGGTGAGAAGCAACATGAGGTCAGATTCTGAGGTGACATCGTTGGGGCAGAGTCCGGGCACCACAGCCTGGTTGGGATCGATCATGTGCACGCTCACCCACGAGGCAGACGCTGCAGTTACACAGGTGCGCGCGCGCGCACACACGTCCTTCCAACTGCGAGACTCTTGCAACTTAAAAAAAGTAAAATGGTTAACAGAATTGTCATTTGTAAAATTAGGGGCTGGTGGGAGAAGTGACAAAAATAGAATCAAATATGTGCTTTGAACTGTAATAAATAAGTCTTCCAAAAAGCATCTCAAAACAACCAACTTTATATGCATTAAAAATCTGCTTAGGCAAGGAAGTCTCACCGCATCTCTTTCCGTAATTGTTCAGGAAACATGGCTTTGCTCTCTCTGCTAATCTTGTGCTATGTCTGCTCCGATGATGCCACTTTCTAAAGTCCCTGCACAACACTCGCTCACTGGGACTTTAATACCTTTCGCGTCCATTTGTGTCGTCCTCTGAGACACGAGACCCACTCGGGCCTTCGGCCACGCAGCGGCATCCAGCTGGGCTGGGCTCAGCCCCGTCCTGCCCTGTGAGGCAGGGGCCACCGCGAGTCTTCGCTCCCTGAGTGCGTCTGCGCACGTGACCTGTGCCCGGCAGCACGGTGTTTGCTTCAGGCTTACTGAGGTCGCCGGCCGCATCAAGCACCTACAGTAAGTACTTCCGGCAGCGCTCCTCGGGCTTCTACGAGCCAGGCGCCGATGGAGGGCAGGGACGGGGCCGTGACGAGGACCTGGTCCGCTGGCTCATGGCCTAACAGGAGAAGACGGTCATGTCTGAGACAACAGCAGGCGGACGCTGCTGAGAACGGACAGAAGGACGCAGACAGGGAGCGGCAGAGAGCAGCAGGTGGGTGGTGGGTGGGTGGGTGGAAGGGCACACACAGATACAGACAGAGACACCAAAAACAGCAGCACCGCCTGGGGAGGGATGAAGAGGCGAGCAGAGAGTCCCTTTACGCCCAACCCGGGCGTAAAGGGTCAGCCGGAGGGTGCCAAGAGGGAGAGGCGGCAACTCTCCTCTGCCTGGTGCAAGCTGTGAGGGAGGCGACCTTGTCCAGCGGGTGGGGACAGGTGCTGAAACAGTCTTAAAAGAAATTAAAAGCCGGCAGGTAAATGGTCTTACTGCTCGAGACAAGAAGTGCCAAGGTCACACACGAGGCTTGTCTTACTAAAAGTTGGTAAAACTTGGCACTCTCTGGGCCACCCCCCAAGGGAGGCCAGGCCAGGGGAGCGGGCAGGAGCTGCACACGGGCGCGCTCTCCCTGCAGGCTTGCAAACTGACGAATGCGCAGAGATGCAGGCGGCTTCCACGTGCGTCTCAAGCCCCAGCCACTCTCAGGTGAGCGTGTGTGCCGGTACCCGCCGGCGCACGCAGCTTGGTCCACGCAGGGCCAGCGAGCTGCCCGCGGGCCCCTGGGGTCGCCCCTCACTGCTGCTGGGCGGTGTGGGGGGCAGCGGGGCCGGCCCGAGCGCAGCGAGGCTGTGTCCAGTGGGACTCCCCTCACGGACGCCGGTCTGAGTCCCACGACCTCGCCACACGTCACGGAACATTACTCCACTTTTGACTTTTCTTCCAGGCTTTTGAAACCGCAATAGGGAACCTTCCGCGCCCCAGGGCCTCCAAAGGGGACCAGCGCGGGCCCTGGGGAGCCGCGGTCACTTGGCTCCCGCCCGGAATGCACCGCCGCTGTGGCTGCCCTTCCCTGCCAGCGAGACTGCTGCCCAGAGCCGGGCGCACACACGCGCCCTTGGCCGCAGGCCGGCAGGGCGCTCACGACCGCCGCAGCAGGAGACTCTGGAGCCGCGCCGTTCTCCAACACGCCCACGGCGGTGCCGGCGCGCGCCGGGTGTGGGTCGCGCCGCGCCCGCGCTGCACCTCAGCCGCGTAGCGCTCAGCTGCAGCCTGGCGTGGTCTCAGCGGCACGTCCAGCCCGCACGAGGCGGCCGTGCTCGACCGACGCCGGCTGGGCGGGCCGGAGGGAGGATGCGCCTCTGCTCCGAACCCGTCGTGGGGACTCGTGGTTCGTCGCGTCTTTCCAAGTCACGCTTTAAAGCCAGTCGGTGCAGGACGCGCTTCTCCTGGGCACCTCGGAGCTCGCTGTCCGCGAGGAGGCCTCGGGGTACCCCCATCCGGACAACAGGGTGCAGCGACCGCAGCCTGGGGGTCCCGCGGCAGGCTGACAAATGTGGGGGTCCGGTTCCGCCCTGGCTCCCCCACCGGACCCCAGCTTGTGAAGGCTGTGTGGCGTGGGGCTTTGTCTTTGCCGCTGAGTCGGAGCAGCCGAAGCCCTTCCTGCAAACCCCGCTCTGCCGCCGGACCCCACTCCCAGCCCACCGTCTGGAGGCCCAGCCCAGCAGCACCCCGCCCCAGAGCCGAGATGGGGGACCCCCGCCCACTTCTTAGCCCGGCCCCGCGCGTGGAGTCTGCTGGGGAGGTGCAATTCTACCCAGTCCCCAGCCCGCTGAAGCCCGCACAGCAAAGCCGGGTCTGAAGTCAGCCTCGACTTTCCGGACATCATCTAGAAGCGACTGGCGCACCTTAGTGGCTTTGCCTGTCGCGCTGCAGTGTTCTCTCGGCGTGCAGAGCGCCTCACGGTGTGGCTCTTTCCGCATCCGCTACCTTATTTGATCTCCACATCTGTCTCTGTTGCGTCCTTTAGGAGCGATGTCTTCAAACATTATAAAAGTTTTCATTAAATGGCAAAAATACGCTAAGAATAGCTAATGAACGCTACTGTGCATGTGAGCAGAGATGCTGCTGACAATCGCAAAGCCAGTGGGTTCACTGAAGCACAGTTTACATCTCTCAGCCTTTTCGCACGGCAGAATTTTTAATCTCCCAAGGGCATCGTTCTCTCATAAAAATGGCCAGGGCATATTACCAGCAACACTTAAATCTACACCTCAACGCCCGAACTAAAAATAAATGTGCATTTCGTGAGGAATGAAATGATCGTTGGCTGCTTAGTGCAAATGCCAAAAGCGACTTGCTTTGCTCGCTCAGGCTCTGACCACTCGTGTACGGTCAGTCCCAGAGTATTTCTGAACACTTGGCTGTTTGTGAGCTGGAGCGACATCGCCGGCGCTTGCGGGTCCTGCAGGCGGGGCCAGGGCTGCGGGTCTCGCCCAGTCCCAAGGACACCAGGTCCCATGGCCGGCACCCGGCGGCTCCTCCATGGACACCGCCCACCAGGTCTGCGCGGCCGTCACAGCTGCGTGCCGAAGCCCCTTTTTCCGGAGAAGGAACAAAGTCAGACCCTCTCGCTGGCGCCCGTGTATGCGGCCGCGGGCTGGACGTCAGAGCTGCCCCTGCGCTGACCGCCTGAGAAACCCCGCCCGGGGAGTCACCGTCCCACCTCCCCGCAGGCCGTGCGGCGTGGGTCACTCAAGTCTCCAGCGCGCTTCCCCGCAGCGCTGGGGACAGGGAGCCGCTACGACAAGGCCTGACCCAGCAAACAGACCGAGCGGCAGGCGCCTGGGGCCCAGGGGCAGCGCGCCCGCTGACGAGAGCAGGGGAAGGTGCTGCCAGGGTGTCCCCGCCGCGCCCCCAGCCGGAGCAGGACCAGCGCCCCCCAGAGAGCGGGAGCCAGAAACACAAGAACAAAGCAGGAGCGCTGATGCAAAGTCGCCGGATACTCTGAGACGGAGGAAGGCCGATCAAAGAGCAAACCCAGGGCTGCCCTGGGGCGCAACGGGCTGAGCACTGTGGGGCTTCCGCAGCCACTGAAGCCAAGTTGGACCCCAGCCAGGGCGGGACCCACAGGGCGCAGAGACCCCTCCTGCCCCCCGCTGCCTCCCAGCAGTGTGTCTCAGTGCATCCACCCGTTCTGCTCCCGCTCTGTCTCCGGTGACGCCTCTCACCCCCCACTTCTAACCTGTAGCTCAGCTCCTGTGTGTACAGATAAAGACAGTCTTTTTTGAAAAAATGAACAAATCTAGTTAATTCAAAAAAATCCCGTGAGGGAATTAAGTCCGTAGCTGTCCCTCGAGGAGAAGAACAGGTCGGGGAAGAGACTGTAGGTTCAGACCCTGACTTTAAGAGACAGAGAAGACGCCGCGTGCTGAGGGTCACTGCCACCGCCCTCTCGCCGTGACAGCAGGGCCGGGGGCCTCAGGCGGCACCAAGCACCTGTGCGAGAGGTCCCTCCAGCCCGCGCCCGCCGGCAGGACAGCGGGCCGGCGACTCTCGGGGCTCCCTCGTGGAGCAGAAGGGCTGGCGGCAGCTACACCCCGCCAGGCGGGGGCTGGGGCAGTGGACTGCGAGGACTGCGCTGGGCTGGGCCGCAGCAGACACCCAGGTCGCCTGCCGCGGGGTGCCGACAGGCTAAGAGCACTGACGAGACTCGCTGACCACAGAAGCGCGTGGCCTGTCGGGCCTTGTCCGGGAAGGCCCAGCTGCGCACGTGGCGCCGAGAAACGGCGCGTCGGGTCAGTTCTGTCCGTGACTGGGCTCTGGCCCACGGCCACCTGAGAGCACAGGAAGGGATGTGCGTTTCAGCGTAAACCTTCCTCTTAAGAATCCAGAATTACTACAAGAGAGAACAAAAGATCTGTCCCTCTGCACAGACCATTTCTGCAGAGGACTTTCACGGCCGCTGCTGCAGTGGACGGGACGCCTGCAGGTCAGCCCGGCCTGTCCGTTACCGCGCTGTTTCACGCACACAGCGCTGACGGCACTGGCTCTCCCACGCTGCCTCCCCCGGTGGGTTTTCTGCAGGGACCTTCCTTCCCTCCAGTGACAGTGCTGCAACTTGCGGCTGGGTCTGCAGCTCACAGATGCACGCTGCTTTCACGGATTACCGCACTACGAGCCAACCTAGAAACCATCGGTCCAAAGTCTTTAAATGGCCACCGAGCCAGAATTAAGCTGCAGCTTACTGAGGACGTATTCGCACCTGCCATCAAGCGAGAGCTCTGATCACATGTCCCATCATTAAATCTGTCTTCTAACACTATTGGGTTTCTTCATCTGACCGTCTGTTGTGAAAATAAAAACAGAAGAGAACAACGCTTCACGTGTGCCTGCAGTGCTTACCCAGTCCGGGGCGCCGGTGACCCGGGACCTGCACCCCACATGCACCCCCTGCCAGAACGACCAGGACAGAGCTGCAGCCGTCAGGCTCGACGCAACAAAGGCGCAGAAATCGGGGCATTCCCGACCGCCCGGGCAGGGAAGCTGGGATGAGTCTCTCATGTGGCCCTCCGCACCGACTCCTGCCCCCAGCCCTGCCTCCCGCGGCCCTCGCTGGCCATGGGCAGTGCGCGGCCCTCCAGGGCGCTCAGGGAAGGGGACTGCTCGGACCGGAGCCTGCCCCGGCAGCAGCACCCCACAGCCACGCCCACGCACTCTCCACGGCTGCCGGCTCTGGTCGAGCAATCACTGGTCCAGCTCGGCGCTCACCAAGACATTGGAGACATCGACTTTATTTTCCCTCAGCCATATCAGTGTGGAGAAACTGGAACTGAGACTAGGAATGAGTTAACCTCACAGCCGGCTAGATCCCCGGTGACACAGGACAGCACGAGCACCCTCTGGCTAGCAGCAAGCGATGCTGGAATCGCCGACGTGAGGTGCCTGACACAGGGAGTCCGCTGCGCGGCGCGTCCCCCAGGAGCTGAGGTGAGTGTTGGCAGGAGATCCGAGCCGGGGGACTGGATTTTGTCTGCCTTCCTTTCTCAGTAGCACAACTAACATCTGCTGAGATCTGGCGGAGAAGAAGTGACTGTATGCTCAGGGGACAGTTGACATCGGCTGCGGGGGAGGAGGGAGCGCACAGAGACCTCAGCAGCAGCAGCAGCAGATGCACTTCCCGCGGCCCAGCCCGTTGAGGTTCAAGCGCCCGCACTGGGAGCCCTTCCCGCTGGCTCTGCAGCAGCGAGGAAGCGAGGGAGCATCGAGGCGCTGGCACGGGAGGGGCTGGCTCAAGAGCCGGTGCAGGACACCGAGACGCCCACCAGCCCCTGAGCTGCTTGAGGGCGGACAAGCTCTGACGTGAGCCCGGCTTACCCGAGCTTCCCCAGCAGGGGCTGAGTGACTTGCAGATCACTCCCGAAGGGCGGAGCGGGGGCGCGGGGGCGGCAGGACTGTGGGGTCACAGCCGGGGGAGGGCAGACGCTGCCCAGAAGTCAACACGGGAAGAAAATACACCAGTGGAACCCTGTCAAGCACAGGGCCTGCTTCTGAGCGATCTCTTGACTTACGAAGGGCTGGAGAGGATGACAGAAGGAAGGTGAGGGTGGGGAACGACAGAACACGCATCGCCAGGACAGAGAGGACGCTCGGGCAGCTGCGACCTGTGGCCGAGAGCGGTGGAGCACACCACGGTGGAGGTGAGCCTCAGCAGGTGACTGAGAAAAGAAACGGAAAACGACGGGACTAGGCGCGTTACGGGACGTGAGTCGTGAAAAAGAGCAAGATGCGGCTGAGCAGCAGCCGACGGCTCAGCTGCCGGGAGCCGAAGGAGAGCATGTCCTGCGCGCTGACACAGGCACAGCCCCGGAGCGTGCTGGGAGCACGGTGACAGCCGGTCACCGCGGGCTGCAGAGGGTCCTGGGGACCTAAGCGGGCAGCTCAGGAGGCTGCGCTGGGGCTGCGTCACGCGGTCTCCGGGATGTCCGAGCAGCGAGCCCGAGCCCGTCCTCCGCGCATTAGGGGCTCAGCCATCGGGCTGAGCCTCCCCAAACCGTCTGCACCCGAGCTCCTCCGACTGAGGCCCACGTGGCCCCCGTCATCTCCCTCCTCTGCCATCGGAGTCACGCCTCCGCCCTCAGCCTCACCCCTGCTCGGGGCTCCGTCTGCTGCAGCGGGGAGATGGGTCACACATCAGAGTCCCCAGAACCCCCATCTGCTCAAAGCCTTCAGCCGCGCCACCCAGGAGGGGAGGCCGCACGGTCCTGGGCGGCGAGCAGTGGCGCCAAGCGGTGCCTGCCACGGCCGCGACCGCCTGCTTGTTGTCTGTGGGCGCTCCTGCCTGGGCCGGGCCGTCTTCAGCGAGGGTTAAACCCGAGCGTGTGGGCGCTCCTGCCTGGGCCGGGCCGTCTTCAGCGAGGGCTAAACCCGAGCGTGTTCGGGGGCGCCGCTGCCCTTTGTGCCTCTTTCTGACGCCTCTGCTCTCCCCACAGCCAGCTCTGCGACAAACACTCGGAGGGCAAAGTCTCGCTCTCCCGCACTCGCGGCCACGATGCCCAGTGCGGCCAGCACGTGAGCAACTAGCTGGCTTTCAATGCTGGCCGGTCGCGGCTCGTCACAGACGTCACGTCTATCGCCACTGACAGCGGGCAGGTTGTACCACAGCGCCACCTTCTCCGCAAAGCTGTCCTCACCTCTACGCGGAACATCATCTGTAAGAGTCAGACAATGGCACGATTTATATTCACTCCTCTTCTCA
The DNA here is from genome assembly GCA_019455555.1 of Galemys pyrenaicus. Classification (NCBI taxonomy): domain Eukaryota; kingdom Metazoa; phylum Chordata; class Mammalia; order Eulipotyphla; family Talpidae; genus Galemys; species Galemys pyrenaicus. Next base: position 58,313 of record JAGFMF010011798.1, on the reverse strand, counting down.
GACGCCCTCCCCGGGCACCTCTAGGGGACGAACCGTCTACTGAGCTCGAAAACCGGGAGCTTCTCCAAGCTGGAAGCGCAGAGCCCGGAGCGGCAGCGGGTCCTGAGGGACGCGCCTCACAGGACGTCTCACCCAACGGTCTCAACGGGAAGGACGCCGGCACCGGCCACGCCCGTCCCCAGCGTCGGACTCTCCCGCCTGTTCGGGGTCTACCCTGCGCGCTTCCAGCGGCACTACGCAGGCGGCCCCTGGGAGCCACCCGCTCGTTACATGGCCCTGAGTGAATCCGTGTGGCGAAAGGTAGTGACTTCTCAGAGCAGCCCTGTGAAGACAGAACAGACACTGCGTCCTCCTAGGGGTCAGCGTGCCCTGGACGCTCGCCTGGGCGTCAGCCCCGCTCCTCACGCCCTGGACGCTCGCCTGGGCGTCAGCCCCGCTCCTCACGCCCTGGACGCTCGCCTGGGCGTCAGCCCCGCTCCTCACGCCCGCCAGCACCAGCAGACGGGGCCGCGCTGGCCTTCTTGGACCGCCCTCTGAGGCTCCAGGAGGAACACGGCTCTCATGCGCTGGTGCCACCCCTTCGTGAACGCTGACCTTCATGTTCAGAGACCTGACACTGAACAAATCTGTAGTTCGCGCTGCTCTCTGAAGGACACAGTGGAGTCGCGCGAAGTGGCCGACCAGCGTCCAGCTTGCGTCTGAGGCGTTACCAGCGACGATGGACAGTAAGATCGTCCCAGCAATGGGTCTGACCTACCAGCCAGTGTTCAGGGTAACGGCTGCTGTTCGTGCTCCTGAAACAGCACAAGAGCCAAGTGTACAGCTTAGCTGGGCAGGACAACTTTGATGTCTGCGAGGAACAGCAAATATTTCCAACTATTTGAAGATATCTGGAGGTAAATTATTTACTTCTAACTAAAACAATCAGTAGAGCTTGTTGAAACACAAACACTATTTTCCTGAGCCCCAGTATGTTTTAGTGACGCGTCATGAGTTTCGCAGATCTTGGACAGTTCTGCTTCAGGGCCAGAGGCCCTCCGCTACCACTTGGGTAAACGGCACAGAGCGCAGTGTTTGGCCTCTCGGCTCAGCCAGATTGGTGAGATTAACTGCAAATGAGATACAACGGTTTCTCCTTTCTCGGTACTCTGTTTCCAAAGAAAGTAGGGGTCACTGCCAATCAGCCGGCTATTTACAATTCTGTGGAGTTCCACAGGAGTCACTTTAAATACTGCGGGTTGGAGGAGCGGTTCAGTAGACAAAAATATCAGGATGCATTATTCCTGAATCTCATTTGTCAGCATCTGCTATCAAAGTACTATCGTGATTTGGCCATTTTGTTAGTTCCCTGTCTAAGAAGTGGAGGGGATGGCCGTACCGAGAAAACGGGCACCCACACCTCAAAGGTGCAAACTCGGAAACAGACTGGCTGCGTCTGTGTTCCTGCCCTGGAAGACCTGAGTTATTATCCCCACTGGCTGACACAACCACGCCTGCATTTTCTCTCGTGATCACAGGGTGGGAGGATTTCAGACTAACTGTAGTAGAAACAAATTTCGTTTTCTTTTCAAATAAATATTAGCATCAGGCGCCTATGAGTTCTTCCAGCTGTCCCGTGTGTGCGCGTGCTGAGAACTATGCCTGCCTCTCCAGAGGAGGGAGGCGCTGGCCTGCACCCACTTCTGAGTCATCTGCACGGGTCCCCCCTGTTCTGAACAAAGGCACAGACCCGAACAACAGCCACAGGCTGAGCACAAGGGAAAGGGGGAAATGTGAAAATAAATCCTAAAGTGAAAGGCTCACTGATGAGGTGGGGCTTGGGAAGGGCAGCACAAGCTGCTTTTTCTCCTTTCTTCACTGCTTCTCCTTACAGTTCTCCGATCAGACGGCCCTCTAGTGGGATGCTAAATTAAGAGGCATTTTGTTTGTATTGTTAGCAGCTAGATCGAAACAGTCACCGAGAAATGTTTTATTATGGTGAGCGAAGGACTCTTTTAATAAGACTCTTCGGAGACTGAGTTTTAATGATGCTTAACACAATGTTTTAAACCACACACCACACTACATGTTATTTCTTGTTAACTGCTGGTTATTAAACAGCAGGCTGGCTCCAGATCGCCTGCAGAGGGTAGTTAGGGCTGGCTGATACATCTCTGACAATTTGAATAGTTGATGGAGTGACGAGCGCTGTTGGCACTGACAGGACTTTGCATTTTAACATCTGCACGGTGCACAAGCGACATCATTGCCCGGTCCTGCAGTGTGTTCGAAGGTGAAAGTCAATTAAGCACAACTGTAAGTTTCCATTTCTTGTGGAATTCTGTGCCCTCGCCGCACCCAGCGTGCCTGAGCCCGGGACCTCCGCGGCGACTGGCCACAGACCAGAGAGCAAGGAGCGAGACGAGGGCCTGACAGCTCACAGCTCATTTGGAGCATTCACGCACTTGGCACCTGCAGCCAACGCGGAGGACGTAGCTGCGCCCCTGCGCTCCGCGGCCTGCCCTCTTGCCCCGCCCGCGCAGCACACCCCGTGGGTGTGGGGTCGCGGAGGCCCGTCTTGGCTGCGGGCGACGGCGTGCTGCTCTCCGTGTTAGCTCTCCAGCACGCGCCGAGGTCGCTCCGGGTACCGTCCTGTTTACCACCTTCAGGCGTCACGACTAGGTCCTCTCTGGCCTTGCAGTTCCCCTGTAGCGGGGTGCAGGGTGAGCAGGGCTCCCTGCCCTTTGGGTGCTCGCATGCCTGCCGGGGACACTCAGGGACGGTCAGCAGCTGAGGCCGTCCCTGGTGTGTCCGGAGACCGACGTCCGCCTCGCTCCTGCAGGCTGAGGAGAGCACCGTGTGGCCGCCAAGTCGCACAGGCCCGGGACGGCCGGGTTTCCTGGGAGGGGTGACGGGTCTTCTCATCACTGCAGGGAGGAGGGCAGGGGTCCTGCTTGCTAGAAAGCTGAGTGTCCGTTCAGGCTTGTCCGAAGAAGCGGAGTTCGCGTACCGTTGTCCTCGGCAGCAGTGAGTGAGGGTTAAATCTGAGGACAGGCCTCCCCGGGGCGCAGCAGGTCGGGCGCCGCACTGTGGGGCCTCCGCAGCCGCTGCAGCGCGAGTTCGATCCCGGCCAGGGAGGGACCCCAGGGCGCAGCAGACCCTGCTGCCTCCCGCTGCCCCCTCAGCAGCGTGTTTCAATCAGAGTGCTTGTTCTGCTCCCTACTCTGTCTCCATTAGATCCTCTCACCCCCCACGTCTCTGGCCTGTACCCCAGTTCCTGTATGCATAGCTAAATAAAATCTTAAAGTAATAATAGTGAAACAAAATCTGAATATGGCCCTGGAAGCTCGTGGGTGAGGGCGCGACAGGCCACTGCAGAGAAACGAGCCCCTGGGCGAGGGGGAGAAGTCAGCCGCAGCCCGGCCCAGGCTGAGCGCGGGTGTGGGGTCCGCGGCCAGCACGCGCGGGGCCCTGGCAGCGACGGGCGCTGGCCGAGCAGCAGGTCCCGGCGACTCAGGCCCCGCACGCGCCCACGGTGCCGTGACCGCGAGCCGCACGCCCGCGCCCGCTGGGAGGGCCAGGAAGGACCAGGAGCCACCGTGAGGCACAGGCTCCTGCTCGCGCCGACGTCGCGCGCCCCCGCCGCCGGCAGACGCGCGCCGAGAGCGAGAGCTGCGCCCGCCGCGTCCACCCGAGTTCACGCGAAGCGCGCCGAGACGCGCCGGTCGCGGGGTGCCGGGCTCGGGTCTCCCCGCCGCAGGGTCAGAAGAACCTGCCGCCCCGCGCCTGAGCAGAGCGTCCCCACGGGACTGAGCTTCGCGACACGAGGGGGCCGGTGGGGACATGACGCGGGTGAAGGGCCAACCCCGGGAAGGAAACCCCGGGGAGGGCTCCTGGAGGGGAGCGCCGAGGGGGCCGCTCCCCACAGAGGCCCCCCCACAGGCCGCCTGCAATGGGGTGGGGTGCTGGGGCCGCGGGGCCAGCCGCAGGCAAGGACGGTCCGGGCGGGCGGCCACTTGCCGCCCACCCGTCCTCTGGGCGCCCCGCGCCTCACGGCCGTCCCCTAGCAAAGGCTACGGAGGACTCGCCCTGAGCACGGCCGCGCCCGGGGCGTGCGAGGGCCCGCGTCCTTGGCCGCGCTAAACCCGCCGCGCGTATTTTGGGATCTGCCACTTTCAGCATCTCGTGATGCCGGCGCCCCGTCTCCCCGCCCCGCGGCAAGCGGCTCCCTGCGGCGGGCGGGAGTCCTTGGAGAAGGCAGTGGCTCGCTTGTATTTATAGAGAATCTTTCCCTGGTCATGAGGAAGTTGAGGGAAGAGCTTCCCAAAACTGCTTAGCACAGGCTTTGGCGCACGTACCCCAAAAGCAGCTGAGCGCCCGCGGGAGAGGCCTGCAGACAGCCGGGCAGCTGCCCAGCGCGCTGCGTGCTGCGGAGGGGCCGCTGACCTCGGAGCCGCCCCAGACCCGCCAGGCCACGGGAGGCGCCCACCCTCCCGCCCTCCCAGACAGGCCGCCAGCCAGTGAGCGCCCTGCCCGCCTCAGCACGAACCCGCCGGCCGGTGCCCGCTGCCCGCCGCCGCAGCACCGCTGCCCACGGCAGGGGCCGCCTCAGGGAGGGCCCGAGGCCTCCCGAGAAGCCTGGGCAGGTGCTGCGGCTGCTGTGTGACCCGGCTCTGCAGAGCACGTGAACTCCGCGATGGGACCACGCTGGGCAACCACGCCGCTGTGAAGTGTCCCTCACCTCTCGGCGGAGGGAACCGCAGGAGCAGCGCACAGCTCCCCGCCGGAAGTGAAGCCCCCATGGCACAGGGCCCCCCCATGGCCCCAGAGCCCCTCCAGCCCCGCGGGCAGGGCTGTGCCCCTGGCGGAGAAGCTCTGGGGGCTGGGCCCTCCCCGCGGGCGGGGCCTCTCTGAGCGCCCCCAAAGCCGAGGCATGCTGGGGAATCCGTGAGCCGCGGCTGTGTCCACCACATGGGAGTGGAGCCGCGAGCGCCAGCGCGTGCCCCGTGCGCCTGTTTCCACTGCCTGTGGGGCAGTCCCAGCGCACCTGCTCTGAGTGGCGGGATGCCACGGGTGTCGGTCGTCCAGACACACCTGCTCACGTGCACACCCCAAAGCATAGCCAGCAGGCTCCGTGTGCCGTGATAATGCCAGAACGTGACACTCTCTGGGGCCTCCCTGGGGCGCAGGGGCTGAGCGCCGCATGGTGAAGCCTCTGCAGCCGCAGCGGCAGGAGTTCCATCCCCCGTAGGCAGGGACCCACAGGGCACAGCAGACCTGTCTCCCGGCTGCTCCCCTCTGCAGTGTGTTTCAGTGTATCTGCCTGCTCTGCTCCCCGCTCTGTCTCTGGGGAGTCCTCTCACCCCCGCGCCTCTGGCCTGCACCCCAGCTCTTGTGTGCATAAAGGAACAGGCCAGAGGGACAGGCATTGAGAGGAGTCCCCAGAGACAGTGGGGAGCAGAACAGGCGGATCCACTGAGACACCCTGCCGAGGGGAGCAGCGGGAGGCAGGAGGGCCTGCCGCGCCCCTCCCTGGCCAGGACTGAACTCACCCTGCTGTTCCACGGGCGCCTCGTGGCCGGTCACGCGGAGGACACGCTGTCCTCTCGGAGCGGGGTCCCGGCTCATGGCCACCTCTGCCTTCTGCCTGAGGCCATCCAAGCGCCATGCCAGCGTCCGGTCAGCGCACGGGCGCTCGTCTCATGCGTGCATGTCCTGCCCGCCAGGGCCAGGAGAGCCCATTGGCACGATCAGCCGGCCCCAGAGGAGCTCATTGTGGCCTAACCCGAAGGTCACTGGGCCTCCAGGAAGTGCCTTTTCTTTAAGAACACGGACGCCCCTGTGAGGCGAGAGGCGACTCCTGCAACTCTTGGTTTGGATTCGCCGTTTCGGAGGGAGAAGCGAGGCCGTGTCTCGTGCCGGAGGAGCCGCAGCAGCGTGAGAGCCTGTGGCCCCCCACACCGTGCCCTCTGGCCGCGGCCGGCCGGAGAAACAAGCCTCTGCAGGAAGAGCCTGTGCGCGGCCGGCCGCCTCCGCTCGGGCAGGGCCCCGCGACTCTGGCAGCCGCGTGGGACTGGAGGTAACCTTTTGTATTTTTGTAACAGATGCCGCCGCCACGCCGTGCAGGGATCTGGCTAATTGCTTCTCTGATGGAGAGAGCGTCCTCCGTTGCAAGGGGTTTAAGAGACTCAGCAAATCAACAGCAGGTAAACGAGGAGAGGATCAGAGCCTGTCCCACCGGGGAAGACAGTGAACGTTACAAACCCAACCTAATCCGCAGCCCCCGCGCCTCTGAAACGGGTGTCAGCTGCAGATGCAAAGTGTCTCCAGCGTGATGCCGTGACTGCGCGTTTTACATGCGGAAGCCAGGGCCGCAGAGCCGGCCCAGCGCTGAGGGACGCTGCTGACCGAGGGGACGGGGCGGGCGCAGGGGGCCCGGCTACTGCCGCCCCAGGGCCGCTGGCGGGCTGGCTGGGCATCCCCACCACCGGTCCCCTGGGAGCGCGGAAGGAGCTGATCAGCTGCTACTGGTTCGCAGCCCCCTGAAGCTCATGATCTCCCCGGTGGGAGGAGGAAAGGGCGTCACAGAAGGGGCCCACGCCCGGACGCCCCAACAGTCCGAAGCTCGCCTGTCCGCCCACCTGCAGCCGCGGAGCCAGCTCTGAAGTCCTGCCGCGTCCTGAGCACCTGCCCGCGCCGGACACTGCCCATGTGGGCTCAGAGCCACGCGAGCCTCTGTATCCACCAGTCCCACGGCCGTGTCTCCCAGGCCACCAGCAACTCCCTCGAGAAGCCGCAACTCCGGCGGCGGGACTCAGGCCTGCCCTGCGGGGCCTCCTCTCAGCCCACACAGCGCCCGCGGACGCCCGGCACCTGCTCCGGCTCCAGGCCGCCGCAGGGCCTCCTCTCAGCCCACACAGCGCCCGCGGACGCCCGGCACCTGCTCCGGCTCCAGGCCGCCGCGGGGCCTCCTCTCAGCCCACACAGCTGCCCGCGGACGCCCGGCACCTGCTCCGGCTCCAGGCCGCCGCGGGGTCTCCTCTCAGCCCACACAGAGCTCCGTGCCATCGGCCGGAGTTTCAGTGGCATCTCTGCTTTGTGGAAGTGAGCAGTCCAGTGCCCGGAACCCGCAGTGGCCACTCCACAGTGGACTGCAGGCCACAAGCAGCAGCCACCAGCCCTGTGAACCGGCGCGTGCCAGGCCCGTGCGGCCAGCCTGCTGGAGTCCCGGGGGCGTCCGAACACCCACACGCACACGCCCCAGGGTCTTGGCTGTGACGACGCCTGAGGAACACCATTCCGGGCGGGAAGTCCCACACTGGGCCAGAAGAGGAGACGCCTGACCTCGCCGCTCCCGCCCACTCCGTGGTAGCCGCGCCCTCCACACCTCAAGAGTCCCCCACCGAGGGATCTGGGAAGAGTGGGAGCGGGTGGGGCCGCGGACGGCAGGACTGTGGTGCTGCGGCGCGCGGTGTGGCGGGAGCCTGCACCCCGACGTCACGCAGGTCACACACGGTGTCACCTCAGTGAGCTGAAAGCTTCCCCATACGCGGAATTTCTGAGATTGGGCAACAGAGAAACTCATTTTAGAGGTCACAATAACAAATCTCTTCCTCGCTCCATTGCTTTTCATCCGTTATTGTCATTTCAGGGACCCAATTACCTACGTGCCACCTATTGAAACCATCTCCACGATGCATGAAATGTCAAATCACCTTCAATTTTAAAAAGATTTAGATATCTTGGGGCCTCCCTGGTGGTGCGGTGGGTTAAGCAATGCACTGAAGCAAAACTCAACCACTGCAGCACGAGTTCAATCCCTGCCGCCGGCCAGGGAGGGGACCCACATGGCGCAGCAGACCTCTCCTGTCTCGCTCTCTGCTCCCCTCAGCAGTGTGTTTCAGTCCATCTGCCTGTTCTGCTCCCCACTCTGTCTCTGGTGACCCCTCTCACCCCCCACATCTCTGGCCTGTACCCCAGTGCTTGTCTGCATAAATAAATAAACCTTTAAAAATAAATAAAATAAAATAAAAAATAAAGCGTTAGATATCCCAATAACAAATGTCATATTTTAATGCATGGCAGTCTCTGGAGAGAACCGGATCTTAAACGAAGATCTACAGTAACAGAAGCGGGTCCCACCGGCACCGACGTGCTCCCTAAGGACGCAGATCTTTCCGCATCTGATTTGCACAGGGACACGAACTTGTTTTGCAAACAGGGAACAGAGTCCTTCAGACGTACAAAGAGCACCGCTGCTTAGCTCTTTAACCCTCTCCCCACAAATGCAGAAATTGTTGGGTCAATTGTGAAATTAAATGTGACGTTCCGTGCCCTGACAGGCGAGCTGATGGTTCCATGTGGCTGCGTCTGTGCAGCAAAGTGCGGCTGAGGCCTTGCACGTCGGAGGGCCCTGCGCAGCCGGCAGCAGGCGCCCGTGAATAATTAAAGCCGCTGTCATCGCTTCAAGTGCTGCAGCCACCTCCTCCCCTCACGTGCGGGATGTTTTCCAGAATTTTACCTTAAAAATGGTTTCTTTAAGTGCTCGCTTCGGGAGCATGGGGACCAAAATACACGTCAGCAGACTTGGAGACAGTGAGTTTGCTCCGGGGAGGCAGGAGAGGAGAGCAGATATTGGCTCAACCGCCTGCACCTTATGGCGCTGCTCGCAGGATGGTGTTCCGTGCAGCAATTCAAACTGAATAGTCACTCAGCAAATGTCTATTCAGTAAGTTCTGCAAATAGAGTGAACTTCTGTGTCGGTATGAATGTGGTGCGGCAGCGGCAGCCCTGGCGGTATTTTGGAAGTTGGAAATTGTAGAGTCTTAGTTCTCACTGGACTGTGTTTCAGAGGAAGGACGTGCACCTGAGCTGATGGGTAGATCGGGGATTAAAGCTCACCTGGAACCACACGTCCAAACACAGAGCTGGCAATTTTGGTGTGAGATTGCATGCAACATGCTATTTATTACAAATGCCCAGTCTCTTTCTGATGGTGAATGTGAATGGTAGTGCTTATTTTTAAGTAGTAGATGACAGGTGAAATTCCCCCATTCAACTGAATTTTGTAAAAATGCACCTTTTCCACAGCATCTTACACTGTAAGAGACACACTACCTACTAGGGTAATGCCCTTCTAAGTCAAAGGAGCTCCCTTCATAATGACCAGTATTAATTGCTACTTATTTGTACTGATGTCACCCCAGAAAAACGTATCTAGGGCCCTCCCTGGTGGCGCAATGAGTTAAGCAACAAACTGAAGCAGACCGCAGCCACTGCAGCACGAGTTCGATCCCTGCCGCCAGCCGGGGAGGGGACCCACAGGGCGCAGCAGACCTCTCCTGCCTCCCCGCTGCTGCCCTCGGCAGTGTGTTTCAGTCAGTCTGCTGTTCTGCTCCCCGCTGTCTCTGGTGAATCCTCTCACTCCTCCCTCCCCCCACCTCTGTCCTGTACCCCAGCTCTTGTGTGCATAAATAAATAAGTCCTTAAAAAAATAAAAGTTTCTACAGGGAGAGGAGAGGTGGTGAAAACAAAGTCCCCGCAGTTCAGGGAAACGATGAGCAGGACCTGACCAAAGAACATTTGGACCCTCTGGCCCATCAGGCGTCAGCAGGACGTGAGCACAGTGACTGCTCTGGCGTAAAGCTGCCTGCGGGACCATTGTCCTTGCATCTCTGCCCCGTTAGCCTTTCCTGGGGCTCTGGCCTCAGTGGGAGTGAGGGACCACGTGGTACCTACGGGGACAGCGCCGTGAGTGAGCACTCGCTGGACGCTGCCCTGAGCGCACCTCTCAGCCCGGGGGCCAAGGGAGCGACCTAAGTTCTGGGGCCTCTGGACAAGAGGGCGCCAGCTCGGGAGGCCCCAGCTCTGCACGCTGGGGACGCCAGTTTCAAAGCTGCTGTCCTGGCTGGCGCGCGCGCCACCTCAGCCGCTGTGTCCACACAGACAACACGCCTCTGACCTCCCTGGGAGACCCCACCAGCCCCAAGGTGCTGCGGAGACAGGGCGGTGCCCGCTGGCTCACACAGACCCTCCGTCTCGTGCCGTGTGAGTCATTATTCTGTCAGCCACTTCATGTGGGTTCTTGGCTGCATGCAACAAGCTGCCCTCTTCCTGCCCGCCGGTTTAAGCTTTTGGTTTCTGCTCTGGCCAGAGCGCAAGAACCAGGTCACCGATGGGAGCACGGAGCGGAGACCCTGAACGAGGGCAACACTGAGAAACCGAGTCACGGTCCAGGTCGGGAGCGCGGGAGCCAGAATCACCGTGGCAAGGAAGAGAGAGGAGAAGGGAGGCATCTGAGGGTCGAGCGCAAACCCCCAGCCATTCACCCGACAAACTGACGGAGCCAGGCGAGCGGGTCTGCAGCACGTGAGCCCCAAGCACCGTGCAGGGCCGGAGAGGAGGGGCGGGGGCAGCTGAGCAGGAAAGGGCGGAGGACGGACGAGGGCCGCGTCCTGCAGAGGCAGACTCAAGCAGAGCCCGTGACTCAGGGCGACACGCCCAGACACGCTGGATTATTGACAAGAACGCATCTTCAGGAAAGCACACACGCACCTGAAAATGCTTCTGCTGCATTATTTAGAAGTTACAAATGCCAGGTGACTTCAAGTGCTTCTGTCCCTGTTTTGGCATCTGCAAAATATTATTTGCCAAAGTTCACGAGGCTATTTCTGTGAAAAGTGTAGGCAAATTTCCGTGTTCACGGAGTTACCGCAAAGAACAGCAGCCTGACTATTAATTTCGTCCTTCTTCCATAACGGGCTTGAATTAATAGTTGCCTACAATGCCTTAAATACATATTTCAGATTTTTATGAGTGATATGATTGTCCCATAAAGAAATGACTTTAATTAAAATTGCCTGACAAACTACCGAAAGCCACTGCAAGCATCCACGGAGGAGCCCATCAAACACTCACAAAGGTCATTTGCTCAGCACTTTAATTTTGTTTTCATATTAAGAAATGCTCGAGGTGTATTTAATACATGACGCATTCTTTATTTTACTATTCATGGGCAAATCACTTTAATAACTCAGAGATAATCTCTGCTAATATTCTTCGCAGTTATACCAGAATTAAGAAATTTCAGAAAAATGTATTCAAGAGAAGCAGATACTCAACATCATTTGGTTTTGCAAGATAATGAGTAAAAATTCTGCATAATAAAATTCATTTATATTGCTAGAAATGTGGGGACTGGTGGAAAAATATTAACCAGTGGGGTCAAATAGCCAGAAAACTGTACTGGATGTGCAAGACTAAAGGATATGCTGAAACGAAACAAAATCTACCAGATTTTCAAAAATAGGGTTTTCAGCACATGTGGAAACCTATCCAGAAATGTGCTTTCAAAAGTTTATGAAGATAATTATCAAAAATGTCCACGACAACATTGTTTATAAAGGCAAAATAATAACCTAAGTGTTTGCAAACCGAGCTCCCCACGTTCAAGCCCTCGCCGTGGCCTACTGCACCTGCCGTGCTAAACAGGGGACACACAGGCTGAAAGAAGAGGTTAGAACTATGCACTAATATTCTTAAGGACTGCTAGAGGAAAGGAAAGGAAAGAGAATCAATAAGTCCATCATTTTAAAAAAATAAAATGGATATTTAAATTATGCTTAAAAAGCAAGAAAGAAATTTTTAAAATGCAAAAAAAAAGCGTTGCTCGTGTTTCCTTTGTACTGTGCTACCAGGTGAGAGCGCACTTACTTACTTATTAGTCTTTTTCACATTTCGGTGCTGACTTTTTCCAAAGTGCATTTATTATTTTGTGATTAAAAGCTAGGTCACAATAAATAAATAAAATATGCATATGCTTTGACACAGCAATTTTATTTCTAGCAATTTATCCTAAAGAAATGATTAAGGAGGTGCATAAAGATTTATGTGTATAATGCTCACTGTAGCATTGTTTATTGTAGCAGAAATGGAAAACGGCCACCCGCAACACGAGCGTGTGGTGAGATGAATCACACGACGTCCGCTGAGTGCATTTCCACTTTCCATTAAAATGACGCTGCGCAGGTTTCTCCCTGCATGATGTATGGCCCTCCGTCAAAGCGCTCTTAAGAGGTATAGTTGCAAAGCTTTGACAGAAAGTGTGCCTTGACTGAATATGTGCATTTCCAGAAATGTCTGTACGTCAAACCGCTAACTGTCTCTCTTCGGCTGGCGTGGGGATGGTGTTCCGTGTACATTTGGTGTTCTGAGTACATTCACGTGGTCTTTGCATTTCTGCCATACTGCGCCCACCTTCAGAAGCAGAGCTGGGGTCACAGTAAACGCCAAGATCTCACTGATCGTATGTACAAGGAGGAGAAAGCTTCCTGCGTCACAAAATGAAAGACCAGCAGGTTTCAGCGCAGAGTTGACAACTACCGTGTCCTGGGCCCAGACGTGTAACAGAAGCACCAAAAAGGCTTCATTTACCGCCCCGAAATGGAGGAAGAAGAACCCAAATGAGAGATCTGCTGAGAGAGAGCGGAAGACAGACTGGGGGCCAGGCTGCCGTTATAATCTGCAGCAAGGACCTAGCAAAAAGTACTTACATTTAGTATCATTAGTTCTATGTCCCTTACTTGGCCTTAAGATAAATCATTACAATGCCAGTAATTTGCCACCTGCCAGCTGGAAGCCTTGTATGTGGTCCTTACAGCATTCCTCCAAGCCTGGCCTTGATATTCACTTCTGGGGCCATTTTTCAGACACTGCATCTAAGACACAGATAGAGGCTTGAACGTCGCTCGAATAAATGCAGCAGGACACCTGGGACACCTCAGATTTCTCCGACTCCACCGACTGCTTACTCTGACCCGCCCGGCCCGCACAGCCTGCAAAGCCCTCGTCTGTGTGCACGAACAACCTGGCAGCGGGACCCTCGGGTGCTGGGTCACAGACCACGCCTCCCGCTGAGCTCCAGCCATCACCGGACGCCCAGGGAGGGAGGCGACGCCAGGCCCAGGGCCTTCCTCATCAGACCTCGAGACGGCCTCTCCTCAAACTGTCACTGTTTCTTAGGACTCACCTCCCGCTGGCCTGTCCCACTGGCTAATCACATTTAAATCTGCACCTATTGTTCCAGCTATGCCAGTATGTGAAACACAGGAGAAATAAGCCTCAAACTTGTCATTTCTAATCATCCACAAAGGCAGCGTCCTGAAGGCATTCTTCCTGCTTAAGACAGATTTGGGTGGAATCTCGGCGGACGTCCGTCACGAGAAACGCCTCAGGTAGCGGCCACTGTGGGCGCCTCGTGCCCTGTGCCCCTCGCTGAGGCGAGAACACGGCAGGTCCCGTCTCTCCTGTTCTCAGGCTCAATTTTTCATGTGCTAATTAAGTTCTCGGGGTCTCCATTTCCCTTCTAGTTTCTTCTGAGCGTGTGAACTGAGAAAGCGATTTGTAGAAATGTATTGATAGTAACAGATCCCATTACAGCAAAATGATGCGTGTGACCACGTGAGATTGCTTTAAAGGGTTTCCTTTCCATTGCTGTCAGGCGCATCTCCGTATCAGCTTTAAGGCAGCAGAGCAGACTTAGAAAACTCACCCAGTGGCGTGCACGACAGGGGTCACCTACGGCGTCACGATGTTGACGCACGTTTCCTCCGGTGAGCTGCAGGGGCAGTAAAGGACGTCGCTCGTATGCACCATCTGTGCGCCGAGGCCCTCCCAGGTGCGTGCAGAGAACATGCAGACCAGAGGTGGGGCCTGCGCTTCGTTGGCTCGTGCCGAACTCTGACGAGGACGCGTCCCCCGTGTGAGCCCAGCTGCCCACGCTGTGCAAAGCCTCTGACTTCTGAACAGGTGAGGGTGGGCCCCGAGGCGCCTGCTCTCAGCTGCGCTGCAGTGGACGGGCGGGTGTGTCCAGCTAGCACCACCTCCAGCGTCCCCGCAGACTCCACGCCGATGAAATCACAATCAGCCTCAAGCCTCAACACTCGGCTTTAGGTTGTGGCAAATAAGCGTCCAAGTAAGTGTCGGATGATTCGGTGTTTTTACAGCCCTCAGTGTTCCTATTTTAAACAGCATTTTTAAGTACGTGAGTGATTTCCTTCATCAGCAGGTGAAGAAATTCCATGCGCTGAAGGGCGGCTGTGGCCAGACGGCCACGGCACCAGCGCTGGCCTTAGGAGACCTTGGCACATAGCCCTGACCGTGAAACTGACCGCGCTGGCCACCGGGGGTCTGGCCACCTCAGACGGCCTGCGGGCAGTGGACACACGGCCCCGCCGAGCTCTCCCTGCTCTCCCTGGTCATTTTAACTCTCAACTGGCTGGGGGCGGTTTCAAAACTGGACGCCCACTTTCCCGCAAAGACTGAAACTGAGGACGTTCAGCGCCGCTGGCTGAGCTCTGTGCTCCTCTTTGTTCATGAGGCGGACGCCCTTGCCGCACCCAGGAAGCGACGCTTGCCGCCGGGCCCGGGCAGAAGCCGTCGTTTCACCTCGGAAGTCCCGGGGCTTTGGCCTAAACGGCGCCGACCACGAGCCCTCCCGGGGCCGCGGGCGGTAACTGCCGTCAGCTCGCCGCCGGCGCGGGCAGCGGTCCCAAGTCCGCCCAGCTCAGGCCGTGTCCCCTGGGACCTCGCTGCCTTTACGACAGTCGCATTTTACTCAGAGTAAGCCCTGCGGGTTTGCTGAGTGCAAATTCACATCTTCATGCGAACACAAGCCCACGCACGTCTGTACCTGCAACTATTCCGTGCTGTGGTCTCTGCGATCCTCTCTCGCCAGACCTTCATGCTTTGGTGTGCGCCTCTTGAGCTATCGATCCTTTTCTGCGAGGGCAAAACAAAGCAATGCCCCACTTACAATAAAAATGTAAATCTAGCTAATTTAATTAATAAAATGCAACTTATATGAAAATGCCTCGGTCGAGGCAGATCACCCCCCGCTGAACACACGTCGGCCCAGACCGACACTCGGCGGCCACAGTGAGAACTTCAGTCGCTGAGGACATGAGGCAGTTTTGTGAAAAGCAGCTCTTCTCGAGTTCAAGTGTATGAAAACAAGGGGGCCTCCCTGGTGGCGCAGGGGTTAAGCACCGCGCTGTGAAGCATCCACCGCACTGCAGCACGAGTTCGATCCCGGGCCAGGGAGGGACCCCCTGGGCGCAGCAGACCTTCCCCGCCTCCCGCTGCCCCCGCAGCACTGTGCTTCAGTCCACCCGCCTGTTCTGCTCCCCGCTCTGTCTCTGGGGTGTCTCTCACCCTCACACCTCTGGCCTGCACCCAGCTCTTGTGTGCATAATAAATAAATCTTTAAAAAAACCAAATGCACGACTGTATTTGAAGAGAAGGTGTCTTCCTCCATATTCATGGAAAGTGGCCAGACCCCTGGACAGTTGGTCGCGCCCGACCACGGTGTCCAGACAGGGCCGGTCGCAGGGAGGGGCGGCCCCCAGCTGCAGCAGTCCTCCGGGACGTCGGCACAGGTGGTCTCAGGGGGCAAGAATCAGGGCAGAGCAGTGGGGAAGGGCCAGAAGCTGACGGAAGCACCCCGTATAAAACGCAGCCGGCCCGCCAGCCGAGCACCCTCCCGTGCAGGCTGCACGGCCTGCGGTCCAGCAAGCGGGGCTGCACGCCACCATCACGCCGTCCGCCGGTGACCAGGGCGTGCCCCGCGGTCGGCCTGACTCACGACGCTGGGCCTCCGGGACCGGGGCCCCATGCTGGGGCTCCGGCCACTCACAGCTGCCCGCTGGGCACGGGCAGAGGGAACGGCGGTGGGCCGGGGCCGGGTGGGCCGGGAGCAAGACGCCGACGCGCGCACGGGCAGCCGCTGCTCTCCCCAGGGGCCCTGCGGCAGTGGACTGCCCGTCTCTCTTCGAGACACAGGAGGCTTCACCGGCTCCTCGGAGGAGACGTGAGCGCGTAGAGCACAGTCAGAGGGCAGTTCCCGCGGAGCCCCGAGGCGGGGACAGGACGGTGCAGGCCGAGGCTGCAGGTGGCCGCGCCCGCTGGAGAGGACCCCGAGCCTCACGCCGTCACGCGGCGCTCCGCTGCCCAGCCACGCCCGGCCGCGCCTGGACGGCCGAACACCGCCCACCGCACTTTGCCAGCCACAAGAAGGGGAGCCCCGAGCGCGCTCTGCTGCAACAGCGGCCGGCCGCGTGCCCAGGACAGGCGACAGACGTGCCTCGGCCTCCTCACGGTCAGGACGCCAGAGGACAGCCACGCGGCTGCGTCAGCACGAGGTGTCTGGTCAGGCCACGCGGCCGCGGGCCCGGGGCCCACGTGCGGCTGAGGAGACGCCGGGCAAGCGGCAGGGGACAGCGGGGGCAGCTTCAGACCCAGAGGTCCAGAGGCACGTCCGCGCCGCGCGGACGTGCCCAGAGGGCGTCCCCGGGAGCTGAGGGAGCGGAGGAGCAGCGGTGCGTCAGCGGAGCCAGCTTGGGGCGCTCTCCTGCCTGTTTAAAGCACACCCGGAGCTGCAGCCAGACGCTTCTGAGTCTAATGCCAGGTATTAGAGGAAAATCTAGAAATGTAGGATTAGCTGTTTAACACAAGCGTTTTTTCTCGATTACCCTCTGCGCTGTTAATGTACTCGGAATAATTCGTCTAATCGCCAAATTGTCAAAATCACAGCTTGGATTTACTGTCAATATAAAAGAGAGATCGCTCTCCCCACCCGCCCAAGGACGGATGTTCCGCCCGGTCCAGCACCCAGAAGCCACATGATCCGAACCAAAGGGGAAATCTCCACTGACCTAATTATGGAGGGAGAGGGCATTTGCTTTGCTGTTATTCACGAGCCTTATTTCTTTCAGATGTCCCTCGGCAGAAACAGACTTCGCCACTTAAAAAGGAAGCTCATTTAATCAACCGATATTGTTGGTCCCTTTGTTTGTTCCAATAATCGCCACATTTTTAACACCAACGGAAAAATACTGAGCCTGTCCTTAAAAGACTTTTTTGCCCTCGTTTTAAAGCAGGAAGGACGAAGGACGATGTTTACACGGAATCTGAAATGGCTTTACTGGGGCTCAGGCAAGAAAGAGTGACGGCCCAGGCCACCATCACACCACCACCAGCCGAGAGCAGCACCGCGGAGAGTCCAGACCCGAGGCAGGCGGACCCCCACGGCAAGGCAAGGGCGCGCCAGTGGTGACTGCTCCGGTGGCACACGGTCCTCTGCACACGGACCCATCCGCCGACGTTTCCGTGAGATTCATTAATGGACGACGCGACAAAGCCCATCCGTGCTATGCAGCCGCTCGAGGAAGTTCCTCTTGCGCCTAACATGTCAGCGCGGGGTACCTGGCCACGTTCCAGTAACCAAAGCTCCCATTTCAGACTCACGGACAACACAATTAAATCAGCCACAGAGATTCTGAAGATACAGAGAACATGGCCAGTTGTGTGTTGAGATTCAGTGAATACCATCCAGTGGCCTATATGTCCCTGACCCCGCGTCCTTAAACGTCTCTACTGCTGGTGGAAAATTGTCCTTATTTGCATTGACTTTTTTCCAAGACAGCAAAACCGTATAGAACCTGTCAGCTCCCCATAGATTGGGGGACAGCCTCAAGTAGTCCAGACATTTTTTTTTAACCTTGCTTGAAGTTTCAAGATTGCTTTTTGGACCATTCCAAAATACCTATCACATTTCATATTGAAAGCTATTTACAAAATGGTAGTGCATTTTCCCAACACCCTTCAAGGTCACTCAATGCATTTCATTTTCACTTTTAAACTGTGTCTACAGCATGACAAGGCAATCCAATGAAAACCGAAAAAATCACCCAAAGGAGCTTTTGCTGTGAGCCTCCCATGGAACATTTTCCCATTCAGCTTCCGTTTTGAACATATTTAATGTTTTGCTGGCACTAAAAATCCCTCTTTATCTGTAAGTGATCAATGTCAAGAGTGTGGTCACAGAATTCTCTATGTTCATCGTTTCCTCGCATCTGTCACTCCACCGTCAAGGTCCCAGTCCGGTGCCAATGCTGAAGGTAAGCCTCGACATGACAGTCTGAATCACTCCCTTTGCCATTACGCTGCTGATCCCCGATACACCTGCCTTCTCTCTTTCCCGCAACATCAACGCCGTATTCCAGCACCTCCATTAAGACAGAACCACAGATTCCTGACGTGGGTCTGCTGAGACCTGGCGAACACGAGGGCAGAGAGCAAAAGCCTCCGATAAGCTACACAGCCAATACCCCCAGTCACCAGAGCGCTGTCTGCCCAGGGGAACAGCCACCTCCACAGGGGCCGGCCCGTCCCCACTCGCCGCGGCTGCAAGTAGCTCACAGGGCACGTCCAGTCCCGGAGAAGCACGGCGCCGCAGTCCAGCTGAGCTCGCAGTCGGGGCCTGCACTAGCCCGGAGCTCGACAGCGCCTGTGTGTCCTGGCGCAGCTGGCCCAGTCCCGGTGCTCCCTAAGGCTCTGCTGGGCCTTGAGCTGGTGCCGCGGCACACTCCCGTGGAGAGGTGAGTCGGGCGTCGCCCGCTCTCTCGCGACCCAGGGCTCCCGCCAAGACCAGGGCTCCGGCGCGGTGTCGTTAGCCGGGATCTTCATACCACACATTCTGAGCATCTCGGCCCTGACTATCTCTGTCAATTTTATCAACTATTACACCTTCTAGCGTGAGAAAAAGGTATTAGTGGAGTCTTGCTGCTACTGTTTTGAGCTTGGTTTATATTCTTGACAAACCTGGGATGTCTCCGCACAAAATCGCTTGGCGAAGGTGAGCCAGGCGTGTGACTCTAAGCCAGGTGTCGCCTGGGCAGCGCTGCGCTGGGCACGGCTGCGCGTGGGGGGGACAGCGCGGGCACAGGCGAGCCCCGAGAGCTGCCCGCTGGGAAGAAGCTGCTGGCGGTGGACGGCTGGAGAAGGAGGAATACTTTGGGAGAGAAACTGGCTTGTGACAGGATTCACCTCCTGTGGGAGCTGCAGGACCCGGGGGGGTTAGGGGGCGCGCAGGGGGTCTAGCCCTGCTGCGGGGCTGCGGCCCTCCCCCGGCCGAGCGGGAGAGGCCCAGGTGCTGTGTCCAGGTGAGGGAGCGGACGGGGGTCGGTGTGTGACAACGGTGGGTGGCAGAAGTGGGAAGGTCTTTTAATCAGTTATAAAGTATTCATCTCCCCAAAACACTGCTTGCGCCGCCTGGCCTTCCGCACCTGGCCGCTCAGACCCCGCCCCGCTCCCACCGACCCGCTTCGGACGCCGGAAAGCCAGCGTTCCCGCGGACAGCAGAGACGAGGCGCTTTTTCAGTCTCATCTGAACATTTCAGACTTGAGAGCAGCTAAGAAGCGACCAGCACACTAATCGCAAACATCAGAGATAGCTGGTGCAAAGGACGAGAGCGCTAAAGCACGACAGCCGTGACGCAAGAGAGCCAGGAGCAGGACGAAGCAGCTCGCCCCGCGCCCGGCCTGCCCTGAGTGTCCACCGCCAGCCCTGAGAGAACCGCGCCGCGGGAGACAGGGCACGTGTCCCCGCAGCCCGCCGGCGCCCCTGGGCATGGTGGCACGTTCAAAGCCACGACGCAGCGGTCCCATGAGTAAGATGCAATTGTAAAGTTACAAAAGACAGTTCAGGATGCAGCAAAGTGAACCCCGTTAAGATCGCAAAAGCGTCACTGCCCCAGTTACTAGCACGGCTCATTTTTAGTCTGTGACACTTACGAAGCAAGAGGCTTTACTCACCCGGTCTTATTAGCATAACCATCGACAAGGCTTAACAATAAATTGCTTCCCTCATATTTAAGTTTTGCCCAAACAGAATGAAATATGTATCGAACTTAAAGGTTAGAGCCCCTTCATGAATTCTGTCGTTGCTTCCCACAGGCGAGTTCTCCCGGGGCAGCTCTGACCCCGCCGCGGTTCCGTCGCCGGCTGGAGGGGCCGGGCTGACGTGACAGGGCCGTCGGGCGTTCGCTGCAGGCGGCCGCAGCCCTCAGCCCTGTGCCCAAGTGCACACGCGCCTGCCCGGGTCTCCCTACTCGGCCGTCTGCTCGTCTGAGGCCATCTTCAGCTTCATGCCTGCAGCTGCCTCCTCCTCGACTGGTTTCTCCTCCAACACTCCCCCTTGTCTCCCCGACTGCGCCCCGCAGCCCTGCGGGTCCTCTCCCGGGGGCTTCCTGCCCCCTCTCGTGGGTCGTCCCTGAGAGGACACATGCACGATTCTCACGACTGGACGCCCGCGGGACTCGCTGGACGGCCAGGCCCGGTGCGGGCTGCAGTGTCCAGGACAGCCAGAGGAGCAGGCCGACAGAGCGTCTCTGGCTCGTGCGTCTCTGCGGCGCCCCGGACGTGGCCTCAGCTGCAGTAATATATATAATATATGTAATGTAGAGCTGTGCTCTGCTCGCTGCCCACATCCTGTTGCAGCCACTGCACCCCGTTTCCTGAGAGGGTGCGTTGTGCACCGCGCGGCTTCTCCAGCTGCAAACGTCTGGCGCACTGTGTTGTCACCAGGCGTCTGCGGATGGACACGGGGGGGCTTCGTGCCTGGGCCCACTGGCGCTTGCGCTTCTGCACTCAGCCTTCACAGGGACGTGTCCAGCAGCCAGGTGCCCGAGGACAGAGCGGGGGGCACGGCAGTCCGTGCGGCGGCCAGCGACTGGCTCTGCGGGAAGGCGCTCTCGCAGCTGTGCGTGTGGGTGGGCGGGGCTGTGCTGAGCAACCCAGCCTGAAGGAGCAGGTGGCCGTCGGTGACTCAGTCACGGTGGGTCGGGCAACGGAACGGGACAGTGAGCACCAGGCCGAGCAGACCTGGAAGCCCAGTGCAGCTCTGAGCGACAGAAGGGCGGCGGGGGCACCGGCCACACGTGGCATCCTGTGGGGGACGATCCGGGGAATCTCGCAGGTCAGTGTCCGAGGCTGATGCAGTCCCAGAACTACGACTGTTCACTGACAGGTGATCAACATTCTGGACACACAAATCAAAGAACAAGGCAGCAACAGCAAGTTCTGAGACGAGCTTAGCTGACAGCAGACCCAACCCAAGCCGCGCGGGAGGTGGACAAGGCCCGAGACCAGGGGGCTGTTCCGGCCGGGCCACGGGGACGCACAACTGCGGCAGAGACGGGGCCTGAGACGAGGGCAGCTGCGGCCCCCGGCACACGCCGGCTGGTCACACAGGCCTTGGAGACCACCTTTCCGACGGGTGGAGAACAAAGGTGGCAGAGAGGACACGCTGACCCACTGCTGGCCTGGAAGCGGGAGAAGGCACGCCAACAGCCGGGGCGCGCTGGCGCCTGGAGCTGGCTGGAGGAGGCCGGGAAACGGGTTCCTCTGCCTCCGGACCCTCCGGGAAGGAACACGGCGCAGGAGCACTAGCCGGCCCTCCACTCTGCAGAGCCGGAAGTGATGACTCTGCTCTTTGCCCCAAGCTGTGCTCACTTGGTACAGAAGGAGCAGGGGACTAGCACGCCATCGCAGCCAGCTCCCCGGGGTCTCGGCTAAGGGCGCAGAAAGAGAGCCAAGCCTGCCAAAGACCCAAGTGTGCCCCCGGTGGCCACTCTAGTCCGTGTGTGCGAGGAACCGCTGAACGCTTACGCCCTCACGCTGGCACGCGCATCCCTCCAGGGGAAACACCTGCCTCAGACACTCATCTCAGACCACGGATGGAGAGAGATTCTTGTGGGAGATCAGCATGACTGGGAAAAACAAACAAGACTCAGGAGATGAGCTGGGAGAGTCGGCGTACGTCAGCCTTCAGACGCGCGGCAGGCGGCCGGCCCGGCCCTGGGGGGGTGCCGGGGCGAGGGGACAGCTGAGAAGGGCAGGAAGAAGGACGGCGTCTGAGACGTCTGTGCGACGAGGCTGTGCGGCCTGGACACGCGTCGGTGCTTGATGGAGCCGAGTGCAGCTCGGAGCCACCTCGGTCCACCCAGTCTCTTCCTTTCGTTTGCACGTTCCAACGTTGTGCTGCTCGGAGTAAGTGAAGACGCGTCGGACATCCGAATGGACGACGGCAACTCAGCACACGCTGACTCCACACAGGACAGAATTTAGAGAAAGACGCTTTTCGACACCGTCTTCTTAATGGTCTCAGAATGGCCACAGGTTGCTCAGAGTTATTAGCTGTTCACTCAAAAGCCTGACTCGCCTGGAGAATGTCTGGCTCCTGCTTTATCATCCTCTGCCGTGCCGACAGCTCTCTGGCTGAAATTATCTTCTCCTCGCAGTCAAATTTTAACGATCCGGTTATCTCCTTCTCTATTATTCATCTGTCTTAAACTAAATGACAGGACTTTTCCTCCAGCGGGACTTACGCTCCAGACTTTTTACAAATGAAAGTAACTTCCTTTACGATAGAATTGAATTCAAATCAGAAAAGGGCTGCACCCCATTTAAAAGATGGTTTTGTAACCGAAGCTTTGAGAACACTTCTTTACCAACGCCTCCCTGGAGACAGAGGCTCCGGCCGGAGACGGACCCCGCGGGGGCTCGTGCAGTGCGGGCAGGGAGCGGCGGGGCGCCGGCGCTGCCAGGGGAGGAACCAGGCGCCACCCGTCCCAGGACGGCTGCGGCCGGCCCGAGATCTGCGGTCTGAGCAGGGGCGGGGAGGAAAGAGAAGCGGCAGTGAGCAGAACGCAGGACTGCGAGACGCCTGGCCCGCTGCGGGTGCGGCGCGAGAGGGCGACGCGGCACATGCACGCCCCAGCGCCTGGCCCGGTCTCGCCCTGCCGCTCAGTGAGTCCAGAGTACACGAGTCACCTCCAGACTGGGGGCCGGATACAACTTGGAAATGAGAGCTCCCGGGAGCGGCACAGAGGGCCTGGAGCACTCCGCCCTGGCGTGGTTTCCTTTGCGGGTGAGGACAGCACTAGGCCGCGGGGTGCAGGTGCTGTGGGAGGGGGTCACCCCGCCCTGTGACACCCAGGAACACCCCGCACCCGGCAGCTCATCTGGCTACTAGCTAAGGTCCCTGAAGTAACCCTGGGGCTGCAGTGGCAGAGCGAAGACAGGAGCGGGAAGCGGGCGGCTGACCCGGCCAGGCGCAGCGGCGTGCGAGGGGGAGCGCCTTGAATCCCACGAAGGCTCAGTCCCGCCCTCTGAAGGTGCATCTGAAGCGCAGGAGGAAATGAGTGGGCACAGTGCAGCTGCCAGACTTAGAAACGTGCGTCCAGTCTTCAAAGTACCGTGCGCTGTTGAGACTCTCCTGTAAATACCCACCGACCGCATTTCCAGGTTAATACCTGGGGCATTCGCTCTGTTTATTTACTAGCCTCAGTGCGTTCCACTGCCGAAGCACAACACTGCATCGCAAATGTGTCCTCTGCCCTATGATGTTTACGTACCATTTAATATGAAATTTATGAGGTTCCGTTTCTGATTTCCAAATGGATGCAAATGAGAACGCAGAGTATTTACATTCCTCCGCCTCTAGTCCACAGCCACACGGCTTGACTCTGAAATGCCGCCGTGTAGTCTGTTTCCGAGAAGCGGTGCGGATTCAGATATCCTTTGTGTCTCTAGCCCACTCTGAATTTCAGTTTTTAATTTAATAAGGGGCAAGAATTAGCTATCAAAATACTTCGCTATTGAGGCTGTAGAGGAGGATTCCTTTTCCTTCTAAGTCCGAGGCATTCTAGGTTGTCAGGGATGTAGCATCTGCGGCCACATCACCACCTAGCATTATGCTGTCTTCTTTGGAGATCAGCAGTTAAAATCTATAAAACACATTTGCCGGTCAGATCACAGATTAAGCAGAGAAGCTACCCTGTTCTATTTCAGTCCACACTGTTCGGAGGAGAAGGACCTTTGGAAATCCAGTGTCCTATCTGCTGTGAATAGAGAAGTGTTTGCTTTCAGACGGAAAGAACAGCTGCTATTTCATTTACTGTAATGCGCATTGTTAAATGCTACAAGCCATTTGCATGTCCACAGGTGATAGCTGGGTGGGGAGACAAACCACGCCTTAAAATCATCAACACTGTGTGCGGCGCTTCTCGAAGGTGTTGATGGCCATGCTTGAGTCTGCACCGAGTGTCAGCGCTCCCTTTGCGACCCCTGCAGGGAAGCCTGCTGTGAGGGGCGCTGTTCTGTGTGCAGAACTTGAACGAGACACCTGATGGGCAGTAGTCAGGACGACCCCTGTTTTCACAAAATACGGCCGCAGGTGAGTAACTCTGCCTTGCGGATAAAAACCCGGAAACCCCACATAAGTAGCTCAGCTACACGGGCATGCGGCTGCCTCCCCCGGTCTGCACCTCGGTCTGACGTCCTCACCGACTCACCGTCGTGTTCTGGTAAGTTTGTGATACGGAGCCTGTTCCTTCGCTTATAGAGACAAACAAGCCATCCCCTCAGCTCGCAAAGCACCCTTAGGTGCTGATTATTAGTCTTCAGCTCTTAGCAACTGCGTTAAAATCCTATCGTGAAAGGGCTTGAATAAGCAAATACATTTTTTTAAATGGAAGCATATTTTAACTTGCGTTTGCATATAAGCCGCACAAAAAGTAAGTTACTACGAGCAGAAAGAGAAACACTGGGGCTTCTTCCTCGTATTCTAGATGGATCCAGTCGGTGCGGGCACAGGCAGCGCACCAGGCCCAGGGCGCCGAGCTCCCGCCCCGGCTCAGTCACGGAGGTCAGCATGGCCAAGCCTGCCCCACCTTGCCCTGTAAAATGAGCTTGATTTGTGTCTGAAAGGCTTATTTATTTATGCTCACAAGCAATGGGGTACAGGCTAGAGATGTGGGGGGTGAGAGGCGTCACCAGAGACAGAGTGGGGAGCAGAGCAGGCAGATCCTGAAACGCACGGCTGAGGGAGCAGCGGGAGGCAGGAGAGGATCCCCTGGCCGGGGATGGAGCTCAGACCGCAGCGACCGCGGGAGCCCCACAGTGCGGCGCTCAGCCCCTTGAGCCCCGGGGAGGCCCTGAGCGTACTGATTTTTAACCTTAATTGTCAGGATTATTATACAATCCAAATATGTAAAAGTGCTCTATAGATCACAAAAGTGTAAACAAGCATAAACTGGCATTGCAATGATTCCTCCAGACTTTCGTGTCATAGCCTGGAAGGAAGGAAATTCAGAGACAATTTTTCTGGAATCTAGAGCCACATGTCAGAGTAAAATCTGAAGGAGTCAAGATTGGGGCTGAATTGAAGATTTTATTTTGTAAGTTCTCCTTTCTTTACACACTTTATTTCTTGGTTTAATTGGTTCGTTAAATATTTCTAGGAGACAGGTTAATATAAATATCAAAGGAACTAAATCCCAAAAGATTTTTGAAGTTTTACCATCTGAGCTCAAATATATAAAAGGAGGATCATTTAAGTTTTAAATTTAACTGTATATGTAAAGTTATGGAAACCTTTGACATTATAAATAGGTGCAAATTTGAACATATAATATCACTGGACTTTCTGATAAAATTTTGTCTAAAAAGAAAAATGCAATATTGCTTTACCTTCCTTTATTATGAAGAATAGTTCTCTATTGTATTTTTCATTGGTTAAATCAACAGAGCCCGTAAGTCACTTAAACAAATGATTTGTTTTTATTATCTGCCTAGGAAAACTGGACCACTGATGTCATTTTAAACAGCACAAAATGGTGAATATATCATATGTCATATATGTTGCATTTGCAGTATAATATTGCACAGGGAATTCTCTCAGCTGTCAGAGTAAACGCACTTATATCCATTTATATTTTCACAGAGCAATTAAGAAACTAGGCATCAGTAAAAACTGCAATCCAGAAACCAAGAATCTAGAATAGACTCACCGATAAATACATACACATACATATATTAATAATAAGTTGTTCGGATATTTACTTTCTGTAATCCACTAAGTGCAATTTTTCAACATTTAAAATAATTTCAGAAGTAATTTATTAGCTCTGATATAATAGGGAAATTCTGGAAATGTACTTTAGGAATCTGAAATATTTGAGGAGCGAAACATGATTTCATACACGGAGGTACGTATATACACGTCGATTTTAATCCTTACAGTTTCACTCGTGCTTCGTATCTGACAGTGCCGTGTTCTCGGTTCTTTTCCATTTTATGTCACTGCTGTGCTTTCTGTCTTTTCCAAAGTAGGAAGTTCCACCCCGACTGTCAAACTTCTCTCTCCCTGACCTAAGCCGAAGCACACGCCTCACAGCACGAGGAGAGCGGCGCCTGGGGGTCTCTTACACGCACCCTTTCCTGTCGCGCCCTCCGGACAGGCTCACACCGCTCCGGGCAGCGGCTCGCCAAGCCTTACTGACCACGGGCAGAGCGAGGAGAACAGCTGCCCGCCTTGCTTTCCTCGCCTCCTCCCCAAAGCCTTTGTCCCGCCCCACATCTGTGTGCAGCTGACCCAAACGCTCCCCTTCGGACGTGATCAGAATGGCCACACGGACGAATCCCGGGGTCGCACAGCTCCGGCCGCCGGCCGCTCACACCGGGGTGCGAGAGCCTCTGGCTCTGCTGTTCACAGACGCCCTCCTCCTCACACACTTTCCTTCCAGGGATGCAAATGAGAAGCCCAGCTCTACTCTCAGTTTAATTTTTCATCTGCCTGGAAGCTCCATTTCTTTTCTTAGCACGGAAGACATCCAGCAGGCTAATCCAACGACCTTTCCTCTTCCGCCTGGGCCTTGGAAATATTAACCAATGAAGCACAGACCTCGCTTGGCCTTGGGGAAACTTTCTTCTGTCATTTCTTTGTTGCTGCTTCTACCATGATTCCTTTTTTGCTGAAACTGTCATTGTTGGTCGCTGGTGAGTTTGCCAGGATCCATCCTCATGTATTTCCCCTTTATTCTCACGACTGCTCCCTCTAGATCGTTCGGCTTTATCTTGGGCTACTTCCTGCATGTCACTCGACAGCAGCAATGGAAACCTCCGGGACGACCGTGTCTCCAGATCAAGCGTCATGCTGTTCGGATGACAAACCACGTTACTCGCTCTAAGAGCGTTTTTATTTTTGCCATTCTGTTTCACTTTTGCGTGTGACTTAATTTTTCACATGCATGTGTTAGTGTATTTGACTGAGCGGCTGTCCTTTTCGCGGGCGCTGTGTTTTGCGGGGACACACCGTTCTGGATGCAGTGGTCACCCTGAGTTGCCTGTTTCCATGTTCGTAGCTCCCGGGCTAAGCTTCTGGGCTGACTGCTGTGACCAAGCAGCAGGAGCTGCTCAGAGCCAAGAGGAAGGACAACGTCTTGTCTTCAGCCAACAGAGAGCAAAAGCCGTGTCGCTTGACCCTCTGAACCCTCAGCAGCCCCCGGGTCTCGTGAAGCGCCCTCCTGATGCTCCCTGAGCACGTGAAGGGGGTCGGCCGGGCTCGCGTGGGCTTGGTGCACGGAAATCAGACCGACCCACGCAGACCAGGTCGCCGCAGCTTCTGCGGTCCTCTGGGAGCCGGCGCCCTCACCATGCAGCACTTTCCTCAAGAGTCCCACGGCTGCCATCACCCCGTGAAAAGCCACAAGCCCCGCCCCTTGCCCCACTCGCCCCAGAATCGCCAAGACGGCGCCTGGGGAACAGCAGCGCAGACCGGGCGCAGGAGGAGTCTGCACGACGACCCACGTCCAGCGAGGGCCCAGGAACTCACCGAAGTATCCAGAGAGCGAAGCTGAGTGGTAAACTTCCTCACTGTTAAGCTACACATAATTAGATCATAGTGCTGTGAACATACTTACATGGTCCATTTTAAAAGTTTAGTTTTATTTCTATAGTTTCATTCTATGTCAGAGAAAGATATGTGATCATGTTTTTTCATTTTCATGCCACCTTGCTCTGTTTTCCTCCTTCCCAGCACAGGTGTAAGGCGTGTGTGTGTGCGCGCGCACACGCGTGCACTTTAGACACAGTCATAAAAACGTGTCTTACCAGCACTTCAGATGTTCAGAGAATAGGTTAAGGTTCATCCATTATTTTAGCTTGTACACTGTGGTTTTAAGTTTTAAGTTTAAAAAATAACACATCGGTCTCGTTACTGCACTTGCTTTGGCTATTTCATGCATCCGGGAGCATTCTGAAGTTGTGAGTGTCTTGCCTCCTTAAATTAAGGCAGCCGTTACTGGATTCTGTCTAACGGCAGAGGCTGCGTCCTCCTCTGTGTTGAAGACTGCACTAGTCTGTCCTCCCTCGGACACAGCTTTGCGTTCTACAACGTCTCATCACACACGTGTGAACTTGCCCTTCTCAGCAGCGCGCTACAGAGCCCTGCCGAGGAAGGACGGTATTGCCTGGGCTGGACACAGCGCCGCTGAGACACCGACAGTGCATGAGTGCACAGACGCTGAGTCTGAGGCTTGGGTGTGCAGCACCCCCGGGCGATGGTGCCGCAGTTTCGCTCAAGACATGCACATTGTCATCATCTGCTGAGTCTGAGGCTTGGGGTGTGCAGCACCCCCGGGCGATGGTGCCGCAGTTTCGCTCAAGACATGCACATTGTCATTATCTGCTGAGTCTGAGGCTTGGGGTGTGCAGCACCCCCGGGCGATGGTGCCGCAGTTTCGCTCAAGACATGCACATTGTCATTATCTGCAGTCCTCTCCCTTTCTTGCAACAAGCCAAATCTACTCCCCTTTTTTGAACATAGAGCTTAACTCTTCAAATCTAAGCCGCATCTGCAGTGGTCGAAGAACAAGGTTTGAGCCGTTCAGCGCTGGGCACAGACGCTGCGCTGGGACGTGCCGCCTCTCACAGGAGACACCGCGGCCTGGACTTCCCAGGGTGCGCGAGCGGGCTCGGAGGCCACGCTGGCTCCGCCGTCGGGCGCCCGCAGGCGCGTGGGCATCGCAGGACGGGGGCTACCGGCTGCTCCCTCACTGCCTCGGCCACAAAGGGTGCGCCCGCCCGCTGCTTGCCTCCCTGCACCAAGCGCCGCTTCGGCGAGTGAATAAACCCAGAGTCACTCACGGTTGCAAGGAACCACGGAGATGGAAAACCCAGCACAGAACAAGCAACAACCCCAACGCGCTGCACAGCACAAGCAAGGGGAATGAGCCCGACAGGGAGTCATGCTCTCAAAATAAAGTGGAGTTTTGAGTCTCTAAATAATTTTCTCCTCCTCTTTGTATTTAGAGATGGCCTGATGAGGCTGTTACTACCACAACAAACGTCGGAACGCTCAGAACACGCAGCAAAAGGAACAATGCAGGAAGCGCACCTGCACGTCTGCCGCTGTCTACTGACGGACAAGCTGACTGGGCACGTCCCACAGAGCCGACGCCGCGGCCTCCGTGGGCCTTCCAGCCACTGGGAAAGCAGGACGAGCTCTTCTGTGCTGCCACCCACTGCGCGGCCCACCCTCAAGGCGGCTCGAGGTCAGAGGCAAGCACTGAGCGCCCGCCTCCCGTCCTCACAGGGCAGGGACGGGCGAGGGTCTCTGCAGCACGGGCGGCCACACGGTCCTCTAGGAGGTGAGTGTCGTTTTCAGCGGAGACCCCGTCCACACTCTGCGTCCAAGAGAGCAGACGGCGGGTGGGCGCAGGGCGTCGGCAACCCCGGGGACGTGGAATGACCTAACAGACTTGGGATTAAGCACAGGACGTGGGACACAAACTCACGCCGGGCCGTGGCCTCTGCTGGCCTGGGCAGCAGCTCTTCAGACAAGTGCCTCGTCGGAGGGCGAGTACTTTCTCTCAGCTCCTGCGTTCACTCCCAGCCCTCAGTCACTCCTGCTCAAGTCAAAGAGAACGTGAGGGTCCCAGCCTGGTCAACAGCAGACCACTCTCTGGTCACCCCCACTGGCCAGCACAGCGCTAGCCACAGACACGACTGGACACATCAGAGAGAGACTGCTCACAGCTAAAGATGTACAGCCCCACGAGGCGGCCGTGGCGCAGAGCGGCTGCCGCTGCACTCACAAAGCCGCCCCTCCCGCGGCCCCCTAGCCTGCGCCCTCACGCTCCGGCCTCGCGCTCCGGCCGCGCGGGTCCCTTCTCACACACACAGCAAAGGTCCTCAGAAGCTCCGCTGCTGATGCTCACTGCCCACGGAATGGAACACACTCGTCCAGGCCTGGCTACAGATTAAATGTGTTTATGCTGCCATAGGTAACATTTACTAGACGTCGTAAATAGCACACAACTTAGAAATCACATAAGTTGTGACCCGGAGCTAATTAAATTCAGCATCTAATGGAGTGAAATTTATTGACAGCTCACTAAAATGAATTAGGAGAAGCAGTAACTCCAGTGTGTAAAAAGTAATAACGTGTTGACTTTTTTCTCTAAGCTCTTAGAAGATTATTATAAAATTGCTCTAGGCCACTCTGTTAGTGTGCTACCCCCAATTACTATTCTTAAATCAACGAGGACATGTCTATTTATTGAAAAGTAACTTACTTGTTATTGTTTCTCATTTTTATTCATACTTAAAAATTGGACACTTGTTAAATACTGAAATCGAGCAAGACGCATCATAGATGTTAGGTTAATGACATGCAGAGACCAATTTGCATTGTATTATCTGTTTTCAGGCACTTTCGTTTCTAATGTAATTTTAGCACAGAGAGCATGAGTCTGTGCCAACTTCTTCCATGATTTAATTTCTCAAAGCTGAAATTTTTTCACAAAGAGAAGAGCTTTACGGGCAAACGCAGGCTCCTACTTTGCAGGGATGAGAATCCGTCTGAAAGCGGCAAGGGCAGTGAGGGCTTTATCCAAGCCCAGACGCTCAAGGACACGAAAGCAGCGCCGGCGACTACCCACACGAGGTCGGGTCATCAGCTGCGCGTCACACGGGGGCCTCCCTGCGCTCTCTGAGCCCACAGTCCAAGTGTTCAGAGCCACAGGACGGGCCTAAGGGGCACAGGTGATGGCCGGGAGCCGACCCCGCACCATCAGCCCACCATAAGAAGCGCAAGGTCCCAGCATCGAAGGCCAAGGCGAGAAACCCAGGCCAAGAGCCGATCGCTGAACAAGCCACTGGATAGACTGGACTTCAGTCGCTGCAGCGCTCCGAACTTCGTGTAGTCCAGGCTTGGGGTTCTGGAACCCAGGGAGTCCCCTAGAAGAGCTCAGTGCACAGGATCAAGTCTGCAGACTGCGCAGCCGTGCCGCAGGAACGGTCAGGGCCCGGCCACGCCGCCTGCCCAGGACCTTGGCAAAGCGGGCGTCTCGCGCGGCCTCGTGCAACGTGGCACCCACTGAGACGTCCTCTAAAACAGCACCGAGAAAAGTCCTGTCTTGGCTCCAATCATTTAGCTAACGGCACAATCCCCGACTTGGTGCTGATCGGGGAGGACGAGTCCTTTAAAAGTTGGTGACCTGGCAGAAGAATGCTGCCCTCCGCGGTGCGAGGTGGACACCAGCTAACGCAAAGCTAAATGAGTTCTGAAAAATGGAGGGGCAGAAACAGAAGCAGAAAACTGAAGGGATGAAAAGCGACCCACCAGCCAAGGCCACTGCGGTCTCCCGGCCCCAAGCCACAAGCTAAGTGCGCACGCTGAGTCCCGGCTCGGAAGCCTCGGACGCTGCGGGTGACCACTGACCCTGGCAAAGCACGGGACCGGAGGCGCCGACATAAATGGTGGAGTTCTGTCTTCTAAGGAGTAAAGGGGTTGAAGACATTCAGAGATAAAAGAAGGGAAATGCCCTTTCAAAACGTAAATTACTTCTTGCCTAGCAACAACCGTTAAGTACTAATTCCTGGCGTTAAATAAACTATTCACGGACCTGCCATTTGGCGTGTTTCCGACGGCGCGGGAAGAGCCGTGCGTCTGCGCAGCCGGAGGTAACGGCGCAGGGGCGCGGCGCGGGGTGTCTCCAGGGCCTGCCGCTCTGCGCTTGCACGAAGTGTCCAGAGACCCCGCGCCCCAGACCTGAGGCCCGGAGGGCACCGCCCTCCTCCAGCGCGCCGCACCCGCCCACCCCCAACTGCAAGCCGCAGGACCGCTCCTGGGAGCCGGACTGGCGGCCCAGCGGGGCGGAGACGCGGCAGGGAGCGGAAGAGCCGGAGCGGCGCTTCCCGACGGCTGTAACGCTCCGCCGCTGCGCCCCGCCGCTGCGCCCCGCCGGTCCGGCTGGCAGGTGGGGTCTGGCGCCTCGGGTGTCTCGCTCCCGCGCGGGCGGTCCTTACACTTTCTGCTGAGGAGCACCGTCATTTCTTTCTCCTCATAAACTCGCCCACACTTGTGGGCGGTCTCATTATTAGAGCTCAAGGCCGTGCGCTTGAAGTCCCTGACATTTTTCAGCAGCTGAGAGGGTTTCTGTTGTATTTGGAAAGCAGTCGCTGACATTTTAGCTACAGAAAAAATGTTGATAAATCTGTTATATTTGTCACCTCACCAAAACCGAAAAAGGTAGGAAACAACAGCTGGTGGGCACTTCCCATCTCAGCTGTCAGACGGCGAGCAGGGAGAGGGCTCTGCAAGCCCAGATGCTTCGCAGAGGAGGAGACCGGCCAGCAGAGGCCCAGCCAGTGGTCTGCAGGGCAGCTCCGCTGATCCCTCACCCCGAGCTGGTCCGTCCGTCCTTCTGTCCTTCTTTCGCTCCTTCCCTGCCTCCTCCCTCCCTCCCGTCCCTCCTTCCTTCCTCCCTTTCTCCCTTCCCTCCATCCCTTCCATCCTTCCCTCCTTCCCTCCTTCCTTCCTTCCCTCCTTCCCTCTTCTTTCCCTCCCTCCCTACTATTCCTGTAAAGAAGTGGTAACCTGTTACCCCTCCCTGGGGCACAGCAGGCTGAGCACCACACTGTGAAGCATCCACAGCCACTGCAGCGCGAGTTCAACCCCCGGCCAGGGAGGGACCCACAGGGCGCAAGAGACCTCTCCTGCCTCCCGCTGCTCCCCTCAGCAGTGTGTTTCAGTGGATCTGCCTGTTCTGCTCCCCACTCTGTCTCTGGTGAATCCTCTCACCTCCCGTGACTCTGGACTGTACCCCAGCTCTTGTGTGCATAAATAAATCTTTTTTAAAAAGTGGTAACAGACTACAAATAAAAATTCTCTAAAAAAAGGGAAATGCTCATCAAGTCCACACTCACGGAAACAAGGGTGCGGTGTGGACCTCCACAGTGCATTGTAGACACAGCACCTGACTCGGGCAGTGAGGGCCACGTGCGGTCTGCTCAGGACCGCCGGCCGCACACGGCGGCACTCCCGACTGGGCTCTGCTCCGCCTTGCGCTGCGAAATGCGCAGTCACCAGCACAGGGCCCTGCCGAGGGCGGGCCCGGGGAACCGCAGCAAACACTCCTAATGCAGCTGATTGTTCTTCTGTTTTTGAGAGATTCAAAAGGACGATTTTAGTGGAGAAATAACCAGAGCGATGAATTCCCTCAAGAGACACAAAGTGGCTTGAAGTTGTTATAAAATTCGATTGAAAGTAAGTTTCCAGACATTATTTTTAACCTGCAAATGCATCGATTCTAACTCTGCTCCACGGCGCTGAGCAGCACCCGCGAACGTGACTTTTAGGTGTGCTCAGGCCCCCGAGCAGCCACGCGCCCAACTCCTTTGACGTGCAGGATAAAACCCTGCCCTGCCCCGCGGCCAGACAGCCCTGGACTCGGCTCCAGACCCAGGCGTCCAGCAGCGAGGCCACCGCGCCACAGCGCCTCCATCCGCTCCGAGGCAGGGGGACGCGCAGGGGATGGGCCACGGCGCCCACGCCCGACCCCTCGCGGCGTCTCCGCGCGCCGGGAACGCGTGCACAGACAAGCCGCGCCACGAGCCCACCGAGCGGCCGTGGAGGGGTGCGGCACGGCTCCGCGTCACCAGCTCCGCTAACTGCCCTGTGAAGCAGAACGCAGAGCACAGCGCCATCACCAGGCCTTCACGACGCACGGGGGACGAGCGGGAGTCAGGAACCAACGAAGTGCCACATTTTCCAGTGTGTGATGGCGAATGAAACGCCGCGGTGCGCCCGCGGGTACCGTGCGCTGCGCGACACCGGGGCAAGGCAGGCACGTCAGCACGGCGATGAGCACGCGCCGGCGTCTCTGGCCCTGTGAGCCGCCCAGTGAGATGGAGAAGAGCCGGGAGGGATGACTCAGCAAGTCTGTGGCGTCGGCGCTCGTGCGCGAAACGTTTCCACGCACCACGTGAGCACGCACCCGGCTCCGGGCTGGACCTAAATGCGCGCATCTGCCAAAGGCTCGCGTGGAAGGGTTAGGGCCCTGGCGAACGGCCCTCGCTCTGCGCCTTCGTCTGTTTTCACAAACAGATTTCACTTTGGAAGATTCTACTCAAGTTCTGAAGTCGTCGGCATCCTCCGTGACGCCCAGCCAGCAGACCACGGCCAGAAGCCGCCCGCGGCCCCACTGCCCGAAGCGCCACGTGCGCTAACGGGCTCCCCCGGGGCGAGGTCAGACCCAGCTGAGGCCCTTGCACGGCCCGTTATACAGACTGACCCAGCCTCGCAACACCCCAGCGGGGTCCCCTTGAATACAGAGCTGAGCAGCCTCCTAACATTCGAGCACAACTTACTGGCCAGTTTTTATTGACGAAACCGAAAGTGAGAGTATCAGATTTATGCCTCGCCTGGGGTTCCTGGCGGAACTCAGCTACGTGCTTTCTCAGGCCAGGGTCTACAAGACACCGCTGCTGTGCTCTAGACCTGTCCCTCACGCCACGCTGGTGTCCTTCCTTCCCCGTCCCCGCCCGTCCTCTGGGGCCATTCGAACTCGGGAGCCCTGCCTCAGAGCAGAGTGGCCAGGCCGCACCCCAGCTCTGCACCCACAGCTGTAGCCCCGCCCACCATGCGCTCCGCCCCCACAGAAGAAGGGGCAGTGTCACGCGGCGCCGTCAACGTTAGATCGGGAAGCGGCTGCCGCGGGCCCTGTGGGGACACATCCCGGGGCCGGACAGGAGCAGCCGGCCGGCCGGCGGTGCAAACCTCTGGAGGGGCCGGAGGTCGGAGCTACACGGGCAGAGCCAGCCCAAAGAAGCGTCAGAACCGCCGGAGAAAAGGACCACAAAGAGGGAGTGTGTGTGTGTGCGCGCGCGTGCATGTGTGTGTGCATTGTGCATGTATGTGCGTGTGTGCATGTGCATGTGCACGCGAAGAGATGGGTACAGGCCAGAGATGCAGGGGAGGGTGAGAGGAGGCAGCAGAAGAGGCGCAGCCACTGAGACACACTGCCGAGAGGCAGCGGGAGACGGGACAGTCCGCCGCGCTGGGGTCAGCTCCCTGGCCGGGGCCGGACGCAGGCCGTGGGTGACAGCTGAGACTCAGCCCCGAGGCGGCGGGCCCAGAAGAGGGCGTGTCTGGAGGGTTCTGTGAGAAGCCCGGCCTCTGCAGGAGAGCTGCTGCCTCTGGCGTCCACAGGCAAGTGCTGACCAGCTCTGGCCCCAGGCGGTCAGCAGGGCCACCCGTCCAGGAGACAGATCCATGCAGGAGAAGGGCAGCACGCGGGGGCCGGCGGCCACGCTCCCTGACCACGACGCGTCCGGCTCACAGCACGGCCACCGGCCCTGGCCCTAGGCCCCACCCGCCAGTCCCGGCCCCGGGCAGGCCCGCTCGGCCCGAGAGCCTCTTCCGCGAAGCACACCGGTCCTTGCCGTGGCCTGGACTCCAGGGAGAGCGCGAGCACTGAAAACAGCAGCACGGAGGCCGCAATTGAGAGGGCGTGGAAGCCCCTTTTACTGGGGACGTCGGCCAGGGCTGGTGTGCGGGCCAGGGACAGCTGACCACGCAGCCCCTGGCCCTCCCGGGGGCTCCCGGCCCTCGCAGCCGGCAGCGCTGGCCTCGCGCATCCGGCTCGAGAGCAACCAGTGCCCCCTCACAGCACCAGCCCCACAGCACAGGCAGAGCCGGGCAGATGGTGCCGCTGACTGACGGATGGACGGACGGACGACGCGGCCAGCGCCGGGCGGCAGAGGCTGCCAGAAGCAAACGGTCAGTCTGTTCCCACCCGTGTCTGCGTCTCCTTCAACTAGTAGGCCAGACGTCCGGTCCTTTCCTCTGTCACCTGCGGTAGCAGCCTTAAAGCCTCTGGCCCTTGAGCCACAGGCCTAACTGCTAAGCACACCGCTGAGAAAAGACTGAGCCTGGAGCGCTTTCAGAACCGGTATTCCCTCAACCCAGAGCCTATTTTTCTCTTTTTATTTCATGTCTTTCCGCATCACTCTTCTTTCCGTGGGCCACACACTCCTCACCTCGGCCACGACCGCCTGTCCCAGCAAGAGCCCTTCCCGCGTCTTACGCACAGGCGCCCGCAGCCGGCCAGACGGCCAGCCGGCCAGGCGGAAAACAAAGGGAACGCCACGGCCCAAAGGCCGCACCGCGCAGGTGACCGCGCCAGACAGAGGACAGGCCGCCCACACACGAGCACGGGACACAGGAGCGCCGGGCCACAGACACAGCCTCCGTGTCCAAGGCCTGGCCCGTCTCCGGCGCTTCCTGGGCATCGCTGGCCAGAGCCCAGCCGTCGCCCCCTCTGCCAGGCGGGCCGGACACGAGGTGCGTCGCGCCAGTCAACCGCAGGCCGGCGGAGGCCGCAGCTGAGCTCCGCTGGGCCACAGCCCGCTCCTCTGCCTCTCGCCACAGTCCGGTCCCGCCCCTCAGCCTCGGGGGTAGGCGTGGCCACGCACCAGCGGCACGCCCGGCCAGCAGGAACGTAGGGGCCAGCAGGGCCGTCGGGGCCAGCGCTGGCCGGTGCCGGCAGGACACGCGCACACGTGGACACGCCCAGGAAGCCGATACGAGCAGCAAGCAGTGTTATTAAAACTCAGCGTAATATGGCATTTAAGAATGGATTGGTCTCGATTGATGGAGAATCCAATTTAGGTTAAATAACTATGTTTATGAAATTCCTTTAGGAGTTATTGGCTGGAGCACGAGAGCTCATCAGCCACAGTTGGGTTTGCCGCAGTCTGAGCAGAAAAGTTAATTAACAACAATTTTGAGGCTGCCCAGAGCTCCCGCCAGCGCGGCTGCAGCCTGCCGCACCACCACGGGGCGGCCTCTAGAAGGAATCACTTCCCAGCAGCTTACTTCTACGTGACCGAGCTCATTATTAAAAGTAAGTGAGCAGTATTGATCGGGATGGTTTAATAATTCAAAATGGCTAAAGGCGATCACACACTTGAACAGACAAATATTCCCTGTTATTGTTTATCCCCAACTTTAGCTCTAACGACTCTATTAATCCAGCTGAACCTGCACACAGTAACGGGGTCACGAGGACACGGGGCCAGTGGCTTAAACCGCAGGCAGCAGATTTCGTAAAGTGATATAATCAATACCCCGTTCAAGGTGGAGCATGTGGTGGGACTTGCCAGAGCGCAGGCAGAAAGGCCGTTGCCTTTTGAAGTGGACACAGAGAACTTGAGAGCCACGGAGGCCACCCCAGCTGCACGGGCCCGTCTCCCCCGTGCTGCCGCCTCTGTGGCCAGCCGCGTCCTCCTTTGCGGCTCACGTGACGTCAAGCACACCTAGCGACGTCCTGTCGCTAAGATCCTGTTTCTTAGGTGGGCTTTCCCTTCACGATCAGACACTCCTGTAGCCACAGGACAAGTCTCTGCTAGGGTTTCTCTTTAAATCATCCCATTTCCCCTCTTAACTCTTTTTTTTTAAAGATTTATTTATGCACACAAGAGCTGGGGTACAGGCCAGTGTCACGAGGTGAGAGGTCCACCAGAGACAGTGGGGAGCAGAACAGGCAGATGGACCGAAGCACACTGCCGAGGGCAGCAGCGGGCAAGGCAGGAGAGGTCTGCTGCACCATGTGGGTCCCCTCCCTGGCCGGCAGCAGGGATCGAACTCGTGCTGCAGTGGCTGCGGTGGCTGCGGTGGCTGTGGTTTGCTTCCTAGTGCGTTGCTTAACCCGCTGCGCCACCAGGGAGGCCCCCCTCTAAACTCTTTAGCAATTTTATCACAGGTAAATATCCCTTCGATATTTGAATTGCATCACTCTAATTTGGGGCTTTCTCTCAGTCTGCCGCCGGCCACGCCCGTCCAGCTGCAGCCACACCCCTCCCTCCTGCCCTCCTTCTGCTCTGCCTGCTATGAAGAGGCAGGCCCGCCACCTGCACAGGTGCCTCTCCATGGCTGCCGTGGCCGTGTCTGGGCCGCTCGGCCGGAGCACTCAGCAGAGTGGCTCTTCCCGCAGGGCGGGTGGGGTTCTGGTCCCGGCTAAGATGCTCAAGTTCCAATTCTGTGATGAGCAGCAAGTTCATTTCAATTACTCTGGTGTCCAGCTGTTCCGGCCGCGTTTATGAACTAGTCAGTCGTTTCCTCTCAAGGTGACCGCGCTTATCTTTCACACTTTACACGTCATAACCTTCTCATTCTGGGCCTGTAACGTCATCACAATACTTTCAGAAACGGAGAGCGCCGGGTCTGGTGACAACCGCGCTTCTGGGCATCTCCTCCTCCGGGCCAGCCGGCCTGTGGGTGTTCCTCACCCGCTGCAGCCCAGACGGCTAATCCCAAGAACCGCCTGTGCTGTAAAGACAAGGGCGGCTTTTATGAAGTTCACGCTCAGCAGTTGCAGGCAGGATCCGCGAGGGAGAAGTGAGTCTAGAGCAGCCTCGGAGACAGCTTCCCTTCAAGCCAACGCTTCACGGAAATGAACTTCTTGTTTAAAGAAGTAACTATCTGGTGATGTTCTCCCCTGGTGCTTGGAGAAGTTGCTTAAATCCCCCAGCTCTGACGGTGAGTCTGTGACGGTGAGTGTCTGTCTCCCCCTGGTTCTGGCCTCTCTCTGAAGCTCTCCCGAGGCCGGGCTGCTGCACTCTCCCGAGGCCGGGCTGCTGGACTCTCCTGAGGCCGGGCTGCTGCACTCTCCCGAGGCTGGGCTGCTGCACTCTCCTGGGGCCGGGCTGCTGCACTCCCAGCCCATGCACTGTCCTATCTCCAGCACTGCCAGGGCTGAGAGTTTGCTGTGCATGGGGCAGTGGAACTGCCAGGGCTTCTTTGTATTTATTTCTCCAGCCGTGTTTTTAATCTTGTTGTTAATATTTCAGCATTCCTGGTGTTTATAAATAGCCTCTACTTGGATTTATAATTGTCTTTAAATATAAAGTGAAGCATTTAGTCTGCTCATTTATGTCATAATTACTGATACAATTGGATTTATTTTGACCGTCTTATTTTGTGCTCTTTGTCTCACAGTTTTACGTTTTTCTTACTTCTGTATTATGGTGGGCATGCTATCTTTTAAAGTATCTTCTCTGTGCTTGATTAGCGTGTCTAGAATCTCTACGTGACACTTACCAACACCGTCCAGCAATGGCTCACTGCTGCTTTCTGCGCCCGTCGGTCCTCGCGTGTCCTTCCGGCCTACGGACGTCGCCACGGGGCACCCCGGCCCGCCCTCACCTGGTTCTCGCGACTTCGGGTCCGAGGAGGCCGAGGAGGTGCAGCGGGGCTGCCGACCGTGCTGTCTCTTCGGCCGCACAGCCGAGGACTCGGCCGCCTAGTGACCTCAGCAAACAAAGTCCTTCTCTCCCCACTGCAGTGAGCGCCCAGGTCCCCGGACCGCCGAGGCGGTCTCTGTCCTGGGCGGGAGCCGGGTGGCACCAGGCGGAGGCAACAGCGCCGGGTCCTGGCCGAGCAGGCGGCGGGGTGAGCGCAGCACGGGGAGAGCGCCCCGCGCAGCGCAGTGGGTGAGGCTGCCCCCGAGGCCGGCCCTGCCCGCACCGGGACGGGTGGGGAGCAGCCCAGGAGCAGAGCGCAGCCGTGGGACGGCTGTGCCCGGCGTGCTGGCCGTGTGTCCAGGGCACCCGAGAATCCCCCGACGGGGAGTCTCAGGCAGGTCACAAGGCCAGTGGACACGCTCGGGTTGGAATATGAACTTAAGACCATTTTCAGCAGCAGCAAAACTAGTTAAAGTATTTAGGACAAACTCTAAGACGACATCTACAAGCTACATCTGTGGACAAACACGAAACCGGTAAAAAATAAGAGCTCAGTGACTCTGGAGGGACGGGAGGCCCACACAGGAAGGGCTCACTATCGCTAAGACGTCGGCCCTCCCCACGCCGCAAGCTCCCAAGTCCCTTAACTGACAGGCGCCCAGTGTGGCAAGGGAGCTGCAGCGGCCTCATCACCAGCCCTCGTCACCGGCTGGCCCGCGGTGACTGGAGCCCCAGCCGGACACCGCAGCGCAAAGACCCAGCCCGCAGGAGAGCTAGTCTTCGAGGGGCCCTGGACAGGGGGTTCCTTTGTGAGGAAAAGCAGTACTTTTCTCACGATTTAGGGTTTTATTCAGATAGTGGAGAAAGCGCACATAGAGGAACACAGGATCGCTGTGAGGCAGAACCGTATTCGGGCGTGACAGAGGAGAACTCGAGCGGAAAGCGACGGCGGCGTGAGGGCAGTCTCGCCTGCTCGCGCCTGCGGGTCTGCTCGCCTGGCAGAGCCGCGGCCCCCGGGCCAGCACGCCCAGTGTGCCCAAGTCCACTGTGTCGCCCACAGCTGCGGACTTCGAGTTCCGCCTGCCAAGAGCGTTTCTGGGCGACAGGTGCTTGCTGTCACAGGAATCCAGGGCCCCTTCGCAAAGGCCGGCTCGGGTCAGACGTCCCCTTCGTGGGCAGTAAACAGGCGCCTCCCGCTGAGCTGCCCTGCGGGCCGCACGCCGCACTGGGAGGCCGCTGCAGCTGCGTCCGCGCTCCTCCTGCCGGCCGCACGCCCGGTCACCGCCTGCGGCGGAGCAGCAGGGTCAGAGCGACAGGAGCGGCAGAGGAGGGGCCTCGGTCGACTTTTCGCGCCGTCCGGCCCGCTGTCGAGGCGGGGGTGGGCCGTAAAGCGCTGTCCTTAGTAACACTGGAAGCGCCAGACCGCATGAGATAGTTTACTGGAGGGCACTGCCTTCCCAGGCTCAAGGTTACTGCTCTGCACCGCCTCCCCTTGGCTGCAGTTTGCGCTCTTGAATGGAGAAAAGGGCCGACGCCAAGGCCGCGCCCTGAGGAAGGGCGCTCAGCCCTGACAAGCACACCCGCCAGCCAGCCCCGCCCAGCCGCCGGAGCCGCGCCGCCCCAGGCGAGGTGGCTTCGGACCCCCGAGGAGGCAGTCCTGGGAATTAAACTGTTGCGGAGCGTCGCCTCCTCCCCCGTTCCCGGAATGACCACTGCAGCAGTCCAGCCGGCTGCGTGCTGGGCGGGGCTGACCCCTCCAGAGTTGCGGGAACCCGCTGGACGCCGCGGCCCTGCTGCTGCACACGCCGCAGCTGGAGGGCCGGCAGACAGACAGCACTGTGTGCAATGACCTGACCTCGCAGGGAGTCTCGCGTGCTCCACGCTCTCATGGCTGCAGCAGCTTCGTGCCGGCACGCACCCATGCCCCAGCGTGGAGGCGCCCGCCCTACAGCCACAGGGTCTGGGGAGACCACGCCGAGAGCCCCCACGCCTCTGCACCCCGCGCCCCACCGGGCACGCCGCTCGGAGCTGCCTCTGCCGCTGCGTCCGTCACAGCGGTGCGGCCCGGCGGCACGCCCAGACTGCGGCCTTCCCGGAGAACATCCCAACTGACGCAGACGCGCGGCGGCGTCCAAGCCGCACCGGTCTCCACAGGCGGTAGCGCTCGGCCAGCCCCGTGCTACCCGGGACAGCCCGGCGGCTCAGACAGCAGAGGTCAGCTCGCTGCGGCACGAGAGCAGCAGGAGCAAGGAGAACGCTCTGGGTCGGCGCTGGCCCGAGCGCCCGCAGGGCCTGGCCCACTCCAGCCAGAGGAGCCATGCGCGTGCCAAGGCGTGTCCCCGCGGCGGCCTCCTCGGGCCACGCCACCTCTGCACCGCGGCCCCGCCGCTGGGACAAGGCGGATGTCCCACGGCAGCACCGCAGCCCAGGCGGAGGCCAGGGAGGGCCAGGCGAGGTGGAGGACGAGGCCGCGGCGTGGCCGGCTGCCTGCCCGGGGTGGTGGACGCAGCCGCCCTGGCCCCGGCCCCGGCCCCGGCCCCGGCCTGGCCCTGCCCAGAAGCGCCGCGCAGCCTGCCGGGGTCATGGCCCGGCGCGCTCCCCCCGCGGAGTCCCAGAACGACCTCGCTTCCCCAGCCCCGTGCCTGCTCCTCTTGTTAAGCTTCTCACGGAGCTGCGCTGTCTACATAAAATGGAGGAAGGAGTCAGGCTTCCCGTGCCCAGAGGTAGGACTGAAATCCAATTACCTGATCGAAGCCCCTGGTTTCTATCTTTAAAAGGCAAAGGGGTCATTATTTTTAAGACAGAATGTCATTGCCAATGCTTAACGGGTAACCTGAGCTTACAAGGAAGTGCACCAATCACAGGAATACAAAAATGAAGTGCAATGTAATGTTTGTGTCTAGACTTAAATTTTGTTGCTAAAAATATCATCTAAACATTTGCCTTTATGTTCAAGCAGTTTGTCAATTAACAGATGAAATTTTTGATCAGTAACTTCCTGTGGAACCTTTTATGCGACTGACCCAGCCTGGCCCTAGATTGCTGGTGCTGCCTTATTTGAAACTAAGGCATAATCTGTTCCCAAGCTAACACACCCCACTGCTTCAGACAGGTGGGGTACAAGAAGCAATCACTGAGAGATCTACGCACCTGAAACTGGAGTGTCTTACCTATCAACACATTACAAAGCTATAAAACATCAATTATAAAATGAAATTGATCTATAGCACAAATGCTTCCCAAAAATCATAGAATCATAAGCATTACTTTAATAATGTGGGAGGAAAAGACATATTAAAATAAATCACGCTGGGCCTCCCCTGGTGGCGCAGTGGGTTAAGCAGCGCACTATGAAGCAAACTGCAGCCACTTGCAGCATGAGTTCGATCCCTGCTGCCGGCCAGGGAGGGGGACCCACATGGTGCGGCAGACCTCTCCTGCTGTGCCCGCTGCTCCCCTCAGCAGTGTACTTCTGTTAAAAAAATAAA
The DNA here is from genome assembly GCA_019455555.1 of Galemys pyrenaicus. Classification (NCBI taxonomy): domain Eukaryota; kingdom Metazoa; phylum Chordata; class Mammalia; order Eulipotyphla; family Talpidae; genus Galemys; species Galemys pyrenaicus. The sequence goes on along the minus strand of JAGFMF010011798.1, from coordinate 15,639 downwards.
TAAAAAAAAATAAATCACGCTGGGATTTGACTGCAAGCCTAAGACTGGCGACCTCTGCCCTTACTTTTAACACAAACTGAAGTGAGGAAAACCAATAAAAATTATTTTTTAAGTCCATAAATGTAAAGATACAGAAGAATTAAAAGGAGAGTAGAAATATAAGCAGCACTAAATGTGTATCTGCAACATGACTTGGAGTCAATATTGAAATGGCAGAATTTGGAGGACTTACCCCCAAAATGCAAAAACTAATTTGAAAAGAATGTGCATCTCCTTGTTTCCTGCAGCATCATTCACAGTAGCCAGGAGCTGAACAAAACCTCAGTGGCACCCACTGATGGGCGGGCGCAGGAGATGCGCTAGAGGCGCACAGTGGGCTACTACTCAGCTGCGAAAAAGACGGCATCCTGCCACTGGCCAACAGGGACAGAATCGGAAAGACTGTGGTTAATGAAACAAAGCAGGAAAGCCGGATGTCCCACCCTGGCTTATTTTAATATACCCTTTTTTCCCATATTATTAATCACTATTCTTCCAAACCCATTTTAAAGTTTTTTTTTTTTTTTCTAAAGAAGCCTAAATTACAGCATTGGTTACGGTTTATTTCACTATTTAATGAACCTTGAAGCAGAGATACCATTTTAAGATATTTTGGTCGACTAAGGATGTAAATAATAATCCAGCACTTATTAGGCAAGTAACAGGATGTAGAAGAGGGTGTGTAATAAGCAATGTCATTGCTCGCAGATACCTGCAAAGTTCATAGTTTTCATCAGCCTTTTTTCTTCTGAAGCTCTTATGGTCCTGTCACAGATATGAAAAGATTGTGCAGTTTCACTTCATTTTCTTTATAATAGTTCATTGTCTCTGATGATATACCACTATAATTTACTGTTTATCCGAATAAAAATACTCAATTTCTTTTAACCTGTGACAAGTTGGCTTGTGAACCAAATGCTACTTATCAAAATAATCTAAATTTTGTTTAGAAGATGTTCCCATGAAAGTGTGAATTAATGTAATATGTATGTATATCTACATCACTGAAAACCCATGTACTTACTTTTTAAAGTACGTCTGCATGTTTGCAACAGAAGTGCTCGTCCTAAAGGGAAGTGACATAACATGGAACAGTGTGGTCAGCACATGTGGCTCAAAATAGTAGCTGGAGGGAGAGAAAGAGCTACCTTTCCTCTTTCAAAGAATCTTCCGTTATAAGTTCCTTCAGGGCAAAACAAACAAAAAAACTGGACCTTTTATTCTTCCTGCTGCCTATCTGAAATCCAGCCAAAATGTAAAAATCTAAGAGCTTTCCATGGCTGTCAGAAACATAACACAGATTAGATCAAGAACACCAGAATTTCTAGCATTTTCATTTTGGATCCAGAAGAGCGACTTTACGCTGCTTACTGGGGTGTCAACTGCCGTTACTAGTTGTTTCTATTTTTAATATTTCACAGTTAAATGTCCTTCTCCTAAACCCCGGTGTCTATTTTTTCTCAGTCCCACATTATAACTCCCGTCTTTACAACTTTCTCTGCACATATCATAAGTGCTTTAAGTATGATAATGTGAAACTATGATAATGACAGTATTGAAACAAAAATGCGCATGATGAGGAGCCGAGAGCAATCAGAATGCCGATTACGGCACTCTCGCCCGCACTCAATTAGCCGGGAGGAGGTATTTTTAGACATTTCTTTCACCAAGAAGACATGACATCTAGGCAGAAGGAAAGGACAACTTCATTTTAAGTAAGTGTTTAAATATTTCATAATGACTATAATAAGGGAGTAGAGGTTACCTTGATAGAGTCTGCTGTTCTTATAGCAATTCCCTGTGACTTTCTAAAGAGACAAAATCGTATCACTTTATAGTTAATGATGATTTGTGTTTCCAAATGCTTAGAACGCTTTCATTTTCACTTTAAAAGGAAACATGGACATTTATCTGATAAAGCCACCTTCCAGCCATTCCCTCTTCCCTGCCGTAAGCCACACTCAACCCAAAGTCAAACCAAGTTGCCGGAGAGGGTGTATTTTGGATTAGTTTAGAGAAATAACTGCAATGTCAGTACTACTAGCAAGGCCCTGCCTACATCTGCATGAGTTGTGGCTTCTCCATAACTGAGCTTAGTATACGACCCCTCGGGACAAAAGGTGGTGCCGAAAGCCAGCACCCGCACGCTGAGTCCAGGTCGGAGTGAGGCCAGGCGGCTGGAGGAGCACGTGGCGTTTGCAGAAAGTGAGGCGGACCGAGCCGCGGCTGCAGCGCGGACGAGGGCCGAGGGCTCCTCAGAGGGAGGACAGTCCGCAGACACCGTGGGCTGGGCCAGGGCACAGCCCAGCTCCCGGGGATAGCGACGCCCGGGGAGGGCCGCCGGAGCGGGCCAGCCGGCTGTCCGCAGGACGCAGGCGCCCACCGGCGCCCCAGTCTGCGCTGGCCGAGCGGCCCGTGGCTGTGCCTGTGCCCTGGGCGGCCGCCGGGGACACGCCGAGACGCCCCGCTCTCCCCGCAGCAGCAGCAGCACAGGACACGCCCCGGCACCTCTGCCACAGCCGGGAAGACCACGGCCTGGACGAGGGCGCCGCCCACGAGCGAGCCCACCGCCATCACGGCACCTGTCCCAGGCGAGCCCCGACCGCTGGGCCCGGACGGACGGATGGTCGGCGCTGGGGCAGGTTTCTGTGGCCCCGGGCCACCCCCCGGTGGGGTCGCTGACTGTTTGGAAGGGCGTGACATGGAGCAGCTGCTTTAACTCGCGGTCCTGCACGGCCAAGGAATGTGAACGCTTTTCTGCTTCTGCTCGTCCGGGCGCTCTCGGTTCGGTGGGGGAAGGCGGACGCGGGGCAGGGCGCGGCCAGGGCAGACGCCGCAGGCCGGCGCCAGCACGCACGGGCAGCCTCCCGTCCCGCAAGGACGGGGTCCCCTCCCTCCTGGGGAGCCACCGTGGCAGGAGCCCGCATTCCCCGGGGCCGAGGCGGAATCAGAGGTGGGCGGGCTGGTGACCTGGAGCCACGCCGGTTGCAAACAGCAGTGACGACAGAAACCAGGGGCGTGAGCCTCTGCACTGGTGGCCGACGTAAGGCCGGGCTTGGGGACCCCGAACAGCACCCCGCTGAGGACAAGCTGGCCCTGGCGCGGGCACGACGCTGCTGGCTGTGCTGGGCTGTGGCTACGGGCCAGGCGCCCAGACAACTGGCCTGCCGCGCCCGCAGGGGCTTAAGCGCTGCGTGGCCCACCCTCGCGGAGCGGTTCTGCGGGTGGCGCTTGTGGGCTCCCCTCCTGTCGCTGGGGACCTGCTGCCCCCACGGATTCGCTGGCCCCGCTGCACCCTGCAGACAGCGCTCAGTCTTTCTGTTCCTTTGTTACTAACCGTCTTCCTCTTACATCGCTGGGTCCCCGTAATTCTCCTGCCGCCACGTCGCCCGTGAGCGGTCCCCACAGTCCTTGCGTGTGTCCTCCCCCGGCTCAGCCGCTCCCTGCTGGACACCTCAGTTCTGAGCAGCTTTGCTAGTTTTGACTTTTCTCAGCCCTGTGCTTGGTCTCTCCACGGTCCACACCGAAGTGGACCTTCGTCTACCCTTTTCCTTCTGACTTATTTTGGCCGGTTAATCCCTTCCGTTGTGTCTGTTTTTTTAAAGGTACAAATTCTTTGGGAAAATGCAAGACAACTGGTATGGGTTATCATCACTTTGCCTGCCTTCCTTACTCCCCACGAAAGCTTGACTCTGCAAAGAAGAACAATCTCTAAAATAAATATTTTCATTGTAGAATGCATGACCCAATCTGCAACATGTTAATTCTAGCAAATATTGATACATATCCCTTTACCAACTTCAGATGAGAGATGCTTCTGCTAAGCCACTGTCGCTATTTGCTGATGCACAAAATTAAAAACAAAAAATGCTTAAGTTCTTTCCCAATGGGGCATCTAAAAACCCCCAGGTCATGGCCTAGCGCAGCAAACTGGGTTGGGTTTAAATCAGAAAAAGAAAAATATTCTGCTATAATATCAATAGTGATCTAGCACAGGAGTTTCAATTCGTGGTCTTGGATAATGAAGTGGCAGGAGCAAGCGTAAATATTTACTGTTTGGCCTTATAGAACGCTCCGGTGACACATGGTAAAGAAAGACCTCGTGCTCGTTGACATCAACTTCCCCTGAAGTTAAAGCTCAACCACACAGGATGAAATCGGAGAAAGCAGCCCTGAGCAGGCGTTCCAGGGCTTGGTCCGTTGACCTAAATGCCAATATTTAGTGTCTCCACGTTTATTTAGGGCGATCGCCTCTAGACTTCCTTTTGTAGCAGTAAAAGCCTCATGACTTCAAACTGAGCCAGAGTAAAGTCCCCACGATGAAGAAGAGAGAAACAGACTGGCTGGAAGCTGAGGTGGTCTAGTGCTGGGCGAGAGCTGCGAAGCAGCCAGCGTGGCAGAGCTGAAGCACGACAGCTGATGCGACGCAGCAATCAGAGAAGACGCGGCCAGGGTCTCCGTGACGCATAAAAGGGAGCGGTCAGCACATGAGCGAGACGGAGGGGAGGTGAGGCCAGCGCAGCGACGGTGATGGGGAGGGGCGTGAGAAAGAAGAGAAACTGCTGAAGGGGACGTGCTCCCAATAAACCAACGGAAAAGCACAGAAGCAGAGTCCCAGGTAGACACAGGAGAAGGACGGAGAGGTGCAGAGAGAAAATCTGCAAAGGCTTTATTTGGAAGCTTTGATTTTGAGTGAAGTTGAAATAAAACAGCTGAATTCTAGAAACTCCAGAATGAACAAAGACTTGGGGCCGCCGCGGTGGCGCAGCGGGCAGGCGGGAGGGCCAGGCTCCGGCCCCGGGCGCCCCCAGGGTCCATGAGGGTCCAAGGAGGAGACACGCCTCAGAGCAGTCCAGCTGAGCGGCCACGCACTACGCATGGCATGCGTGTCGCTGTGAGGGCGAGGACACGCGTTCTCTGCAGCGACAAACTCAGAGCACCTGGCTCTCGTGAGCGTCCCTGCAGCCAGGCAGCAGGCGCAGGCCAGGCCAGCCGACCAGCCCCTGCAGGCATGGGCCCGGCCAGAGAGCCCACGGACGGGGCCAGCCTGCCAGGCGGCCCAGGGGGGAGCACAGATCAGCGAGCCCAGAACTGAGCCCGCAGAAGAGGGACGTGAGCGGGCCGGTGCCGGTGCCGCCTCCCGCTCGGCCGGCCTCCACCCTCAGCGACCGCACTGGAAGAGCCTGTTAACTGGGCTCCCAGCCAGGGTCCTGTCTCGAGGCTAAGGGTGCCTGTAAGGGACCATAGCACCGTGCTCAGTATTTTGTCCCTCGATGCCCTTCCATTTTACCTTCCTTGGGCTAAGCTGAACATATATGTCAACTTTATAGACACCAACTTTTATGTACGCACACAGCACGTGACAGCACAAACCGCCCTGTGGTTGCAGGGTTTGGTCCCACAGGCACCGCACGGCCAGTGGGTGCCAGGTACAGGTGCAGCCAGCGGCGCGGCCCTGGGAGGAGCCTGCCCTCCCGCCCCCGTGTCTGCGGACCACAAGCACCATGTCTACCGGCTGACCGTGAATGAGCGCTCCGGCCAGCCAAGCTCGTGAGCGCCAGCCCGCGCCTCCACCCCAGACTCCGCGCGCTCGGGGCACGGTGGCCAGCCAGGGTCAGCGACCCAGAGCGTGTCACCACCGCACGCCGACCGGCCGCGGGCGCCCGCCTGGCCAGGGGCGGCGCAGCCGGGGCGAAAGGAACACACTGCCCAGCGCGAGGGCCGCCCAGGCAGGGCCGGCCCCAGCCTCCCCGCTGCGAGGAGACGAGGATGACCACACGAGCACGTCTTCTCTAGCTCCGGCGTGACCCAAAGGCCTGCGGGTCAGAGGGAGCAGCTGTCCGAGAGAGGGAGTCTGGGGCTTACGGGCGCCGCTGGGAGCAAAGGAAGCTCACAGCTGCGGGCCGGGGAGCACCGCGGCCTCCGCTCAGGGCCTCTTGCACGCAAGGACTGCGCAGCGCCGCCTCGGTGCCCGTGCGTCCCGAGAAGGCTGCTGCAGGGCGAGGGGCAGCGCAGGGTCCGCAGGGCGGCCTGACCACGGCGGCGCCTCGTGCGCAGGAGCCGTTTCTGCGCGGACACAGACAGCACCCGGCGAACCCCGCGGTAGCCTGGCCCGCCGCGCCGGCCCTGGACACACACAAACCAGCGGCCTCCAGCTCCAAGCAGGAGAGGCAGCGGCCGGGAAGCTTCTCGAGGAGCCCACGCCCTCGGCGTGACCTGAGGCCCTGAGGTGCCAGGGCCGGGGCCAGGCTCGCCCTGCATTTGGGGCACGGCATTGGCACAGCTGGGAGGACACCCAAGGCGTCACCCCGAGTCCCCAGCAGACACAGACGGGCCTGGCTGTGCTTCTCGAGCCCCCAGGAGAGTGGACAGAGCGGGGAGAGCACCCCGGCCGCTGCAGGATGGAGGAGTCTCCAGCCGCAAATGCCACGGAAAAGGTGAAGACCCGTGGACCAGCCGGAAGAACCAGATGAAGCAAGCCCTGCTGTTCCTGCAAGAAGTCCGCGGAAGCTTTTCCGATCTAAAAGTTAACAAGCTCTGCTTCTGTGGCGCGTCTCAAAGAACAGAAAGCCCGTGCCCAGCTAACTTTGAAAGGGTTCAGCCTGCAGGTGGAGTCAGGACCGTGCGGGTTCCCGTGCGAGCAGCGAGACACGCCTCAGGGAGGGCGCGGTGCCCAGAGCCGCTGTCCCTCTGGGGCAGGAGAGGACCGCTGGCGTGGCCGGGGCTCACGTGCCAGTGGGTGCGCGGCGGCATCCTCCTCCTGGTCTGAGTCCGTAAGGGTGAGAGCTTGTTGGCTGGGCCAGTCTGTAATTAATTTCTCAGTCTCCATTGGTTTCCGTCTCATTTGTCATGAAAGAGAAGTGCCAAAGATGATTTAAAGCAGGGATTAAATCACCTTTTTAATAGTTCTGATTGTTAACCGAGATTTAGAAGCTCGCAGAGCATCTTCTGCTAAATGTTAAACAGGGTCATATGGGAACAATTTTCAGTTTAACCCAACTGAAGGCCAAACTTTGCGCAGACGTCGGTAGACGTGGCTGCATCTCCTGCAGAGTCACAGGGCCCGCCTTGCCTGCCGAGGCCAGGGTGGCAGCTGCTGGGGGCACGCCCGGTTCGCTTCACTCCTCAGCGCATCCGTCTGTTGTCTGGGATTTGTTCTGTCCCTTTGACTAGCTTCTCTGATTTCTCTCGTGTCGATGCCTTGCCTTTCCGAGGTTCCTGCTGGCCATTTTAAACTCTCCGATGGGGACGTATAATCTTCGTGTCGCTGTGGCCGGAAGCCGCAGACTTGTCCTCATGGTGCCACCTCCCCTTGGGGCCTCAAGTGTCATGTTTTTCTGTTGACCACCTTGCTGCAGATGAGTGGATAAAGGAGGTGTGGTGTATGTGCACGGTGGAATACTACTGAGCCGTGAAAAAGGCAGGCTCTTGCTACTGGTGAAGACATGGGTAGAACTTGAGGGAATCAGGCTGAGTAAGTCAGGAGAAAGACCCACACTGGATAATGTCAGGCACACATGGGACAGAAAGACCAAAACAAAGGGACAAAGCTCAGCCAAAACAAATCTGAGAAATCTGACTCCATAACCAAGGTCACCAGAACAGAGGGCAGAGGGTGAGGAGGCGGAGGCCACAGACGAGAGCTTCGTGACAGGTGAGGTGGGAGACAGTTCTCAAAAGCAGCGATGCTCCCGCATGCAGAAAGAAACTCCGGGACGGTGTTACCTGACAGATTAATGATCACTGATCTCGAACAAAAAAGAATATAAAATGTGCATATGCAGGGCCTCCCTGGTGGCACAGCAGGTTGAACACCACACTGTGAAGATCCGAGGCCTCTGCAGCGCGAGTTCTATCCCCGGCCGGGGAGGGACCCCCAGGCGCAGCAGACCTCTCCTGCCTCCCGCAGCTCCCCGCAGCAGTGTGTCTCAGTGGATCTGTCTGTTCTGCTCCCCGCTCTGTCTCTGGTGACTCCTCTCACCCCCCACACCTCTGGCCTGCACCCCAGCTCTTGTGTGCATAGATAAATCTTTCAAAATACAAAATAAGTTGTGCATGAAGAGCATTTCTCTTCCACCTGTCTGGCCAGCCCTCCCCTAGAGCAAATGGCCACAAAGACTGTCACAGAGAAGCAGGAGGACTCAAGGTCCAAAGAGGGGACAAGTAAGACAGGCACTTCAAGCAATTCCTGATATTAATTTCTGCCAACAACCTGGGTTTACTGCCTCGGAATTGTTCTCAAGTAAGGCGGGTGTCCTGCTTCCGCCCACCCCTCCGCCGCCAGGCCCTCGCTTGTCCGCCCACTGACCGCCTGAGCCCAGCGAGACGCCCTGTCCTGGCGGAAGCACGGTCACTCAGGGACCAGCCCAGAAGGCGCGGCCTGGCGGTCCAGCTGCGCCCGCCCTGCCCCAGGGCCCTGCCGGGGCCACCTCGCGGCATCTACACGCTGCTGTTTCTGGGGAGGTGTCCATTCCTCCCATCGTGTAGGAAAATCAGTTTATGCCATTTTAAAATATTTTTGTTAGCTGGTGATTGCTAGAAGGGACAAGGGGAGGGAGAGAGGTGGGACGAGAGAGAGAGGGAGGAGAAAGAAGGCCAGAATGAAAGACATGAAAAAGGATACTAGGTGAAAAGCCAGGATCAGACCTTTTTCACCAAAATGCTAAAGCAGACGCAGCCCGTTGGGAACGGGGTCACACCCAGGGTCTGCAGACACCCCAGTTTGTAAAGTGCTTCCCCACATCATGGTGTCATCTTCCCACGCCAGTAAAAGTTCTTCAACTCACGCCCAGGTGGCCTGTCGCTGCGGGGTGACGGGTCTCGTTCACTGGTCCCCTGGTGCCAGACACACATACTGCTTCAATAAATCGTTTGGGAAAGGGTATTTTTCTTTCGCAAGAGCCGAAAACTTAAGTGGGTAACAAATGAGCAGCCACTTACATCCTGTCCCAGATCGTGGCCACGGTGGTAATATTACAGGCCGCCTTCCGAGGCGCATTGAAGTTCTTCACACAGAAGATCCCACAGAGGCAACTTTTTGAACTAAGAAAAGTCAAACAGTAAGAAGACCTCAAAATTATTAGGTTGCCACTAAGAAAATGGGGTACTGCTCAGTTACATGGAAAGATGAGTTCTTGGCGTCTGGGGTACACGGTGGAGCTGGGGGCGCTCTGGGTGGTGAAGTGTCGAGAAGCGCGGAGAAGCGGCCAAAGGCGCCCGAGCCACGCCAGCGCCGCAGAGTCGGCGCGCCCAGGGGTGGGTGGGGGACAAAGGAGCACGGCGAGGATTGTTGGGGTGCTGGAGGTGGGAGGGTGTGAAGACTCCTAGAGGTTGAGACCGATCGCCCCCGAAGCAGATACGACGATGCGAAACGCTCCATCATCCCTCCCCACCTCTCACTCTGCTTTCCCTGCTTTCGGTTACTTTTTAAATGCTGCATCGCAAAATATTACACAACCCTGTACTTTAGGAGGCCACACTGGTATGGCTTTTGTGGGAGTATGTGGCTATCATCCCACTGCATTTTTTGCTCTTGTTTTTAATCCCTTTCTGGGCCTATTTAAAGTGACCTTCGTCACGGGCATGACACAGAGAGAAGGTGGCAGCCACCGGGGCTCGTGCTCCCCAAGAAGGAGGGGCGACCACGCGTGGCAGCTGTGAAACTATGCAGATGGGACTTGTTAGCTTTAACTGCAATTTCCCTTTTAGGTAAAATGAGCATTATTGACATTTTAATGAGAAATACATTTAAATTGTATAAGATCAGCACCTTGTGAAAAAGAAGTAGGAAAGTGGTATGATCACTTTCTGCCAGATAAAGAGTTACATTAGTGAAATACATGTGAAGAATTAGCGGCCTTATCTGATAATGGCACTTATATTTTTAATTATAGATTTTGCATCTGAAATTTTATTAATTTATAACTATATATGAAGTTATAAATATCTATTGATGCATAAATATTAGGTTATATAGTTTATAAACTACTGAGTAATAGTCATATTATTCCTTAAAAGTCCAAATAAGTTATTTAATAATTGCTAGAGAATTAAACTTTGCCTTTTATACTTAACTAGTGATTTCATATCGCTACTTTACATATGCAAATTCATATGCATATTTCTTAAATCCTCTGGAGAGTATCTTCTAAATAAAAGTCTAAGAGTGTTTGCTGAAATAAAATTTTTATAACAATTACCATAATAATTTAAATATTTCCCTTTTCATCAACTATTTTTTGCAGTAGTAGCCTAGGGAGTAAGAAAAGATCACCAATCATAAGGGCTAAAAGAGGCAGAAGCTAAGAAAAAAACTATGTATTTGCTGTCAGCAATTTACCTCCTGGTCCTTCCTCGGAGCTCAAATTTCTCTCCTTAAAATCTGATGAGGATCTGATGACGTCGTTACACAATGGTGCATCAATGTGCTCTCGTCATACAACATCAAAACCACACACGAGTTTCTTACGCTAACCTTGTAGTCGAGGTTAGAATACGCTTGACTACAATATCAATTTTCCTCCAATTTATCCCCCACCATCTTGTAACACATGTCACGATGTGGGTACTTGACAGTTCAGGGTTCACTTCTGCCTCCCGTAGTTCTGAGACACGGTAGTCTGTAGTCTTCAAGACTATTTCTACATAGTCTAGCCCACTTGTCAGCCAACACACTGTGGGATTATAGTCCCTGTCCTGTTGAAGACAGACACAACCACATGACTTCATTTAGTCAAAAAAAAGTGAGCAGAAGCCATTTGTGTTACCTTCAAGCAGGAATTTGAAAAGACAAAGCAGACTAACCTTTGAACCAGCATCATGGTGGAGCCAGCTCTCCCACACTTAACGGTTATAAGTTCTGAACAAAATATTAACAGAAAAAAGCAACTAGCTACAAGCACTACAGAATGACAGAGCAGACCACTTCGCAGAAGTCAAAGCTTAACAGAACAAGTCTGTACCTGCTGGGTGTCCCACCTTCACACAAGCGCTGTGCCAGGGCAGTGCCGAAGCCAGAGGACAGAGCCTGCAGCAACGTAACCAAGAAAAAGTAAAAGAAAAATCCAAAGAAACAAATAGTTTCAGCTCTAGGTTCTAAGAATAAACCCCAAGTCTTTGTCTAATCTTTGAACCACAGATGATCCGCAGACTCTAATCAGCTCATATTTCAATCTAAAATAAGAGACTGAAATTTGAGCTTCAATTCATCAAAAACAAGATAAAACTTTTTAATCTAGAAAATTATCTTGTGATAAAAACATCATTTTTGGAGCCATTTAACAGAATACAGAGTTTTCACAGCAGAGCAATTATCATATTAAGGGGAAAACAACATATTAGTTGAAATATGAAGAACCCATTTTTAAGGGAAAAGAAAACCATCAGAGAGACCAACCTAACCTGGATGTGACCCAAAGGTTGAAATTAATGTGAAAACTGTAAAAGCAGCTACTGTAATTAAGACCCCCATAGCCTCTGATGTATGAGAATATGTAATTCTAACAAATAGAAAGGTAGCAATTCTAATGGTAAATGGAAACTATGAAAATGGAACAAATTCTGTAACTAAAGAATATAGCCTAAAGTTCAAAGGGAAAAAATGGATGAGTTTAAAATCAGATAGAGACGACAGAAGGGGAAATATTTCAATAATAAAAGATCATTTCAAAAGGAAAAGATCAAAAGCTCTTTAAAGTGCAGCCAACTGAAAAAAGTAGAGAAAAATAAACAACTTCAGGAGTCTACGAGTCAATTGTTTTAAAATCTGGCATGCATGTAGTTTGAATCACAGAGAAGGAGAAGAAAAAGTGGAAATAAGAATATACTTGAATAGTGGCTAAAATAGCCCAAATTTGATGAAAAACACAAATGTCTCTTCAAAAAAGTCACTGAACATCAAACCAGCTACAGAGAAAACCACACCTAGGCTCATTAAATTCAACTTACATGATGGTGCACTGGTGAGATGGTGATGGGGAATACATGGGGATTACAATTAATGGCAAGTATATGTAAATTTTAAAATATTTTAATAAAAAAAGGATAAAATAAAACAAAATAAAAAAATAAAATGATAGACATATGAACTATGTAAAGGAAAAAAATTCAACTTACAGAAAACAAAAATAAACTGAAAATCCTGAAAGCAGAGAACATCTGCATCTTACACGTAGCAAATCAGTTCTAGGAATCACAACGGACTTTTCATCAAACACTATGGAAGCCAGCAAAAAGTGGAACAAGTATTTAAGGCAATGAAAAATGAATTTAAAACCCCAGATTTCCATACCCATCAAAGATAAACTTAATTAAACACAAATAAACATGTTTTTAAGTAAAATAAATAATCATCATGAACAAAATATCACCAAAAAAAGTTCAATGGACTTTCTTTAATCTAAAGAGAAATAATACCAGAGGGAAACTTAGATCATCGGGAAGAAATGAAAATGAAAAATATCAGAAATAGTAAATATTTACATAAACATAAAATATTTTGCTCCCAACTTCCTTTTAATACATACAAATATCTAAAACAAAGCTACAACATTTACATAAGAAACAAGAAATCATGTACTCATACAACAACTTCTATATGAGTGTTCATAACAGCTTTATTCAAGATAGACAGAAAAGGAAACTATGCAAAAATGAACAGGAAAACAAAATATGGTGTATCGATCTGATGAAATACAAAGCATAAAGAGTAACAGGCTTTGATGCATGCAACAATATGGGGAACTTCAGAATCACCGCTCTCAAGGAAAGGAGCCAGCCACACAAATGCACTGCGCATGACTGCATTTATACAAACTTCCAGAAGGTTCTAGGTAATCCATGGTAACAAAAGCAGAGCACTTGCTGCCTGGGACATTTGCTATCCCCCAGAGAGGGACAGACTGCAAAGGCTCAAGGGGATTTGATGTTAAAGATTCATATCTTCATTACTGCAGTAATGTCACTGATGTAACAGTTTTCAAAATTCTGTTCATTAACATTTTAAATAGATGGATTTCATTGCCTGTAGTTTATGGCCGAGTAAATCTTATTTTAAAGACTTAAGCCAGTGGCGTTTACTCTAGACTTTTCCAGAAATAAAGTGCCCTTTTAGCCTGACTAAGGCTGAGGACACCAAAATTATATGGAGACAAATAAGGAAGTTTGGTTGCTTTACAAGCTGAGGTTATGGTTATTTGTTATCACAGCAGAATCTAATTGCTCCAAAATACTTCTAATGTATGTACCGGCTCCTCCATGTCAGCCTCAGGAGCTCAGTCCTAGGGTACCTATGTCACGTCAGTCCCATCCTACACTCACTCGGGTGCTCATGTGAAAAACGGTACTCAGTGCACCAGAGAGGAAGTTTTCTGAAGACTTCTTAGACGGGGGCCTTCATCGAAGGAAAATAGGAGTTTTCCTCCTGTGCACAGACACAAGCCCAGATTAACTAGTTCCATCTTGCCACCCCCTTAAAGATTAAACAACCTGTAAGAGGCAAATCTGGGACTGTCTGTAATTAAGACAATTAGGGAGACATACATGGGACTATCAAATTCGTAGGGCAATAAAAGTCCTTCTAGATTTTTTTTAAAACTGACCTGTCACTGGTGACTTATCAGTAAAGGCGCCCCACCAGCTGCAGACACCCCCAGCTGGACAGAGCCACCAGGCCGGAGGCCCGGTTGCGTGCAGAGAACACTTTTGTCTTTAGCATGATTTTTCCCCTTCCATCAAAATGTCCTAAATCTGGTGGATTCTGTTTCCTCCCTCAAAATGTCTCATTCTCGTCGAAATCGCATTTACTCCCACACTCTCGGAACTGATGAGTAGTTATCCCGTCTTTGTTTTACTTATTTTTGCCACCGACCCTTTGCAGAATCGTATGATGAAGCTCTGAACGTTTCTCCTGTTTGCTCGTGGAAACCTCGGGGCACGGGAGGGAAGCCCCTTCTCCTTCCAGGTTCACCTGGACGACTCGGTCTCCTTTGTTCCCTGGCTTGCCGCCACGCCCACCTGCCTCGCCAGGTATTCAGGAGAGCTCGGCACCTCTCGCGTCTCCAGCTGCCGGAGCTCACCGTGCTCTTTCAGCTGGAGGGAGTGCCAGCCGCCTCCAAGGAAGGCCCGTCCCAGCCCTGCCCGCCAGGCCGCAGGGCCCACAAGGCTCCCACTTCGCGCGCAGACTTCCTGCTCTGCTGGTGGCCGAGCTGGTTACTGCCGCCCCTCCACCTTCCACCAGAGCTGCCCTCAGGCGCCCCCGCCGCTGTCGCGTGGCCCGACAGCAACGACGGAGGGAGCAACGACGGACCCGGGTGGAGCGGCCTCGACGCTCTTACTGCAGCCCGTGGGCAGACCGAAATAGGCACTGAGACAGCAGCCTGGCTGTGGCATCAGCGTTCCTTATGAACACGCATGGGCTCCACGCAGCTCTTCTCGCCTCAGCTCAGTCTTTCGAGCATCATCCAATTCCAGCCCTTTCCCGAAACAACCCATTAATCCACATGACAGACGGGAAGGTGAAGAGAACGAGGCATTCGTCTAGAACGAGGCATTCGTCTTCGTCTTGTTTCTCTCGGCACCCCCGACATTCTAGCCATTAGTGCACGGCCGTAACTGGACATTCAGGAATCCACAGGGCTCGCCGGGGCCAAATAAATTTAATTGCCATTTAAAGCTATTAGTGGACACAGATAGAGAAGGTCTCATGGCCCGTCCAGCCCACGTCTCTGCCCCAGAGCCAAAGGTAAGCAAAGCGCCTGAGCCAGTCAAGAGCAGGGCCACGGCCACGGCCACCGCCACGGCCACGGCTGCCCAGGGTTCCCGGACTTAGGGCACAGGCCCCACCACGGCCCCGTGGACTGACCGCCGCGGACGGGTAGGCACGCCGACAGGCGGCGGGACGCCAAAGCCAGCTGTGCCCCTTCTGAGTTAGCTCAGGACACGTCAAAGCCAGCGGGCCCCTCGCACCCAAACCGCCCCCCCCGCTGTGTGAGGTGACAACCCCACCTGCAGGCCGCCGCGTGGGAGGGGCGGCAGGGGTGGGAGGGGCGCCGGCCCCAAGGGCGGCCGGACAGCGCCCCCAGGCCCAGGCCCCCTCCGGGAGACCGAAGTGGCACCCCTGCAGCCGCGGAGCAGCATGGGCCGGCCACAGGTCCCTCCTGGACCGCGTCTCTGCTCACGTGCGGGCTGAGGGGAACTAGGGGTGACCTACGGACACCCGGGTCATGAACTCTGGGCGTCGGGGCCGCGAGGCGCACCGGGGCAAGTCTCGTGCGGGTGCCCCGGGCTGGAAGGGGCCCCAACACCCGAGTCCTCTCCCGGAGCGGCCAGGCAGAGGGGCCCGCTGGCTGCAGCCTTGGGAGCAGCCGGAGAGTCGTGCAGGAGACCCTCTGCAGTGGGCACGAACAAGTGTGTGGTGTGTGGTGTGTGTGGTGTGTGGTGTGTGTGGTGTGTGGTGTGTGTGGTGTGTGGTGTGTGGTGTGTGTGGTGTGTGGTGTGCGGTATGTGTGTGTGTGGTGTGTGGTATGTGGTGTGCGGTGTGCGGTGGTGTGTGGTGTGTGGTGTGTGGTGTGCGGTGTGCGGTGGTGTGTGGTGTGTGGTGTG
>JAGFMF010011797.1:114001-132469 GCA_019455555.1 Galemys pyrenaicus | reverse complement strand
TCTGAGCAAATGCTGTTTTTTTTTTTTCTTTTTGAAACTGGTGCTAGGATTATGAATGGAACATTCAGGTTCGAACTCTCTAGCTCTACTCAAGCCTTTCAGTTCATTACAGGATCAAAAATGGGGTGAGATGATTGATGTTTAAGTGACACCAATAAAACAGTTAGAATTGAAAAGTGGTCCAATCAGGCTTTTGCGGTAGGAATCCTAAAATCAAAACAAGCAGGGCAAGAGCCACAGCCTACTAAGCCTTGACAGACCTTAAGAGAGACCTGGGGATTGCAGCTGCCTCTAACATCATCTTAAAAAAGCACCATCACCCTGGACCCAGTGTCTGTCAAAAAAGAACTGGCTGCAACTGGTTTATGTCAACAGCTCACAAAGAGCTGTATTACTGGTGTCTCTGGCACCACCTCCTGGTGACCAGTGTGACTGAAACTACTGACCAGTGCAGAACAACACAGATGGCTGGTGACCAACACTCTATCCAGACACCTTTGAGAGCTGTCCACTTCTTCTGAACATCCAGCACTGCCTCCTGGTCCTGTTGAGTCTGGCACGATATGGTCTATTGTCCAGTGCTGTCCAAACCAGACTTCAGTGTGTTACTGTAGGCTGCTGTGGTATCACCTCAGCAACCCAACCTGTGAGTGATTCCAGCTGCTGCCATGACTTGAATTCTGGTCTACTGCTTACTAGTGTGTCACGAGCTCCAGGCTTTCATTGAAGGGACAGCAACATCTTGCATGATTAGCCTTTTGTTTTGGACTTCTAGACACGGCATACACTATCTGGACTTGGACAGTTGGGCACCTGTGCTTTAGAAACTCCTGAACACTGTGTCAGTACAATTTCTGCACTGGCACAAGGTAGTTCTCCTGCCCACCTGTGACTATGCAGGTGTTTCTTTTGAGAAAACTTTTTCCTTTGCAAAGCAGCAGTTCTTCTGCCCACCCTTGACTATACAGGTACCCCTTTTTATTCCTCCCTTTCCTAATATACTTTCCCTTTTAAAATAATATAAAAACAAAAACAAAAAAAAACCCTCTTTCCTTTTCCCCAACCTCCTGTTTGTTAATAAACTCCGTTGTTTTTTGTACTCTGAGCCTAAGTGGTTTTAAAATTGTCAGCACATGTGTGAAAACACATAAACAATGACCTCTCCTTCTCCCTGGAACTGTTTTAGCTGTTCTTAATTTTTTTTTACCTCAGTAGAGGATCCATCATGATCCTTGAATTTCAATGCCGTAACTCCTGCCTATAGGAAAACTTAGTAAAAAGATTGGAAAATCTTCAGAAAAGTTGAAGAAATGATGTTTACTTAAATTTAATTATTCAGGCAGGAGAGGTATGCTACGCCATGTGGGTCCCCTCCCTGGCCGGCAGCAGGGATTGAACTCGTGCTGCAGTGGCTGCAATTTGCTTCATAGTGTGTTGCTTAACCCACTGCGCCACCAGGGAGGCCCACATACGAATTTTTTGTGTAAGAAAGTCTATGAAACAATCTAGTTGAACTAAATGATCACTGGAAGAAGCATAAAAAGTTCAGAGTTCCTGTCCACATTTTTATCATGAGATTGTGGAGCCTTTGGAGTTCATTCCCTTTATTGGGACTGAATTTCTTTTCCTGTGCAAATATTATTTTTTAAAAAAAATATGTGAATTATGTTGAATTATGCCCCATCAAAGATCACCTCTAGCACATACATTCAAAATGGAGTCTTTTTCCCAAAAAATAATGTATATGATTTAAATCCACCTGGAAAGATCTTTGGAACATGACTTCCAAACCCAAATCCCATAAAGGAAAACAATGATTACTTTAAAACTAATAAAAATTGTAAAAAATTGAAAGACAAACTGGGATGATAAATTCCTTTATATACAAAGAACCTTATAAATCAATAAGAAACAGTAGAAATGTCAAACAACAGATGGGGTAAAGGCCAGGAATAGGCAATTCACAAGAAAATTTATAGTCAATAAACATGCACAAAAAAAGTGAAAATTAAAGAAAGGAAACTTACAAATAATGATAAACTTAGTTTGCCTATCAGATTTACAAAGATTAGAAATTTTATTAACACCTAACGTTTTCATTTTTGGCAAGGAGTAGGATAATATCGATAGCATTTAAAGTACATACATTTTTATCCAAGTATTTACCACCAAAGAATTTATATTTGTACAAGTATAATAAGGTGTATGGTCATATTAACTAACAATAGTTATATTTTCTGTGTGTCTGGCTTTTTAATAACTATTTAAATTCTTAATATTTATTGTTAATTCATCAAATTATCATAACAGTCCTATGCAAAGGAGACCATTATTATCTGAAGGCTTTCTCAGGAAGACACTGAGGAACAGAGAAATCAAGTAACTTCTCCAAGGCCATAAACAAGGAGGCAGTGGCACCAATATTTGAATCATAGTAGTCTGGTTCCAGAGTCATTCTCCTGAAGAATATCTGTTTCTTGAGGATTTTAATTGCAGCAGTACTTTTTGTTTCAAGAAAGTTAGGGAGCAAAATAAGATACTTATCAGTAGTAAAGAACAAAATGTGTACAAAAACTTACAGCACATTGTACAACCAAGTATTTTTAGATCTTTAAGAACATCAGTATAGATTTTATAAAAGGTATGTTAAAGTGTATAAGGCTTATCAATTTTCTGAAGACAGCAATTTGTAGAACAAATATTGTAGTTCAGTAGTATTTGTGAGAAAATATGCAAGTATTTACTTATATAAATATGTCTTTATGTGCACCAGAAGTCTCTGGAATTATACAAAAGAAACTGTTCACTGGGCTTACTGCTAAAAAGAGAAACTGAGCTTTACTATTTCATACCCTTTTGTACAGATTAATCATTTTAACATGAAAATATATTTATTTTATTAGTTTAAGTCTAATAAAGAACATAAGGACAATGTTAAGCACTGTACCAAAAATTCCTTTTTGCTACTTTTCTTCCAATTAGGAGAGAGATCTTTGAGAAACTAATTAGTGTGGTGTATGAAATTTCCTAATATTAAGCTGCAATTCGATTGGCTTTCCCTTTGGGTCCCTCAGATACCACATCCAGGACCTCAGATAATTATGGATGCTAGAAGGACAGCACCCTATGGATCAAAATAAACACTTTCTTTTGGGTGCTTGCATCAGATTTTTTTAATGTGCATTTGATAGAGAGAGTAACCACCTAAGCCTAAAACTATTTAAGAGCCTGGAGCTGTTAAATCTCATTACAGATTAGGGGAATGAGGGAACTTACAAAATTATTAATCTCCAGTTCCTTTTTGACCTTAGAAATCTACATATTTCCAAAGGGGTTGTTAAAACAACCCCTGAAATATCATTTAATTTTCATGGTCTCATTATGACCCTTATATTAACATGTAAAAGTAGATAAGAAGAAATTTTGGTGCTGATTTAAATTTTTCTAGATCAAGGAAAGGAATAAGAACAAAAATAATACTAATAACAACAAGAAACAAAAACCAAAAATGAAAAGATAAGGACAAACTGGGGACACTTGGTGGGGAGGGAAGAGGGGTAGGATGGAAGGCAGATGGGAGCACAGGGGACTGAGGTGATGGTGCACTGGTGTTACGGTGACTGGGAATACATGGGGATTACAATTGACGTAAAATATATGTAAATTAAAAATTTTATATAATAAAAAATTTAAAAAATAAAAAATTTTTCTAGAGCTTTGGAGAACACAAAATTAAGAATATCATATAGAAAATCCAAATATTAAAAAATTATATTGGTGGAAAATCTGACATGCATTTATTTAAATACTTCCTTCAAACTGATAATGAAAATACTACGAAAACAAAACACAAATGAAAAAATATGGATGTATACAATTCAGTGCAATAGAAAAAAAAGTAAAACTAGATAGGAAATTACATCATCATAAAAAAGGAAATGTAAATTAAATAAAACATAAGTTATCTTTTATTTGAAAAGAGTATAATAAAATTTAAAGTTAAAATCAAGTTTTTTGAGGTTGCAAGGAAATTAATATAATTAGATTCTGCTGAAAGAATTTTATATCAACTTGATGTAACCTTTTTAAAGGAACTCTCATGAGCCACCTTCAGAATAAGAAAGACTTAATGACCTCCAAGACCCTACCATTGCGGACTCAAACATACAGAGTCATCGTGACCTTCCTCGACTCACTAACAGTGCTTGCCCAGACCTACACAGGCCTTGTTTCCTACCACTTGATTCCATCCAGCACATGCACAGACTGGTGAGACTTCACACCTGCATTAGACAGTGAGCAAGAGTACCCAGAAACTTCACAACTTCTTTGAGAAACCACCAGCTGTTTGCTCAGAGAGGTGAAAACCCCGACCAGTGGAGGTAAGAAGTCACACCCAGAAGGAAACCCCACGTATAGTAGCTGGGTTATAAAGCTAATAATGGAGAGAAGGAAAACCCCAATAAATGGCAATATGAGTCCTTACAGGAAGAGTACAGCAGAACAAATCTCCAAGCTCCCAATTCATAGAGATGGAAACTAAGTTCCTCCTATCAGACAGGTTGATAGAGCTTGGAATGGCAATGATCAAGAAATTCAAAGAACTGGAACAAAACTCAGAAAAACAAATTAATATCCTTAGAAATTAAATCAATTAATTGAAGACAAAAATAAGCACTAATTAAAATAAACACAGAGTTTCAGGATCTCAAAAGAGAAATACAGGAGATGAAAAATCCAGGAGAAAGACATGGAAGTAGAAAAGATGAAGTGGTACAATGAGTTAGTGTGACTGAAGATACAGATGTATAAAAAAACAGGGGCAGAGGAAAGAGAGCAATGAAGTACAAAAATGAAGAAACACCCTGAGAACTGTACAATTCCACGAGAACAGATAACATAAGAATAATGGGAATAACAGTAGGGGAAGAGAGAGAAAAAGGAACAGAAAATGTTTTTGAATAAATAATGACGGAAAACTTCCTGAACCTAGGGAAGGGAATAAATGTACAATTCCAGGAAGCTAAAAGAACCCTGGCATACCTAGAAAAAGAAAGACTGACAACAAGATATACAGTAATGAAATTTCCAAGAGTTCAGGACAAAAGAAGAATACTAAAGCTGGCATGAAGGAAGAAGAATATATATGTATTTTTTTAAAAAATATTTATTTATTTATGCATACAAGAGCTGGGGTACAGGCCAGAGGTATGGGTGGTGAGAGGATCCACCAGAGACAGAGTGGGGAGCAGAACAGGCAGGCAGACTGAAACACACTGCTAAGGGGAGCAGTAGGCGAGGCAGGAGAGGTCTGCTGTACCATGTGGGTCCCCTCCCTGGCTGGCAGCAGGGATCGAACTCATGCTGCAGTGGCTGTGGTTTGCTTCATAGGGCATTGCTTAACGCACTGCGCCACCAGGGAGGCCTAAGAATATATATTATAAAGGTACACTGATCAGGCTAACATCAGACTTCTCTGAAGAAACACTATGAGTGAGAATAAAATGGAATGGCACGTCCCAAATATTTAAAGAGGAAAAACTGCCAGCTGGGAATACTTTACCATGCAAGACTCTCCTTCACATCTGAGGGAGCAATGAAGATCTTCTTTAGACATAGCAGAATTCAAGGAATTTGCAATCACCTAACAACTCAAGAAATAGTGAGTGAAACTTATACATGGAAACCGAAAAGAGGAACATACACAAAGAACTGAATAACGGAAAAGATTGACCCACAAAAATTAAGAATAAACTGGCAGCAACAGACAATCACATATTAATAACCACTTTCATGGTTAATGGACTGAACTCAACAGTTAAAAGAAAAGATAATATCTGGATGGATCAGGAAACAGAATACAAACACTCATCTGTGAACATGTAACAAATGAAGGAACACCAAAATGCAATAGCCAACTGCTATTGCAGTTGAAATGAACATTGAAAAATGAAAATGAACATTGAAAAAAACTACATTAGTGTCAGAAGTTTTCAACACCAAAAGGACAGACCAGACAGAAAACAATGATACATTGGCCTAAAGTTTAGAATTAGAACTCATAGCCCTCATACACAATTACATGGTGCTGCACACTTAAGACACAGAACACACATTTCTCTCAAGCACACATGGGGCACTCTTCAGAACAGAGCACATCCTTGGACACAAATAGCAAATATCACCAAGTTCATGAAGATTGAAACCATACCCGCCATATTCTTAGATGAAAAAAATGTATCAAACTATAAAACAATAATCTGAAGGAATCATGGAACTCTTTTAATATCTGGAAAATGAACAGCACAATACTGAAAGACCACTGGGATAATGAGAAAAGCAAAGAAGAAATGAAGATAAAAACTTAATACAAATGCGTACAATCAAAAACTTATGGGATGCAGCAAAATCACTATTAAGAGGGAAATATAGTAAAGACCCATCTCAGGAAACAATATAGAGCTCAAATAAATAACTTTCTCTCTAACTTGATGATTTAGAAAAAGAACAAACAAATCTAAAAGTCAGTAGAACAGAATAAAAATCAAAGTAGAATAAATGAAATAGAACTTAAAAAGATACTCTAAAATACTAACAAAACCAAAAGCTGGTTCTTTGAAAAATAAGCAAAATAGACAAACATCTACCAAGACTCACCAAGTAAATAGGGGATAAATCTCAAATAAAGTAAAAAAGTTAAAAAGGTGAAATATCACAACAGATACTACAGAAATTCAGAGTTTAGAGGCTACTATGAACATCTATGCTAACTAATTCAGTAAGCTAGAAAAGATGGTCAAATTCTTAGAAACATACAATCATCCAAGAGTGAACAGGGAAGAAACAGAACCCCGTAACAAACCAATCACAAATAAGAAAATTGAACCGTAATCAAAACTCTCCCCAAAAACAAGATTCCAAGACCAGATGGTTATGAATATTCCCTAATACATTTTATGAGGCCAACATTACTCTAATACTAAAACTAATATAAGACAACATGAAAAAGAAAATAACACACCAATTTCCCTAATGAACACAGATGCAAAAATCCTTAATAAAATTCTAGCAAACTGAAGGAGGTGAAAGAGCTGTACAATGAAAACTGTAAGAAATTACTGACAGAAATAGAAGACACAAAGAAATGGAAAAAGAAATATTCCCTGCTCATGCATTGGAAGAATCAACATTGTCAAAATGGCTATCCTACCCAAAGTAACATACAAGTTCAATACAACCCCAATAAAAATATCAATGGCATATTTCAATTAACAGGAGCAAATAATACTGAAATTCATATTGAAGCCTTGAAAGACCCCAAATTACAAAAGCAATCATATAAAAAAGAAAGCAAATAGAGGCATGACACTTCTAGAACTCAAGTTATATTATAAAGCTATAATAATTAAAACACCTTGGCACTGGAACAAAAACAGAAAAAGACCAACTGAATAGAATTGAGAGCTCAGAAGTAAGCCCACGCCTATTCAGAGAGCTAATCCATGGCAACATAGTCAAAAACATACACTGGAATAAGGATAACAACTTCAATGAATGGTGTTGGGAAAACTGGACAGTTCCATACAAAAGGATGAAAATAGAACACGATCTCACATCATAAAACAAAATCAACTTAAAATGTGTCAAAAGGTTGGATATAAAACTTGAAACTTTAAAATACATAAAAGAAAACATAGGCAAAACATTTCATGTTTTAAGCTTTAGTGATGCCTTTAGGGATTCATCCCCAATAGCAAGGGAAACAAAAGAGAACATAAACAACTGAGACTACATCAAAGTAAAAACCTCCCATATAACAAAGGAAACCATACCTAAGATAAAGACACCCTACTGAATGGGAGAAAATATTTGCATACCATACATCTGACAATGGACTGATATCAAAGATATACAAAGAACTCATAAAACTACAAAAACAAAACAACCCAATCAATAAATGGGCAAATAAACTAAAAAGACACTTCTCCAACAAAGAAATTAAAATAGCCAACATGCACATGAACTATTGTTCACAATCACTTATTATTAGAGAAATGTAAATCAAGACTACAATGAGATACCATCTCACACTTGTGAGTATGGCCCCTATCAAAAAGACCAGAAACAACAAGGATTTGGAATAAAGGAAACACTTCCAAACTGTTCCAGTCCTTATGCAAAGTAATATGTAGGTGTCTCAAAACATCAAAACTGAATCTGCCATTTGACCCAGTAATTCCAGTCCTAGGTATCTACCCTAAAAATTCAAAATCACTAATTCAAAAGGAAAGTTGCACTCCCATGCTTATTACTAAACTAAGGAAACAACCAAAGTGCCCTGGAACAGATGAGTGGATCAAGAAGATGCGGTGCATATATACAAGGGAATATTACTCAGTGGTCAGAAATGGTAAAATCATGCCACCTGCAGAAACACGGAAGGAGCTATAAAAGATAGTGTTACGTGAAATAAGTCAGAAGGAGAAAGATAAATACTGGATGATGTTACTAACATATGGAATATGAAGTAACTAAATTAAGACTCAGATAAAGACAAGCTTAAAAACTAACTCTTGATAATTGACTAAAGAATTTGATAAATGGGCCTCCCTGGTGGCGCAAGGTGTTAAGCACCGCACTAGGAGGCTATCGGCAACCACTGAAGCACTAGTTTGGTCCCGGCCAAGGAACTAACCCACATGGCACAGCAGACCTCTCCTGTCTCACCCGCTGACCCCCTCAGCAGAGTGTTTCAGTCAATTCATCTGTTCTGTTCTCCATTATGTCTCTGGTGAATCCTCTCATCCCCTGTACCTCTGGCTTGTACCCCAGTTCTTGCATGCATAAATAAATATATCTTTTAAAATAAGAGAACTTGATAACTGAAACAGTAGTGTGAGGAGGGATTTGGGGAGCTCTAAGAACAAACAGGGAAGAAACCACACGGTTGTTGGGTGGAAAATGAGTTATTTGGTGGTGGATGAAGAACAGTGGTAATACCTGATGGAAATATTCTAATATTACTTCAATTTAAAGTAAAATAAAAACAAAAAAATAAAGAAAATGAATAAACCTTTTTGAAAGTATTATGGCAATACACTACAAGTTCCAAAAAGAAATCTGTCCATTCATTGATCCAGAAATTCAATTTTTGAAATTGATCCTAAGAAATAATTCAACGAAAGTAAATACACAGATATTTTCACTATAAAATTATCTGTAATATTTTAAAATGATGAATCATTAAATATTTAACAACAGAAAAATGATTTAGAACATTATACTAATTTACTTTATGGCTATGATTTCCGCAACACAGATAGTTCCATTGGAAAGTACACCTACATGTCCTAGTACAATGTTATGGTATATTTACGAGCAATTAAAAAGTTAAAATATTATAACATAATATGTGAAAAGGAAAAAAAAGGTAAGATGTGAAATAAATAAGCTATGGCATAAAACTGTGTTTTATGTTAAAAAAAATAAAAACACAGCTATATGGAGGGCACAAAGGGTTAAACACCACACTATGAAGCATCTGCAGCCACTGCAGCACCAGTTTGATCCCTGGCCAGGGAGGAGACCCACATGGCGCAGCAGACCTCTCCTTTCTCGCTGGCTGCTCCCCTCAGCAGTATATTTCAGTAGATTTGCCTGTTCTGCTTCCCACTCTATCTCTAGTGACTCCTCTCACCCCCTGTAACTCTGGCTTGTAGCCCAGTTCTTGTATGCATAAATAAACAAAATATTTTAAAAGACTGCTATAAAGATGCAAATATTTGCATTATAGGTCAGAATTTTCACTTTTATGTTACAAAAATCTTGAATATGCATTAATTCACTAATATTGGTTCATCGAGTCAGTCAATAGAACATTTCTTCATTAATTTTCTTTGCCAACAGCAGAGTCAAGAAATTAGATTCTTCCCAACTGTCTTGTCCTCAAATATAACAATAAAAACATCATCCGTGAAAACTGAAAGCCAGGGCATCTTTAGCTGGCTCCGCTTGAAATTAAAATGAAAGAGAATGAAGAGGGAATAACTATGTAGCCAGGAGGAGCATAGGTCTGCTGATGAAATAAACAACAGGATAGAAGGGTTTGAAGACTTCTTTATCTTAGAATTTCCAGAGTAGGAATGGGAGCTACTCTGATATCTCACCTCTACCCTCCATCTCATACATACCTAATTTCCATGTGCTCAATACATAGAAAATTATTTCCTAAAATCAACTGTTAATATGACAAAGTAAAAAACATTCAGGATGACATTTAAGGCCCTTTGTAACCAACTACCTGAATTTCTCTTAAGCAACACTGGACTATTTCCCATTCCCTTTAATTCAAAGTACTAGCTAGCATGTTCCCGCGCTATTTCCACTGGAGCGGCATTCTTCCTTCACCTTGACCTCCTCTGAGAACCTTCTCTTATCACTCTTTCAGCATTAATTATATTATTATTACTTTATATTTACATTTACTATGACATTTTTAAAGTAGAAATTTGCTTTTTTTATTTTTCTGTACATTTCAAATACCTACAGGACAGATATTTGTCTTATCTCTTTTAACAGAATGCCTAGCACAGTGCATGGCATGTACTGACACATATTTGATTTCTTAATTCATTTAAATGAATGGATATCAATTACTATATTAACTGAAAAACAAAACATCAGATTCCAGTTTGGGGCATATACAAGTCAGTAAACCTCAATTTCAAAGTTCTTGTTTAGTTCCTGACAGTCTCTGGACAGATTAATTGAAGTAAATCATATGAGTTATTCCTGTGCTGCTTGGCAGCCATATAAATAAGCACAAAAACTGATTTTCTCAGACCAAAAAAAATGCCAAATGGTCATTTAGTAGCTTGGAGAATGGCTATAAAATAAATGGAAAACCACTCAACAAATGCTTTCTCATAAAGAATGTGCCAGAGTGGAATGAATGCATGTGCATGCCAAGCCGGCCCTACAGATAATCTGACCACAATGAAAGTGGGAGCATCCAAACAAGAAAAGGTGAATCATCTCACAATCATGCACACATCTCCTCTCAAACTAACAGGCAATTCCAATTGTGTCCTCTGTAGCACAGGTCACTTGGAGACTTCTTTGGGAATGCCTGAGGCTGAGACCTTGGTACTTTCCAATGCACTGACATTCCTACTAAAATCATCTCCATGGAGGGTAGTGCTGTTCTGATGATTTTTCGATTCCACTTAACCAGCTCTCAACCATAAAGTTCCCTTTTGCACACTGGTCACTGAGGCACTAAAATTTCCTTTCTCAAACTGATTACCAAGGGACTAAAGAATATTATTCCAAGGAGGCAAGGACAGTTAACCCTGCAAAGAAGGCTCAAAAAACACTCCGTGGTTACTGTCACCAGGGCAATCCCCCTCCTCCTCTAAGGCATACAATGGTGGTATGCAGTGAAAATTATTCTACTACCAGTATAAAAGAATATAAATGTAAACAAGAAAAATTTCAATTTCCTTTAATGTCAGAAAAAATATTTAGGCAGTCATTGAATATGCTAGTATTAATGTTAACTTATGTGATCCTGCTATAGTCACACTCAAGTTATTAAATGTTGAGAGAAAATTTTTTAACAACAGTTGAAGATGGAAGCAAATCATATGGCTATCTCATATGATTTTTATCTCTTATTTATTTAGATAAATGTTCTAGCCTGGTAATGATCAAATACAGTGGATGCAGGAGAATATATATTAGAATCTCTGAGAGAAAAGAATCACTGAGAGAAACTTATTCAATACTATTTGATTACTCTGGCACAATGACTAGTTTATTTAGGGATATCAAGCAACAAATAAAAATAAGTAAAACAAGTTTCGTAGTTATAAAGGTACCCATGCTTAATGCAAATGTTGATTCCTGAGCCTCAGTAAGTCTGAAGCAGGGCCCCAGTTGAATCTTCATTTTCAACAGGTACTCCAGAGGATTCTATATAGTTGGTCCTGGAATCACTCGTTACATATTCTACCACAAATTATCTGGGAAGCCTTTTAAATCCCTATGCTTCAAGTGCTACATATTCCCCAATGAGTATATGCCAGAAGTCAGAGTAACAAGGAGACCATTGAAAAACTTTTAGAACAGGCTCAGAACAAAGAAATGTGGATTCCAAAAGTAACCACAAATTGTGAAATGGAGTCAACCTATGCTCTCAGGTGACAATGAATTGAGAACATCATTTTCTCAGAATGACAATGGTGAAGCTAGTAACATGACTGGGTCAAGTCTCAAAGATCTCTCCTTGGAGGAAGTCACTTCTGGTGGCTCACAAACCCCATTGCAACAGTCTTGCCTAACTGGCTCCCCAGTTTTGTTCCCAGAAGCAGTGTGCAGGGATACATATACACACGCTAATATCCCACCCCAACTCCCAGCCTTTTAGCAAAGAACAGTTTCAGGGAGATGGAAGTCACATCTCAAATAAAACGGTTCTTTTCCATTACTGTTCTGCTGTCCACTCTCATTGGTTAAGAGTTACTGTCAGGTTGTCTTAATTTTATTTTATTTATTTTTTTAATCCTGACCTTGACACTTCTGGCTGTGTGACTTCATCCTACCTCAGCACCATACAAACATCTGAACTTCACCTCCTTGCATACTATGTCCCTTTTACCACTGTGACATCCCTCAAACATCACCCCATTCTCCTTTCACAAAATCAATCTCCTAAGTCATGTCTTTATCATCTCTGACATTCTTTCCTCCTTAAAGTAGCACTCTATCTCCAGTATCAGTCCCATCACCTGCTTAACACTTCAGTACCGATCTTATTCACATTACTACAAGCATTTTGTTTTCTAAAATCACAGACCTGATCAGTTCACACTTCTGTTCACACACACATAATGTGCAAACTCTTTTATCTGAAAATCAAAGAATTCTATTATCAGGTCCTAATCTATTCTTTCAAATTCATTTTCTAGTCAACATATATATTCTTTACTTCAGTTATACAGAACTACTTATTATTCCCCATATGACTTTATAGGTTACTGATGCCTTTGTTTGTACTCTTCCATTTAGCTAGAATGTCTTTCCTTCAGTTTCCTATTATTCAAACCCTAACCATTCTTAAAGAACCATTTTGTAGGCATCCTCTGAATTTTTAGGAAAAGGTATTTATCTCAAGTCACCAAGTTCTTCTTACTGGAGTGGGCAGTGTGGCCCCGTATCATCTCTCTTCTACTACATTATTGGTCATTTGGAGGCAAAGACTAAATTTTATTCCTTTCCCCTTTGTACCATCTACAGGACTTTCTACATTCAAGGTATACAGTGAATTCTCAATAAGTATATGATAGAAGTAGACTCCATATTTTCACTACTATATAAATGGCAGGCATAAAACGAGCATCCTAAGGTCACACTTTGGAAAAATCTACCTAGGGTCAAATTACATTCTTTTACTTTTTATTTGTGTGTGAAAATGATTTTATAAGCCTGTGAGAGTCAGAATCATTACAAGTAATACCAACAGAATTATTAATTCATGTATTACATTACTGTGAAAGCCACATTTCACAGCTACAATTTCAAAACCATATGGACTATTTCCATTATTACAGGCAAAAGGAATATGAGATACAAAATACTCGATAAAAGGTTTGCCTTACATCACATGGTAAGTATATTAATTTTTTCAGCTGCATGACAAGATTACAAACTTAATAACAAAACTACCACTTATTATCTCAGTTCTGTGGCTTATAAGTCTAGGTGGGTCCAGCTGGGATATTATTTAAGGTCTTATTAGGCCAAAATTCAGGTGTCAACCAGGCTGATATCATATATGGAGATGTAGGGGAAGAATCTACTTCTAAATTCACTGGCTGTTGACAGAGATAATTTCTGTGTAGTTCTAGGTCTGAGATCCTCTTTTTCTTGGTGGATATCACTCCTAAAAACCACTCTCATATGACCTCCTTCATATACTGGCACATCTGATCCCTTACAAGTTGCAAATCTTTCTATTATGTTACCAGGTAAAGAAAGTGCTTTGCCTTTAAAGAGCTTTTGTGATTAGAGCTCTCTTAAAATCCACTGTACAAAAACTGAATAACATAAGCTAATCATGGAAATAGTATATACACAAGTTCTATCCATGCTCAAAGACAAGGGAATCACACTAGGAAAATGATCATTGAATTCATTTTAGAATTCTGCTTACAACAGTAAGGTAATTATGAAACTATTAAGGTAATAGTGAAGGGTCTAAAATAGGTAGGGCAGATTTAAATGTTACTGAAAAGTATTCAATGTGTATAAAATATTTTTTGTATTAAAAGGGACTGGGTATTAATAAGTTTAGTGTGTTATTCTAAAACAGAAAGACAAATCTGAAATAAGGATTATTATTTCTAATGGTGTGTTACTTATGTCATGTAAGAGGTCTAGAAAAAATTCCCAGAGATTATGACCCAATCTCTGACTTCATTTATTAACATATTTTTCAGGACCTATCACGATGATCAAGCCACACAACAAAAGTTATTTGACATGGGTGTATACCATCATGATACCTCATTAAAGTAGAAGGCAAGAGACCTAATTAGGTCTCAATGTGTGACTCTGAACTAGCTTTTTTTTTGCTCTGTGGACCTCAGTTTACCCATCAATATAAAATGAGTGGTTGGAATGAACTTTCTATTAGCTCCCATTCACTTGAAACCATCTATGACTTATTTCTCTTTCTGACTTATTTTGGTAGAGGACATCAACCTGATAGTAAGAATGTCACTAGAAATTTGGAGGTGGGTGAGGTAAAGCTTATAAACACATAAAGGTGAATATGTATGCCCAACAGTTGTACAGGATTACAAAATCAAAGTTAAGTCAATAAAATTTTATTAAATAAAAATATGCTGAATATAATTCAAAGCAATAAAAATAACGTAAAATTAAAAAATAAAACCATCTATGGTTCTACCTTTTATTTATCTCCCTATACTATTCTTCTGGATTAAATGAACCTATCAAGAATCTTTGTTTACTGATAGGAATTGATAAAATGAAACTAATAAAAGAGTCATGTAACACTCGAATCTGAAACTTTAAAAACAGTTTATCTGTAGATCTATAAATAACATAATAAACTTTAAAAATCTATATAGTAAGAATCATTAAAGTCTCCTTTCTGAATAATTCAATAACCACATTATTAAGTGCCTACTCTGTATTTAGTAGTTCCTACCTCAAGTGGATTTCAGAAGACAGGTTGGTCTGAGTGACTGAAGTGAGGCAACTAGGTCTCCTAGCCCCCAGCAATTCTTTACTCTCTTTGGGATCTCTTCTGACATTGCCATGTGGTTCTGCCTCTCTATAGTCACTCATCCTCTCGTAGCCGTCTCTGCAATTGCCACCCTTAGATCCCTACCCTCCTAGGCACAGGTGTGCCCAAACCATGCTAGATGTCCATCATCAGGCATGTGCACCCTGAGCTCATGCTGCCAAGTGCCTCCTGCATTCAAGGCCACAGGTGATAGTGACAGAGCCCAATGGCATAAAAGCGTGACCACAATGACATTTAAGATTTCTTTCAACCATGGAATTCTAAGTTTTAAACATACAAGAAACATAGCTTTATGGTTAATCAATTTTTAACTGTACTGTGTAGGGTAAATAAATGGAAGTTACCAGGTTTTTTCTGCCCTCCCACCATTAGCATCTATGATCAACAGCTGTGGTCTCACACACATGCCTGATGGTAGTACCTGGAGTATGGTGTGGGTGTTTGTATGTGGGCACAGCTGAGCTGAAAGACTGAGCATATATAAGGGCAGTACAGCAGCAGAGGATGGAGCAAGGCTCTTCCGCAGAGTAGCCCAGAAAGAGTGAAGAATCACAGGGGCTAGGAGGCCTGCCAGCCTCCTGACTCCCAGGCCTTCTTGCCTGCCCTACACCTGGTTGCCTCACTACAAATGGTGCAGAAAGATCATTAAGAGGCTGAAAAAGCCACTGAGTGCCTTTCTGGAGCTACAACTGGATAGATGGGATTATTTGGAGGTAAATAAGTAACAATGTAATTTTTTTGCAAAATTTATGAATAAAAACCAGAACATTACAGATTGTTATCTGCTGTAGAATCCCTTTATTCCCATGTGTTTTCATTATAATCTGGCTGAAACCATCCATTTAATTAACTATAAAAGTACTCAAAATTTGCATGTAAGACTTAAATACCTACAAACAAATTATCTTTTTAAAAAAATATGTGCTTGTACAAAAAGTATCAAAAAGAGGTAAACAGTTTGCTGTGGAAACTTCTTTTTTTCAGAGAACCACTGCAGAATACACAAAGATGTCCCCCCAAATTCCAATTTTATTGGAAATGGTTTTCCTCCTAATAACTTGTTTAAAATTTATAGAATTTAAATATATTTTTCTAAAAAATGAAATTATCATTAAATAAAATTAAGCAAGTAAAGTCTAAGGCCCACCTTGTTCATTCTTCAGGAGGACACACTTTTAACAAGGTTTTGTACTGCCACAGCTTTTTCTATGCACATATAAACATATGCATATATGTAGATTCAGATGTAGGGATTTTCATTCTACAAAGGCCAGACGATACTAAACATACTGACTTTAATTTTTTTCCCCACTCAACACCATTGTCAGTAGGGTCACATCTATCTGATTTTAATGCCTGCATAGTATTCCATATTATGAACATGCCATAATTCATTTATTGGTATCTGTATGTAGTGACATATGAAATCCTAAGTCTGGAGAACATAAACTTATTTCTGGGGAAATAAAATCAATTCATTACAGAGATCTTTCAATATCAAACTATGAAATAAATTAATCAATAGTATAAATTCTCTAAAATGAAAATCACAGGTATTTTTAGGTAATGAAAACTGCTATCCCTTTTTAAATTATGTTCATTTGTCAAATAGTGAATATCAGTTTGTAGAGGCAGGATGACATGGGGCAGGTTCTTCCATGATTCCAGCAGATGGGTCAAGGAGCAGTCCTGGAACCCTCAGTGTCTTTTTTGGCTTTTATTAATCTTGTGCATAAGAGGCAAACAGGTACATGGCAGGTGGGAGGGCTGGGGGTGCCTGGAGGCTGACAAGCCTCCAGCCCCCAGCGAATCTTCACTCTATCTGGGTTCTCTAGTCTCTCATGCCTCTGCTCTGCTGCTTCCTCTGCTCGTGGTGTCCCTGTGAC
Organism: Galemys pyrenaicus; assembly: GCA_019455555.1. NCBI lineage: Eukaryota > Metazoa > Chordata > Mammalia > Eulipotyphla > Talpidae > Galemys > Galemys pyrenaicus. Next base: position 115,249 of record JAGFMF010011797.1, on the reverse strand, counting down.
ACCACCCTATATATGCACCATGTCTCAGCCCAGTTGCGCCCACCTACACAGGCTCACACACTACCTCAGGTGCCTGCCATCAGGCATGTGTGCAGGGCCACAAGTGTCTATCATTGACACTAATGGCGAGATAACCTTTCATCTACCTTACAAAGTTCCTATTGTATGTACTGTAGAATAAATATTGAGCACCAATTTGATTCCAGCACTGGGCTAGGCACAGGTGAAAAGAGAGGTATAAAACACCTCTCTCGAGGGGAGACCGGCAAGATGGCTGCAGAGTGAAGACGCTAGACTCATAGAGTCCAGATACACATAATAGGGAAAGCCAAAAAAGGAAAGAGAAAAGCCAGAAAACGGGCTATCAGCTTACATATAGGAAACATCAGCCCGACGGAAGGCGGTAGGAATCTCTACATGAACTCCGTTTGAAATAAGGACGGGGCATTCCCTGGCGCCCCGAGGGTGCCACTCCGAGAGCAGAGAGGGGCAGTGGGACTGCTGGATGCACAGCAGCCCATGCAGACGGAGGCTTGAACTGTAAAAGTCGGCCGGAGAACTCCTCCACCAGGAGCTGCTGCAAGGGGCGGCTGCAGAGGGATAGAGCAAAGTTAAGCTAAAACGGCAGTGCAGCCCCAGTGGGGATCTTGCCATGCCCGGCTCCCGGGAACGCCATCTTGGGATTTCTCGCGCTGGAGGAACCGCGGGCTATGGAACAGCCCTTGCGAGCAGAGATCTGAGCTCGGGAAGTCAGTCAGAGGGTGCCACGGCCAGGAACTACTTGCCTGGTGCCAGTGTAGACAGACAGAGCAAAGCTGAACTGGAGCGCCAGTAAATCCCAATCTGGATCGGGGCTTGCTCGGCTCCTGTGAAGCGCCATTTTGGAATTTCTCGCGCCGGGGGAACCTTGGGTTGCGGAGCCACCATTGCAGGCTGAGTTCTGAGCTTTAAAAGTCTGTGGGAAGACGCAGACGCCAGGAGCTACTTGCCCGGGGCTGGAGCAGAGGGATGGAGCGGGATTGAGTTGGGTTGCAGGCGCAACCGGACTCGGGATCCTGGCTAGCCCTGCTCCTGGGGAGCGCCATATTGGGACTTGGGGAGCGCCATTTTGGAATTTCTAACACCTGGGGAACCTCAGGCGGCGGGGCAATCATAGCAGGCTGAGATCTGAGCTTTGAAGGCTGGTCGGAAAACGCCAAGGCCAGGAGCTGCTTGCCTGGGGGCAGGCGTGGACAGTCGAAGCGAGGT
>JAGFMF010011797.1:27971-76779 GCA_019455555.1 Galemys pyrenaicus | reverse complement strand
CGCTCTCTGTGGTGAATCCTCTCACCACCCCCACACCTCTGGCCTGTACCCCAGTGCTTGTATGCATAAATAAATAAATCTTTAAAAAAAAAAAAAGAAAAAGAAGAGGTCAAAGGTAAATCTTTATTAAGAGTTGAGTCCACAAGCTTTTCTTTGCCAAAACTGATATATAATCAAGCACTTTCTTCTTATGGAGAAATTATCACCTGTAGCTTTCTGACAACCATGAAGGAGTCCTCAGGGTTCTGGAGACACCGAGTTTCCTGATCAATGTAATGAAGAAATGTCAAAGACAAAACTCTGTGGTTACCCCAGTAAGAAAACTTAGCTCTTGGATTGGTAAGTGTATTATACCTTCCTGTCAATCAGTTCATCACATTTGTACAACCAAGAAAAGTGACACCGTTTGTGTAAATGTGCATCCATTTATCACTGCAACTTTGAAAATAGATGTAATACTGAAAAGTTGTAAGGAAAGTAAATTTTAACTTAATCTGATCTTTACTTAAGCCACAAATTTAGAAATGCATTCCCATGTTAAGGGGAGGATCTTACAAACATGTAAGATCTAGATTTAATATAGTAGAAAGGGTAAGGTCTAAACCCCAAGGCAAACCTAATACTGATACTTTTACATGCATTTCAGTAGGTGAGAATACTAGTCTTCACATTCACTTTTCCAGAAGTCTTGTAAAATTGGACGGTGTCTTTAACAAATCATTTCCATTAATCTTTAATGCACAGGGTAGGAAAAGGGAAACTTCATAGAGGCTGCTGTTTTCACAACTTCCCACCCCAACCACCATCACCAATCTAGGCTTAGTCTCTTACTGTCCATATATACTAACCTCTCTAGTGAGAGCCTGCTATAGACCAAAAAACAAAATTAATTATCATTTAAGCTAATATTTCCATTTTAAGTGAGAGAAATGAAATGACTTGAGTAGTCTTTCAGCCAAATAAGTTGTTTTACACTGTTTAATAAGTGGGTCTTTGTCCTGACTATGTAACAGAATAATTTATAGTACTTTTCAGACATATACATGATCAAGTTCACACCTGCAGTTTATAAATGAATAGGCTGGATTGATCTTGGTATTGTTTTAAAGCTACATTAATGATTTTCATGTACGCTAAGGTAGAGAATTCCTGGCTTAGGCATATTCAACTGAGGAATAGTATATGAAATCTTTCTTGTGATTTACTTGCTCAACAAATTTTGAATGAGCATATACTATATACCAAGCACTCTGATAGTGCTGGGAATGTATGTAACAGTCAAGAAAATATCATGGTCTCTGTTCTCATAAAGTTGACGGTCTACAGGACAAGAGGGACAATAAGCAACTGAACAAACTAATTCATAATGGGAATATGTAATAGGTGCTTCAAAAGAAACAGGGATTGAGATAGGGATTAATGAGAGACCCAACCTTCAAGTGATCAGGGAAGGTGCCTCAGATAAGGAGGTTTTAATGCTGACACTTAAAATCATAAGCTCAACCATCAGCACAGTCAGGCAAAGATGACAGCTTCAGATTCAATAAAGTATTCACTGAATATTCAGTTTAGAGATTAGCAATATAAGCAACAAGCCTTCTGTCTCTGACCAGAAAAATAGTAAGACTTTAAAGGTTATTTCATATCTTTCAATATTATGGGGTAAAGTAATTATAAAATTAGTATCTGTAACTGTTTTAAACCATAACTGATTATAATACCAATATACAAATTTTATATATGTTTTTAATATTATTTGACAAAAGATATTATTTCTTGCTAAAGCCATTATTGTGTGCAATATATTCATTGTTACTACGTTATACATCCTCCCTGCAAATACAATAAAAGACAAATTAAAGTTTTTGGTTAGTGTTTGTGAAAAAAATTTCTGTTGATGGTATGAGGCACTAAATTTCTCCTGGAGAAAACTTATTTTCCTTGGGGATCTTTAGGAAAAAGACAGTTGCTGGTTAAGATGAATTAAGAACTCCTGTGGAGTTGGAGGAATAGGATATGACAAATATGTGTGAGAACTTCTATGTGGTGACAGGAGGTCAGAAATAGATAAAAATGGCTATGTCACTATTAGTGTCAAGGTTATGTCCCAACTAGAAGAAAGAGAAGCAAACAACCTAAGGTGCTGTTCACAGAAGGAATTAACCTCCTGGGTACTACCATTTTGCTTTGCAAGGAACTGAACTAACAGCTGAAATTACTAATGTTGGATGGCATCTGAAAGTAAACAAACCAATTTCCACTTTTAGAGAGAGGATGGTGGGAAAGAAACAGAAACACACTCAAGTAAGCAAAAGTGAGTGTGAGCTCTAACCATATTAAATATCCTTTGGTTAATAGCTACATAGAACTTGAAACTCATAAATTTCTTTCATGTACCTAGGAGAAAAGATTTATGGGCTTTGTATTGGAAATCTGTAACAGTATCTTCTACATTATACAAGGTCTGTTGAAATAACATTCCAAGGACTATTTGCTGGACATTAAAGAAAGCAAAGCAAGACAACCATCTATCACACTTTCCACCCAGGGTTATAGTCCTTCCTTGATCTGATCACACAGCAGTCTCATAGAGTAGTTGTAGTGGCAGGATGGGGGTGGCACAGGAGCAAGGATCGGGATGGTTCTGGGCAGACGGGTCAAGGAAGGAGAGTCTTGGAACCCTCGGTGGCTTTTCATACTTTATTTAGTAGAGGTGGCCAGGTACATGGCAGGCATGGGTGCCAGGGGGCTGGGGGCTGGCAGGCCTCCCAGCCCCCAGCGCATCTCACCCTCTCGGCTGCTGCTTCTCTCTGCTGCTGCTGTCGGTTCTCTCGGTCCATCCTCACAGTTCTGTCTGTTGGTCAATCCTCGCAGTTCTGGCATCCTCATGACGCCGCCCATTTATGCCCGTGTCCAACACAGGTGTGCCCACTTGCGCATGCCCACCCTGGAATGCTCACAGCACCACAGGTGTCCATCATCAGTAGTGGGAGGGTGGAAATACCTGATCAACCTTTACCCTACAGTAGTGTTTTAAGGTAATACAAAGTAGTCTTCCAAACAAATTCTGAAAGTCTACATGTCTTAAAAATGGCATTAGCACACATAACCTTCTATAGGCCTTCCTACAGATTTTAATGTCCTTCTAAAGGCAAAGCTGTTCACCAGAACCTCGTGGAATATTAACATATTCAGTGACAATGCTATAGACATATTAACAAAAATGGTAACAAAAAATACTGTCCAAGGTAAACTATTGAAAATACCTCCAAGATAGTAAGAAGGTTAAAAAAAAAGTCACCGTATGCATAGATTGAGAGAAATGAGCTTCAATGGAAAATAAGACCTATGTTCTGGTTCTGCTGTGCAAATTTAGACAAGTCAATAAATTTCTCTGGTCCTCAATGTCTTATCTGAAAAATGGAATTGATATTAACTGCAAAACTTAAGAGGCTGTTTTTGAGTAGAAATAAATGGATTAAGTAATTTTATTTTTTTTAAGATTTATTTATGCATACAATAACTGGGGTACAGGTCAGAGGTGTGAGGGTTAAAGGATTTATCGGAGACAGAGTGGGGAAGAGAACAGGCAGATTGACTGAAGTACAATGCTGAGGGGAGCAGTGGGCGAGGCAGGAGAGGTCTACTGCGTCATGTGGGTCATATCCCTTGCCAGGGATCGAACTCAAACGCATGCTGCTGTGGCTGGGATGCTTCATAGTGTGGTGTGTAGGGTAAAGGTTGATCAGGTATTTCCACCCTCCCACTACTGATGATGGACACCTGTGGTGCTGCGAGCATTCCAGGGTGGGCATGCGCAAGTGGGCACACCTGAGTTGGGACACGGACATAAATGGACAGTGTCATGAGGACGCCAGAACTGCAAGGACCAACCGACCGACAGAACTGAGGGAACCAGCAGGAGCGGCAGCAGTAGCAGCAGCAGAGAGAGAAGCAGCAGCCGAGAGGGTGAGATGCGCTGGGGGCTGGGAGGTCTGCCAGCCTCCCGGCCCCCCGGCACCCCTGCCTGCCATGTACCTGGCCACCTCTACTAAATAAAGCATGCAAAGCCACTGAGGGCTCCAAGACTCTCCTTCCCTGACCCGTCTGCCCAGAACCATCCGGAACCCTGCTCCAGTGCTGCCTTCCTGCCGCTACAGGTGCTTAACCCCTTGCGCCACCAGAGAGGCCCCACATTAAGTACTTTTAAAAACACAAAACTATCTTTAAGTGGAAGAGATTATTATTACAAAAAATTTCTGATGGACAGTGTGGTTGCTTAAAAAAAAATCACATATCCAGCAGGAGAAATAATCAATAGCTACCAAGCACTTATGCTTAAATAAAGTACAAAATAAATGTTCAAAGTCTTTCTATTATTCTAGCCCACTCATTCTATAGACTTTCTGCTACCATCCCAGATTGTACCATGCCATTAATGTACAATTGCCCTTTAAAAACCCACTTGTTCCTACCCTCAAATAAAAATAGTAACAATCTTATGGAGCACTTACATGTCACATACTTGATGTAAATAATTTAATTTATCCTCATGACAATCTGAATGAGTAGGTTTTTACATACCACATTAATTTTTTTAAAAAGGAGTCAAGTAATTTTCACAAGGGCATACAGAAGAGAACTAGAATAGCCAATATTTGAAATGCAGGATCGTGAGATTTTAAAGCTTTTTCTTCTTACGTGGGAGTTCCACGTCCACAAATTTACGCTTTGTGTTATTTTATTTGTGAATCACCAATATAAATTGCTAAAACAAAAGGGACAGTTTATTTTTCAATTCTAATGTTTCATAAACAACTATATAAAGCCCACATACAAAGCAAATATACTTTTGGGTAAGTCTTGTAGGTACTTTAAAGCATCGCAGAGCTTAAAATGAGAAATTCCTTAGCCAACTGACCCATCACAGGCCATCATGAATATGATTTGAATAAAGCTTCCTCACTTTTCTATCACAAATTCATGTACCCTTCATCTGCATAAATCAGAACAGAAAAGAAAGGTCCAATACCAGTCAAAGCTAAAGTAAAAAGCAAAACACAACAGCAAAACTACAGACCTTTAAATGTAGATTTTCCTTATCCCAGATAAGGTCTGGGTGTGGAGTTTAAATGGTAAATTTCTGATACATTTCTGATAAATTTCTGCTCCTAAACGCATTCTCAGCAAAGAAGCCAAGGTCACTCAGATTCTGCTGGCACAGATAGCCAGCAAAGCAGCTAATGTAGCTAAAATATGTAACACCAGTAGAATACAATTCTTGCTAGAAATTACATAACTGTAAAGTATCATCCTTAAAAAAGACAAGCATATGCAACTTTCATTTTAAAACCTTTCAGTTAAAAAAAAAAGACTTTTAACCCAGTTAAAAATGAGCAAGAGATCTGAAGACATTTCTTCAAAAAAGTCAGTGCAGTGCACGAAAAGATGTTCAATATCATTAGCTACTAAGGAAATGAAAATCAAAAGCACAATGAGATACTACTTCATACCTACTAGAATAGCTATCATCATTAGAAAAAAAAAAAACTAAAAAGGACAATAGCCAGCCTTTTGTCTATGATATGAAGAAACTGAAACTCATATGCAGCTGGTGGGAATTAAAACGGTGTACTTGCTTTGGAAATATCTGAAAGTTTCCTCAGAAGGCTAAACAAATCTAGGTATATACCAAGAGAAATGAGAACATACCTCCACACAAAAACTGGTACCTGGATGTTCATAAAAACAGTTAATTGTAACAGCAAAAATGTGGGAACAACCCAAATGTCCATCAATTGATGAATGGATAAACAAATGTGGATACCTGCTTTTCATTGAATACCTACAATGAATGGAATACTAGTCAGTCATAAAAATACTTCCTACAATGTAGATAATGCTTAAAAACATGGTAAGTAAAAGAAACTACATGCAAATGGTTACATATTGCATTACTCCATTTATATAAAATGCCCAGAATAACCAAATCTATAGAAATCATCTAGGGGTGAATGGGGCAAAAAGAAATGAAAAATGACTTCTTATGCTGATGAAAATATTATAAAACTGGTAATGTGTGCACAACTTTGCAGAAATAAGAAAAACATTGAATTTCTGCACTTTAAACAGCTGAACATTCTGGTATATTTATATCAACAAAATTATTACAAAGTATATTGCCTCAAATTAAAATCTATCATCAAATTGTCCTAGACAGAACACAAATAGGTAAGAAAATAAGGCTCATGTAGTAAAGTTTTAGAGAAAACTACAGAAAGGATTCTACCATCTCCACCAGCAACCATTCCCTGTTAGCATTTCTGCCTAAAAGAGTCTTCTCTACCTCTCTACTCACTCTAACCACAACTCCAAAAATCAAACTCTTAAAATCCTCCACTGATGGAGGCCATTTTTCTGAAAACATGACCTCTGAGACTGCAACCAAAGTATCCAAATTTAGATAAGTATTGGGAGGGGGTTGCCTGCCAGTCTGTCTATGTGTTTTTCTCTTCAAAGGGAATTTCATAAAGTGACGGAATTAACAACTGTTTAAAACTGTAGTTTTGAAGCATCAGCTGAATATTTAATTTATGAACATAATTTCCTGGCCTTATTATCTAGGTAGATATGCAAAATGCAGTTAATACATAAGCACAGCAAAAGATGGGTATAAATTGAACAAAGTTGTGGCTGGGTTCAATAAACAGCGAATTATATTTGTCAGCTCTGCGATTGAACAAAATGTGGATATGGTTGTCTTACTGCTCTTAGTGACAACAGTCAAAGAGAAAAAGGAAAAATGGAAGATAAGCAGACCTGAATTAAAAGCTGGCTCTAACTTGAGATTCCAAAACACCCATATTCCAGCTACCCATGAAACATCATGGTCTGTAGCTATTAATGACAATGGGAACACAACCATTTCTCTTTATGATAAAAGACCATTCTAAGTCTCCCAGACTCCACATCCTGGTAACCAGATGACAAAATCTTTCCTATATAACATTCATTAAAAAAAAACAGGTTTGTAGAAATTTCAAGTGTTTCTTCCATTCTCTCTCTTTTATTCCCACTCAGTTTCTGACAAGGTGCTTTTCTTTGTTTCCTCATGTGAAATTTAAGCAGGTGCTTTATTTGAAAGAAAAACATATTTACCAAAATAAAATAAACACCAATTTTCAATGAAAACAATACTGGGAATAATCAGAAGTCATTTACAGCATCTGAGACTCTCTATTTACATTTATCAATTTATACCCACAATAGAAAACAATGCCCTATATCTACAAAGGTAAATAAAGAAAACAAAATCAAACCACATAAACCACACAAAGCCCACCCCAAAGAGATACTCCAAATATGAGGGGCAAAAGAGATAACATTGAATTTACTAGAAAGTTAAGATGTTGGCAATTACTTTTCTGAGATGCTCATAAGAATCTTCATGTTCTTTTCTACCTGACTTAGAGGGAGGAGAGTGTGGCTCTTCCATACTGGTTCTCCATTTGCCATAAATCCTTTTCAGTATCTCAGTGAAAGCACTTAAGTTTTGAGTTTCTGAAAGTCCTTATTACCCTTCTTGTAGGTACCTAACTACAAGAACTGAATTTTTATCTTTAAACAAAAGGACTATTATTTGTAATGCTATTCCATTTTTGGTAAGTCGTGGCGTATACAGTATAGCTACATATAATGTAACACCAAACAAAAGGCACAGTGCAAACATTCTGACCTCAGCCATAGCAAAGATACCTACAATTATTTCTACATCCTCTGAACATTTTGCAATAGAAAACAGAACTCTCTGACCTCTACAATTGTGGGGGGGGGGGGAACAAACAAATACTTATCACTTAAGAAGTCAAGGATTTCTAAGGATTTTTGGATCTTTTTCAAGGTTTCCTTTCAATGGAGGTATGGCTCAGCTTTTCATATTTTCACTCCTCCTTTTTAAAAATAATTGCAAATATCTCCTCACTACTCCCAACCTGTCCCCACCCACTGCCCAGTAGGTTATTTTATGTCGTTTCAAAAATATGTTAATTCTCATACTCTCAGAAAATCTGTACAGGCTCAGATCCCAGAGAATATATGTGTTGCCCACATTTTTTAATATTACAAAAAATAAATAATTCCCTTACCTTTCCCAATGTAACCAGTGGGAAGTCATCTCGAAAGAAATAAAGAAAATCAGTATTTTTTTTTATTTTATCAGTATGGTTTCCTTACTTTGCTTAATATGGTTTGGTGCCATCAGAAAATCAGAAATGTAAATTTTTACCAATTACCGCATACTAAGAAGCAAAAATGTGCCTCTAACATTTGCTTACAGACAAAATATTAGGTAATATTTGGATATTATGTTTTTTAAATATGATGATTTATGGTTATGTTAAAAAGAGAAATTATTTACTTACCAGTTTGAGACACACACTACAATATTTGCAGGTAAAATATATCTGGGATTAGTTTAAAATACTGCCTCAAAAAGAAAAAGTGAATGGGGACTACACAAAACAGGAATTGCAACGTGTTGATAATTGTCATGTCTGGGTTCTAATTTTATGTATTTCTGAAATGTTCAATAATCATTTTGAATATAGAGGAAGGAAGTTACAGATTATTATGTACAATACTGATGTGAAAGTTTCTTTTAAAAATAAATTTATTATGTGCAAAAGCAAGTCAGTTCAAAGAAAACTTTAAAGTATAGAGCACCGGAAGTGGTATGCAGTGTCAAAAAATTGTGAAGATAGAGTTCACTGAGAATGAGTTCAGCAAACACTACCCTAGATCAACAGTCTTAGAGAATTATGAGACAAAAAAGTATTACTAACAAGTACTACAGAAAAGATCTCTTTAAACTGTTCCTAGATGACAATAACTTTAACTGGCTCTTCAGTCACCTATTACAGCAATTATATTTTGAGTGCTACTTCTAATTATCCATTCTAAAACACAATAAATTAAAATGCCAGGGATAAAATCACTTATTTACAAATTTAAAACAGATATTTAATGGGGCAATAACTAGCTATGAGACCCTGGCAAAGTCTATTTCCCACTTTGAATGTCAATGCCTCCCTATATTCAATAAGGGAGTATTAACACTATCCTGCAATTTTAGGTCAGAGGGTGGTGGGGTGGGGCAGAAGCCTTAGTCTACATACCCATTGGTTTAACTAGCAATTTTATGTTGTTAGTCACAAAGGCAATTAAGATAGTATCACAAATGAACACTTGAGACCGGATGATCCTGAGAAAATATCACAGATTTAAAGAATTGGGAGGGACTTTACAAATCAGTTGATGCTGATGACATGACACCTCAGAAAACCAAACTGTTCATGCCAAATTTGTTATCCTCAAGTGGAGAAACATTACAAGGCTATTGAAAAAAAGAAAACAGGACTATTGGCACAGACTAGAGAGAGCTAGATAAGTAAATACTGATCCAAGGAAAACTGGCTTGCTGCTTCATCTTACTCCACCTTTTCTATTCAAAGCCAAATTTTCTAAGGTTAAATGTTTCATAAGTGTTTTCATAAAGTGTCACTATTCCAGTTATCACTGTTTGCAGGTCCTGAACTTGAGCATTGCTAATAACCCTCTGGAAGTGTAGACACTTCATTGAAATGTACTTTCAGCCTTTGCTTTGTGGAATGATTAATCTCTGAGAGATCATGGTTGTTGAACAGACTTCCACATTATAATAAGACAAATATTTATAGGAAGATGATTTTGTGTGCTTAAGTTAAAATCATTGCTATCACATTTTAATTGTAGAACCCTGGCCCAGTTAATCTATGTCTCTGAATTAGTTTCTTCTATAAAATGGGCAATAAGATTCCTATCCACTTCACTGGGTTATTGTGAAGATAAAAATGTCAGAACATTTTACACATACATAACTGTAATAAATAAGATAGGTCTGTCCTGGAAAGTACTCAAGCACAACAGAAATAAATTAGAATAAACACTGTTAAAATGGACGTTTTCCACAAAACAGCATACAGATTTGATGCACTCCTTATCAGAATTCCAAGAAAATGGAGAAAATTTACTAAACTGGCATGTAAAAATGAACAATCACAAATAACCAAGGCTATGTTGGGGAGAGGAATGAATGAAGGTGGAACACTCACAGACTTAAATTATACTACAAAGAAATAGTAATCAAAATGGTATAATATTGGAATAAAAACAGACACAGTGATCAATGGAATAGAACTGGGAGCCCAGAAATAAATCTACAATTAAACACACAAATAATCTATGACAAACAGAGAAAGTTTCTTCAACAAATGGTGTTGGGAAAACAGGATAGCCACATAAGAGTGAAATTTGACTACTATCACAAAATGTACACAAAAATTAACTGAAAAATGGACCAAAGGTTTGAATGTAAAGCCAGAAACCATAAAGTTCATAAAAGAAAACAGAATCAAGACACTGACTTCAGGGATGTCTTTGGGAACTCAACTACTTAGGGAAGAAAAACCAAAGCAAAAGTAAACAAATGGAACTATACCAAACTATAAAGCTTTTGCACAGGAAAGGAAACTGTCATTAAAAAAATACCATACCAAATGTGAGGACATTTGTGTACATATGCAAGATGCTGATATTCAGAATTTACAAAGTACTCATACACATAAACAAAAAGAAAACAACCCAATCAAAAATGGGCAGAAGAGGTAAATAGACACTTCTCTCCAAAGAAGATATACACATGGCAATAGGCACATGAAAAAACTCTCATCACCACTTATTAGGAAAACACAAACCAAAAGCACGAGATACCACCTCACACCTGTGAGAATGGTATATATCAAAATGTTCAGATACAGTTACAGTTAAGATGTGAAGAGAAAGAAATCCTGATAAACTGTTGATGTGAATGTAGAATAGTCAAGTCTCTATATAAAGAATATGGAGATTTCTCAAAACATTAAAAATAGATCTACTATCTGATTCAGGAATTCATTCCTAAGTATCTATCCAAAGAATACAAAAACAAATTCAAAAGGATATATGCACCCCTTATGTTCACTGCAGTACTATTTACGATAGCCAAGCTATGAAAGCAACTTAAGTGCCCATGAACAGATGGTGTCGATAGAGAAGATATGAATATATACACAATTTAATATCATTCATCTATAAAAGAAAGATGAAAACCTGTCATTGCAATAACATAGATGGAACTGGAGGGCAATGTAATTCAGAATTAAAAAGACAAATTCCAGCTGACTTCATTCATACATGCAACATAAAAAACAAAGTAAAGTTGCTGACAAACCCAAACCAAAACAAGCACTAGAAATCTGACTGTAGAACAGAAACTAAGGGGAAAGGGAGCCCAATACCCTAGGGTAAAGGACTGTGGTTGATTTCATGGTGGGGGTAGTATTGTATCATATATATGAGGTGTGAACAGATTCCCTAAATCATGTATACTGTTGTAAACCAATCTCTATAACATAGGGAAAAAAAACAAAACTAAAGCTACCAGAAGGGGAGAAAGAGGGGTTGGAAGCCAATGGGAAAAGGGAATCCATGGTCCATGGAGGCAGATTATTGACGTTGTCTGGTAGGAGTGGTTTGAACCTATACCCCTAAAACATACAATATTGTAAATCAATTTAACCTTAATAAAAATAAATCTTAAAAAAGGAAACTATGTAGAACACTTATTTGGTTACATAAATTTTTGACTACCTTATTATACTATTTTGATATTGATATAGTGAATTAGTCATATATATGGCAGAGTTTCCTACTTAAAAAGTGATTTGATAAACTTTTCATCACTTTTGTTCAAGGCTCACAGCTTACTTGTTAGCCCAATGATCTTGAAATAGGGCTTCTGCTACTCTAGTAAATAGAAAAAATAAATTTGGATTGATGTTTCAAAGAAAATCTCAAGCTCCTTTTTACTTTAAATATTGGGATTTTAAAATGTAATGTTCCAGAAAAAAAAAAATGGGCCAACAACTAGGACACTGGGGTATAGGCCAGAGGTGTGGGGGGTGAGAGAATACACCAGAGACAGAGCGGGAGGAGAACAGGCAGACTGACTGAAACACACTGCTGAGGGGAGCAGCAGGCAAAAGGAGGAGAGGTCTGCTGCGCCATTTGGGCCACCTCCCTGGCCAGGCATTGAACCCATGCTGCAGTGGCTACGGATGCTTCAGAATGAGGTACTTAACTCCTTGTGGCACCAGGGAAGCCCCCTCCAAATATAATTATTTTATTAATTTTCTTATGTGTAAAATCCATCCCATCAATCTTATTCTTATTCTTCCCTAAAAATGTAGCAAGCTGTAATACGCAATTGTTTGGCAACTACAGAGACAACCTATATAGTGCTTACTATATGAATCAGGAAATTGAAGTTGAATTTATCAAAGTTGGCTAGAATGTGGAACTCACATACAAAACTCCATCTTCTGAATAGAACCCATTGGAACCCAGTACCACAGATTCATCTATAGTCCAGTAAAAGTAACAAAATGTAAAAAAAAAAAAAAAGAAAGAAAAATCAACAGAACTATAAATCATCTGATCCCCTGGTTTTATTATTTGCATCATTTTACACTCAGTAATTCAAACTAAGAGAGTCTGTTATTAAAAATAAGATACAGTTTTTAATCATCATGTCAATTGCAATAGAACAGTGTATGTGATGTGCTTGACATCTTTCATTTATTTTTTTAAAGATTTATTTATTTATGCATACAAGAGCTGGGGTACAGGCCAGAGGCACGGGAGGTGAGAGGATTCACCAGAGACAGAGTGGGGAGCAGAACAGGCAGATCGACTCCTGAGGGAGCAGCGGGCAAGGCAGGAGAGGTCTGCTGTGCCATGTGGGTACCCTCCCTGACTAGGGATCAAACTCACGCTGCTGTGCCGCTGATGCTTCACAGTGTGGCTCTCAAGACACTGTGCCACCAGGGAGGCCCACTGACAACTTTTAATTTAAAAATTATATATTCTATAATCTTATAAGATTAAAATACTCAAGGACCATTCTTTATTGATCATAAAGTAATTGACTTCCAGAGAAACATTCTTTTAGTAAACTGTACAATTAGTTTCCTATGCCCAGATAATTTAAATATTTTCAGTGTCTAGTACTCTATTAGTGACCATTTTCTTCTCAGAGCCTATCATTACTGAGAAGGAATAGTACTCTTTAGAATAATGCATATATACTAGACAACTGAACAAAAGGTATCATCAGAAAAGGCATGGTTGTCCTCACAAAGTACTACAAATACCCTGGGAAGAGTACAGAATTGGCATAAAGGACAACTTTCCATATTAGTTGTACTAAGTTGTACCACAGGTACAGTGACACTAACAACAATATAGATGGGCTTCTTGTGAGATCAGTGGGCACAAATACACAAGTATGCATCCAACAAGACAGAAATAGATAGCAGAAGATACACAGGGACAACTGTGTATGTGCTGTTTTGCCAAAAGTGGGGGCAAGGGATGACTGCAAGTGTCAAGAAATGACTTGAGAAGAAGAAAGATACATGGACAGGTACACATACAGTAAGATACATATATAGAGATGCATACAGAGACAACCAATAAAACTGATTTACAAGCATAAATAATTCTCCTTCCCAAAGGTGAGGCACATAATTAAAAGGTAGACACATGCATAAAAATGATGAAGAGGTCAATTCCAGTGGATATCTACAAAGATATAAATGACATAAATAAATCAAAAATTTTAAGAATCCCAGAGTAAAACAGGGATACCTGGTCCAAGAAACATAAACTAAGATAAGTAGATAGATGCATCAAAATGCATACACAAGGACACATAGAGATAAGTACACTTGGGGCAAAGAAAAAGATACATAGAGAAGCAGACACACAAAGAAGGGTCAATACACAAACAAAAATAGTCATCTCCAAATAGGCTTGCACAGGTACACAAGTAAATACCCAGCCAGACACAGAAATCTACATACTGATAGATAGAAAGAGATATATACATACATAGATAAAATGGCTCATGGGCTTGGAGTGAAAGTGATCCATAAATATACAAACATACCCTATCGGAGAAGATAGAGACAAAAGGACAGAAGAATGGATAAAAACAGAGACATATTGCTTCAGTAAGAATCACAATTATTTACACACAGGAACAAAAAGAAATGGTCTCACTAGCAAGGTTCACAGAGACATACATAGTCTGGTACACAGTCATATACAAGCATCAAGCCAGGATACCAATGCAAAAACCCCATCTGTCCTATTCATAAAGATTGAAAATTGAAGGACAGCAATTCTGCTGATTATTATTATGAGTCCCTCAGGCAAGCCAATGAAGATGACAAAAACAGCCCTGGTATAGTGAGTGAATTAAATGCTCTTTTCATGTTAATAATAAATCTCTCATATCTCCCAACACAGTTCCTTACCAACAATGCAGTCTGCCCCAAACAACTGAACTGTGAAAACAGATTAATAAACAAACTGATCAACAGACATAATAATGCTGTAGCTGTATCCTACAGGTCACAGTCCAAACTTAGAACAGTCACGGCTGAGTTGTAAGTTTCCAACCAAAGCACCTCCAACCTGTGAAATCATAGTATCATGAATAAAAGTATTAAGAAATGTCATGAGCACTCTGCATTCATTTCCCTGGTGCTTCAGCACCCTGGGCACAGGCTTTTGCATAGGCAGGAAAATGAAACATAATCTCTGAAGAATCCCTCTCTGCTCTCAGCACCTACAGTAGAAGAGTGCAAGTAAGCAAATCAGAGCAGCTGAACCCTACTGCTATGCACAGAGGGGATGGTAGTTGGAGGAGGCAGAGAAGCAAATAAATGTTCTCTATACTAATATTTATTTTGCTAAATAGAATTCACAAATGTGCTTTTAGGGTGGACACTGCTATGACAGTATTATATATGATAATCATACTCCCTCTATCTGTGGGGTAACTGAAAAAAAAAAAAACAAAGGGAATAGGAGGGTATATATTTCCACTTTAGTCTCAGTTAGGACCACAGATCCCATTGTTCCCATACACGATTATCCCAATATATATAGTAAAAAAGACCAAATTCATGGAAATCACACAACATCTGAGATAAAAAGGGTCTAAAAAACATCTAGCACTGACCTAGAGTAGAAGCTTTAGATTTCCTGTTTGAAAGTACCATGACAAGCTTTGTAAGCTTGGTCTAATCCCCTTTCTTGTTTGTTGCCCAATTCATTCAAAATGAGACTGATCTCCAGGGTCCACTCTAAATTGTGACCATCTCTGTTTCTTTGGTAGGAATCTAGCCTCCATCTTATTGTTTTGAATTCATGTCTAGAAGAGAATAACAATTTGTCCTTGGAAATGGAAAGGGGAATGATGTTTTTCACCAAGTCAACAAATGACTGTTATAGTATTCCCTGTTATCCATAGTTTGACTGACTGCAATCAAAATAATGTGTACAGTAAGATATTTTAAGAGAAACACCACATTGATTTAACTTTTATTACAGTATATTATTATAGCTGTTCTATTTTGTTATTGTTGTTAATCTCTTACTATGCCTAATTTACAAATTGAACTTTATCATAGGTATATATAGGTGTAGGAAAACACACACACACACACACACATGGTTTGGCATTATTTGAGGTTTCAGTCATCACTGGGATCTTAGTCTATAACCTCCATGGATTGGTGGAGGGGATGTCTAGTCTATATAAAAACCAAAACAAGCCCAGATACAGAAACATTAAGAAGCCTTGAAAAGAAAACTGTTTAATCTGAATAAATAAAAGGGCTTTGGGAGTAGGAAAACAGGGGACATTGAAGGGCTGTTCTTTCTGCCATCTGCTGACCCCTAAATGTGTGACCCTCTTTTCATATTTGCTTAATCCATAAGTAATCCAGTACCCTCAGTACATAGTTACTATAATTGTAATGTAGCTGGTACAGGGATAAAGACCCACCCCCCTTAAGTCATACATGTTCAGGCTTTTAGGAAAAACAGGGCAAAGTTTCATCACTGAAGCATAGCATTTACTTCATAATCATAACAAAGCAACACTTTAAATCTATAAGCCTATTCTGAGTTTACAAAAACACTTTTAGACTTATCCTTTCATCTATAAAATTAGAATTTATGTTCCAATTTATAGATGATGAAATTCTGACTCAGAACTGTTTAACTTGCCCAAGGTTAAACAGATATTAACCAACAAAGTCCAGAAATAAACCCTTGCATTTTAAGCATACATTCACTGTTCTTTCATGTACCCTCGCCTCCTTCATTCATGGTCTCCTAATGGTCATTCAATCTCTCCTCTCACTTTGATCCACTAACAGGGAAAGAAAACCCTGGGTGAACTCAGGGATGAAAAGAATGCATGTCTAGTTCCTACTCTACATCTGCACAGGAAACAGTGATGGTGGCAGAGGGAATCAACAAATGGACTCTTGAAAATAAACAAACAAAAAAAAGGGAAGGAAGACTGTCTCCATTGTCCTCATGAAACATTGTGGATAAGGTTTGAAGCAAAAGGGATACAAAGAAATGAGAAGATACCCACAAAATTCACATCCTAAATTCAAACTCGTTTTTCCTGAATTGGCTATGGCTTTGATTTTCCATTTTACAATTAACCAAGTCACTTAAGAGTCTGGATTAAAGTTCTGGGTCACAGTACCCATGAAGGTTGTAGAACTTTTTTTGAGGATCACTTAAACACATGATAGAAAAGACTAGGCAAAGATGCTGGCTAGTGGAGGGTATATTTACTGGCCTCCATAAAAACATGTAATTATCATAATCAATTTTTCCCAAGCTAGGAAAAAGCCTTAAGTGTCTGAGTTTTCAAAGCAAGTGAAATAATGATACTCCAGATCTGTTGACCCTTTAATTGGGAAAAATCTAAGAGCTGGTCTTATACAATTCTTGTCATTCCAGTGTGCTACAGAATACATACATATAAGTTTGGAATTCACCAGGACAAGCTAAGTCTTCCCATTTAGTAATCCACCAGCTCCCGTCTACCATGCACCCAATAAACACACACACACACACACAAATTTGCTTCTGTTCTCGTCTTAAAAAGACAGGGCTAGGTTAAAAGGTAGCTTACTGATAAAGTTTTATATCCATGTACCAAAATAAAATGCATCCCCATTTTTGAGAGGATCATACTGTGCATAAGGGATTGACCTGAGCTTTTGATAACAGCATTTCATAAGCAACTACTCTTAATTTTACTATTGAGAAGTCAGTCCCCAATCTGTAAGATCTTTTGACACTTGAGTAATGTCTTCTTTCTCTTTGTATGCTCAGAATACAGCACAGGGTCTGGTACAAAGTTAGCACTCAGGAAATGCACCACTGAACAAAAGAATGAATTGGGGAATTAATTAATGCAATTTATCATCTAACCAGATTAATATTGCTGATAATTAAATTAACGTTCTACACAGGATGGAGCAAATCTTTAAATCAAAGTTGAAAATAATGTCTCCAAATCAAATACATATTCATTCATTTACTCAATAGTAAATCTGTGTAGTGGGTTCAAAAAAAGTAGTCCTCTAATAAAAATTCATGGTCCAAATCCTGGCTCCACCACTTACTATTTTGATTTTCATGGAATATATCTTCATTGCCTCCAGTCTCAGTTTCTCCACTTTTAAAATGGGGGTGTTGATACATATTATGTCTATCTCCAATTTGGTTTTGAGAAGAAAAGGAGATAATGTGCTTGAAAGTAATTGGTGAAGTTTCAAGCACTTTATACTTCTCGGGAATCATTTAGTCCCAAATATGTATTATGGTCCCATTTTTGTTTTGCAATTCTGCAGCACTTTTCATACCAATTGGCTATAACATGTCAGCCACTACATCCTCTGAAAACCATCTAAAAACTGAATGCCAAAGAGGAAGGAGGCAGAGGACTCTTGCCAGCTTCAAACAACTTCTGGATTGCCCATTTTTTTCTAGTTTCCTATATATGGCTGCCTAAACAAGTCACTGCTCTCACTGGCAAAATAGCCTAATGCCAATCTTTTAAAGTCATCTAAAAAGCAACCTTTGTGAAAACAGTTTAGCTACTCTGCCCAGTGATGGGTTCAGCAAAGAAAGGGACTATGAGGAAGATTTTGATGGAAGAGACGTGATACAGTAGAAGTGAAATAAGAAACTCTACCTGTCATGAAAGACAGAGTCATGAAAGACAGACTGAGGAATTACAGATGGCAAAAGTAGATGAAGGATGGGTGGAGGCAACACAGGGACAAAGTGAACAGTTGCATTAAAAAAAGAAAAGGTATTGAGAACTGTGTAGAACAGGGATCTGAAGACCAAGTCCAAGGAAAAGTTCAGGGCTTCATCAACTTTCAGTACTATTAAGTTTATAGGATGAAAAGCAGGGGAGACAACTATCTCTAAACAAGTCCCAATTTAGGGCCTCCGTGGTGGCGCATCGGGTTAAGCACCGCACTATGAAGCATTGCTGCCACTGCAGCAGGAGTTTGATCCTTGGCCAAGGAGTGACCCGCATGGCTCAGCAGACCTCATCTACCTTGCCTGCTGCTCCCCTCAGCAGTGTGCTTCAGTTGATCTGCCTGTTTTGTGCCCCACTCTATCTCTGGTGAATCTCCTCACCCCCCACACCTCTGGCCTGTACTCAATTCTTGTATGCATAAATAAATAGATCTTTTAAAAAAATAAAGAAGTCCCAATCTATACCTCCAATGAACACTTAACCAACTGCTAATTGCCCCATTGCTAAATTCAGAAACGCTGTGTAACAACATAGTAATAAATACACTTCACTTTCTAGTAACTGACATGTGCCATGGTAGCATTTACTACACATGAGGAGAAACTGAAAAGGAAAAAGAGAAATGTGCTCATCAAGCTGACACTTTCATGCAACTCTCAGCTACCTCCAGACAGCTGATCCACTGATACAAGTTATCCCACCCTCTCACTCTTATTCTTTTATAAACAGAGAAGAAACACAAAAGTGAAAGAATAAAAAGTCTTAAGAGATGTCCTCTAGAGTGAGAACTAGAAGTGGATCACCTTGTCAGTCCCTATGGGAGGAAGTCAAATAGATTTTACCACTCAGTTTACTTCCCCATAGTCCTTGCCTCTTGCAATCTGCCAGCTTGCTCAAATGACTCAGCAGATCTTTAAATATACCCAGGCAAGCAACTGCTGTAAGACACAGTTTAAAAAAAAAAGTTTGATTTGTTTGGTATGGTGAGAGTCCTTTGTTTACATGAGGTTCCCAAGCAAATCTTTCTATGTTAATGAGCCTTGTTTTTGTTCTGCTGTCTGCCATTTATGTGTGGAGCACAAGGCTGGGAAGGGGGATAGTTCCAGGCCATGGAAGGAGTCAAGGAAATTCCTGCCTGGTAATTATGTGGGGAGAAAGAGCTAATGTGTGCAATGGAGTGGCTTGCTTAAATGCAGGTGCCCCAAACTCACCAAAGCAAGACTTTGTGCTGGGTCATTCTATACCCTGTTGAAGACCATATGACCTATGGCTGAAAGGAGAGGTCTTTTCATTATTCCTATCTTTTCAGACTCGTTCGGTGTTACATTTTGAAACATACATCAACTACTAAAATATTTCAGCTGGACAGAGGGAAGTAATTGAGTAACTCCCATTACCAAAGCAAATGAGCTCCCTGTTATCTGTAATGACCTCATGCTTACATTCCAGCTGAAGCATCCTGGGAACCTGGAGCTTTGTAAAGGGAAAAGCAGGCAACAGTGGCCAGGGAAAGCCCATTTACTTCAATCAGTCTAAATTCCTAATCTCCACTTGTCTGATTTAACAGTAACAACATAAATAGTTTATCAAACTTATTTTGGGGAGCAAGTGTAGTGGCAGGAGGGGGTGGCACAGGAGCAAGAATCGGGATGGTTCTGGGCAGACGGGTCAGGGAGGGAGAATCTTGGAGCCCTTGGTGGCTTTTCATGCTTTATTTAGTAGAGGTGGCCAGGTACATGGCAGGCATGGGTGCTGGGGGTGGGGGGGGCAGGGGGCCGGGAGGCTGGCAGGCCTCCCAGCCCCCAGCGCATCTCACCCTCTCAGCTGCTGCTTCTCTCTCTTCTATGCTGCTGCTGCTGCTGCTGTCCAGCCTGTTGGTTCTCTCTGTTCTGTCGGTTGGCCGGTCCTCGTAGTTCTGGTGTCCTCATGACGCCGCCCATTTATGCCCATGTCCAACACAGGTGCGCCCACTTGCGCATGCCCACCCTGGAATGCTCGCAGCACCTCAGGTGTCCATCATCAGTGGTGGGAGGGTGGAAAGACCTGATCAACATTTACCCTACAGCAAGGCATTGGTCAAGAGGTTTTACATTCATTATCTCACTTGTCCTCACAGAATTCAATGGAAGAAATATTAGTATCTTCGTTTTAGAAATGAGGAAACAAACTATGAAAGATTAACTGGCCCAGAGCAAGCAGCTAGTTAACTATCAGAACCAGTATTTAAACCAAAGTCTCTCAGATCCCAAAGCTTATGACTAAATCTCAACACATTATACTTTAGCCCTAATCACAACTTCTTCTCCAGGAGCCTGAACCGCTCTGCATTTACTAAAAATATCTAACTTTGCAAGGTATGCCTAAATTATTCAGATGGGCATTTTTGGGGGTAGGGGTCATTCATAGGTTTTTCTACTGTTAATAAGCACTGTGGACATCATCTGTTCTAAGTCCAAAGCTCTGTACTATAAATGTTGTTCCCAACAATGACTTATATGAAAGTGAATTTACTACTTATGTGACAGTGCAGTGGACAGAAAGGGTATAATGAAAAAGAAGGGAACTATTAATTTAGCAACTGAAAGTTGCTTTATTTAGTCTTAAAAAAAAAAAACTGTGAGGATAGCATTCTGCCAATATAAAGTTGAGATTCAGATAAGTTAAGTTCTTTACCCAAAATCATACAGCTGATAAATGGTTGCTGCTAGAACTTCGAGACAAATCCAATCCGACCCAATATGATTGCACAATCCCTTGTACTTTTCTTCAGTCTCTCCTATATAAGGAACAAAAAGCTTTTAGTGTATAGAAGGCCAAGGCTAAGATTTGCCTAGGTCCCTGATCTTACAGAGTTGGAAAATTCAGATGCTGAAAGTAATTTCAGTGAATAAAGCAGATTCTTCATTCCCAAAGTTGGAAATCTGAAATTTTATGTCAAATGTTAGCGACTACTTTTACACAGGAGTCGTCGGGGGCAGGGGGGTGGGAGAGTGGGGGAGTGTAGGGTAAAGTTTGATCAGGTATTTCCACCCTCCCACCACTGTGATGATGGACACCTGCGGTGCTGCGAGCATTCCAGGGTGGGCATGCGCAAGTGGGCGCACCTGTGTTGGACACGGGCATAAATGGGCAGCGTCATGAGGACGCCAGAACTGCGAGGATCGACAGACAGAACTGCGAGGACCAACAGACAGAACTGAGAGAACCAACAGGCTGGACAGCAGCAGCAGCATAGAAGAGAGAGAAGCAGCAGCGGAGAGGGTGAGATGCGCTGGGGGCTGGGAGGCCTGCCAGTCTCCCGGCCCCCCGGCACCGCTGCCTGCCATGTACCTGGCCACCTCTACTAAATAAAGTATGAAAAGCCACCGAGGGCTCCAAGACTCTCCCTCCTTGACTCGTCTGCCCAGAACCATCCTGAACCTTGCTCCTGTGCCACCCCCATCTTGCCGCTACAGGGAGGGAGGACAGGTAGTCATAAAACTCATCTGGCCCATTTTAAAAACTTCTAATATACAGTGAAATCACTCTGAGAAAATGTCTTCCTCTTACTAAAACTGCAGTTTATACTCATTGCTTTGGCATTATGAAGTATAACAGGAAAACATTTAACTCCTTTATTCCATTATAGACCTTTGGATATATGGAGGCCATATTATGGCACTACTCTCACCACTTTTCCAAACCCAACTCAACATCTCAATTTTTCCACACTTTGAAAATAGAAATGTTCCTGAACACTAGGGTTGAACACCACATTGTAAATACAGTCTGACCAGAATTAAACACGGGCATAAATGGGCAGCGTCATGAGGACGCCAGAACTGCGAGGATCGACAGACTTCTTTTATTTCAAATTTTATAACTTTACTAAAGGAACTCACGATCCATAAGTTGATTTGGTCAGTTATTTCATATTATCGACTCAGAATCACTTAATTAAGAGCCACTTATAGAATACCTACTATCTGCCAAGTCATGTTTTCTGATCTTATAAAAGATATTTATAATCTTTGCCTTAAAAGAGCAAAGATTTAGAAAGATAGGAACATATGAGTCATGCACACAAACAATTACAATTAAGGAACTAAGTACTATATCAATTAAAAAGGGGAAAGGGAACGAATAAAGATGGTATTAAGCACTGAAAATTGACTTGTACCCAACATCCATCATTTCATCTAATCCTCTTCTTTACCCCCAAAATCTTACAAACTAGATATTTCTAGTCCTGATTCACAGAAGAGGAAACTGAAGCTTACATTCTTTCAACCATATCATGTCCAGAGATCACTCACGTGTCTGTTAGTAGATGAGACATTTCAACTACTTGCAGGTCACTATATCTGCGATAAGCTTAGAAGAACAGAGAGTATTTTTTTTAAGATTTATTTATCCATGCATACAAGAACTGGGGTACAGGCCAGAGGCACGGAAGGTGAAAGGATTCACCAGAGACAGAGTGGGGGCAGAACAGGCAGATCAACGGAAATACATTGCTAAGGAGGGAAGCAGCGAGGCAGGAGAGGTCTGCTGTGCCATATGGGTACCCTCCCTGGCCGGGGATCAAACTCGCACTGCTGTCCCACCAATGCTTCATAGTGCAATGCTCAACCCACTGCGCCACCAGGGATGCCCGAGAGTATTAAAATTAAGATAGATTTCAAGGCCAAAGGAATATGAAAAACAAGTTCAAAGAATAAAGGGAGAAGGATGGTTTAAGTTGACAGAGATTAGGTTCACTTGGCTGGAGTTCAAGATTCTTGTTAAGGGGATTACAGGAATTAAAGCATTATGATAGTGAAATAGCAAGAACATATATGTAGTCACTACACTAATCCAGGCAAATGATAATAAATATCTGTATTTGGGTAGAGAGACTGACCAAAAAGTCTTTGAGAAACAACACATTCTTTCTCTATCATAATGCCCAAATGCTGCTTTTCCTGGACTCTGTGGGGTGATCTCTAATGGGAGCTCTGAACCTAGAAGAGCAAAGATGTTCCCAGAAAAGAGCCCACCCTATTCAATTCCAAATCTAACTTGGTATTATTTCAAGTCAATCGAGCACCTCAGCTAGGTGTAGCAAGTGTCCAAAGAAAATGGCATACCATCTGAAAATACAAGCAGAGTTAAACTTTCTATTACTAGTTGGTGATAGAAATATCCCAATCTAATTTGGTCTTTTTTTTTCCCATTAATGTTGATCATATCGATTTTTCAAATGAAAAATTGAAAAATCCCACAGACTACACAATTGCTAACTTTGGCATTTTTGAAATAAAATGAAAGGGAAGGAGTACACCTCAATCCCTTCCTTCCCCAAACATATTTTGGAATTATTTGTGCACCCAAACATTAAACATCAGGGTGACCATCTTTATTCTGAAATCTTGGTTTATAAAACTTCTTCATTTAATCAGTGATTGAACAATACTTGAACAATACTTCAGAGAGGTGGCCCTATATGAAAATTTGGAAAGATTCTTTCTTTTATTCACTGCTAATTTTCAAAAGATAATCCCGAGTAGGTATTACTTATATGAGTGACAAAATTTCATTTTTTAAAAAAAATATTTTTGAAAAACATATTTTCATAGTAGCCTGCTTCAATTTAGACAGTAACAAGAAAGGTTAGCTGGTAATCCCATTCATGACTTCCCTTAAAACACTAAACAACTCATTTGGGCATAGAAAGACAGAGGTAGCATCTTGCAATACTTAGAAGTTCCCTTTCTTATTGAGGGTAAATCTCATACACTGACATATTTGCTCCACTCTCCAATGTCTAGCAGGAAAGTGGTTCTAATCATTTTCTCTATTCCCTGTCTCATTGTTGAAGAAATTTAATTAAAAAAAAATAAAGGGAGGCACAGTAGCTGATACAGAAGGAGGAAAAGAAGGAGACATGTAAGTATAAGAAGGAAGTAAAGTGACAGAATGCTAAAAGGTCTTGGGAGTGGAGTCTCAAGTTCAAGTTCTGATTCTGCTAATTTATTCACCATATGACCTTAGGTGTTTACCTCGTAAGAGCCCTTAAAAGATGATGATGTATATTTATTTTTTTAAGATTTATTTTTATTTATTTATGCCTACAAGAACTGGGGTATAGGCCAGAGGTACAGGGAGTGAGTGGATTCACCAGAGACAGAACAGGGAGCAGAACAGGTGGATCTATTGAAATATACTGCTAAGAGGAGCAGCAGGCCAGGCAGGAGAAGTCTGGCGCACCATGTGGGTCAGCTCCCTGGCCAGGGATGGAACTCAGGCTGTAGAGGCTGTTGATAGCTTGATAGCACTGAGACTTTAACCCCTGCACTACCAGGAAGGGCCAAGATGATGACATATTTTAAAGATAAAAGGTACTCAATATTTAAAGCTCAGGCACAATATTTTTGTAATAAATTATGTTGTAACAATAGTAGCGTTCTTTTCCCTATATGATGTGGAAAAAAATTTACGTTGTAGAACTGGAATACCTGGATTCTAATATAGGTTATTCCATGTACTGGGTCTATAATGATAGAAACGTCACTTAATTGTTCTGTGATGGCTTCCTCGCAGCAACACAGGAGTGATAATAGTACCAACCTCAGGGGAATTATTTTAGAATTAAATAAATTAACACATGTAAAGCACATAAAATATTTCTAACTCCAAAAAAAATCAACAATTCATTTTTTTCTACCTTGTATTTTTCTTAATTGAGCAGTTATCAAATTGCCCAAGTTAGCAGTGGGTTTTGAGTTTTTCAACCTTGGGATCTCTAGGTTTATTTTAATACTATCTATACTTCTTTTACCCCTACTGCAAAGTTTTTCCACCACTGCCTTCCTGCCTCTTCACCTCCACTTTAATCCACAGGTACTCAGCTTTAGGTACAACTCAGTAGTTTATAACAGGGGCTGCAAAATGAGTGCTATAATAGGGACAGTCACCAGTCTTTTGATATCAAAGAAGTAAATGGCTGGCTAATCTGAGAAGCTGCTGTTATTTCACAGTAGTTACAACCTCATGGTTACAAGCAATAATTCCTTGGTGTGCATGTTAGCTCTGTGTGACCTCTGGAGAAGTTGCTTAACCTTTCTGAGACTATTTCCCAAGGTAGTTGTGGGAATTAAATTAGTTAACCCAAGTAAAGTATTATATTTGCCACATAGTAAGGTCTCATGGAATGCTATCATTATTATTGATATTATATTTTTCTAATATAAATGTTTTCAAGAAAGTAACAGATAGCTTAGTCCTCATAGAAGGCTCTAACTAAAAGGTACTAGTGTTCTGAATTTAGTTAAGTTTTTGTCCATGTTTGTGCCTGAGGCACATAATCCATGAAATGATCTAGCTGGACAATACAGTCTCTCAGAAATCCTCCACTACATGAAGAATGAACAACACACTACTGAAAGATCACTGGGTTAATGAGGAAATCAAAGAAGAGATCAAAACATACTCAAGACAAAAGACAGTAAGGACACAATCTTCCAGAACATATGGGACACAACAAAAGCAGAACTAGAAGTATAGAAACAGAGGGTTATACCAAGAAACAAGAAAGAGCCCAAATAAATAACCTTGCATTTCATCTCAAGGAACTAGAAAAAAAAAGCTGGTAAAAGGAAAGAAATATTAAAAATTAGAGCAAAAATGAATGAAATATGAAACAAAATAGTTCCAGAGATTAATGAAAGCAAAAGCTAGTTCTTTGAAAAAATAAAGTAGACAAACTTATAGCAAGACTCACTAAAAAAAAAGGGGGGGGGAGAAAACTCAAATGGGATCAAAAATGAAAAAGAAGTTCCAGCAGACACTTTAAAAATTCAGAAGATATTAAGAGATTACTACTAACATTTATAAGCAAAAAAGTACAACAACCAAGATGATATGGACAAGTTTTTAGAATCATACAATCATCTAAGACTAAATATGCAAAGAAACAGAAAATCCCACGGAAATAAAAAAAAAATCACAAGAAACTGAAATGTATATCAAAACTCTTCCAAAAAATGTAAGTCTAGAATTCAGATAGCATCATAAGTGAGTTCTACCACCTCTCAAAGATAAATTAATACCTGTGCTGCTGAAAGTGTTTTTAAAAAAAACTGAGAGGGAATACTTCCAAACACAGGCTCAACATACATTTGGGATGAAAATCCTCAAAAAATTGGGTGTAAGTTGAGCATATCTTAATATAATAAAAGTTATATATGACAGATCAACAACTAGTGTCTTTTCAAAGGTGAAACACTGAAAGCTATTCCACTAAGATCTGGTACAAGACAAGGATGTCCATTCTTACCATTACTATTCAAAATAGTATTGAAAATCCTATGAAAGACATAAAAGCAATCCAAATTGGGAAAGAAGAGGTAAAGCTATAATTATTTGCAGATGACATGATATCATACATGGAGAACTGTGAAGCTCAAAAAACCCTAATTAAAACAATAAGCCAGTTCAACAATTTGGCAAGCTAGGCACAAAAATCACTTGCCTTCTTATATGGAAACAATGAGCCACAAGAAATTTAGAAAGTCAAATACCAAAGAAAAAAAAAATGTAACACAGGAAGTGAAAAATCTATACAAGGAAACACTAAGAGATTGTTAATAGAAATAGAAAACACAAGAAAATGGAAAGATAATCCCTCCACATGGATTAGAATAATCAACATCCTCAAAATGGCCAACCTACTCACAGCAATGTACAAATCAATGGAATCCCAATAAAAAGTTCAATAGCATTCTTCAAAGAAATGGAGCAAATGTTACTGAAATTTATATCAAATTACAAAAGTCCCTGAACATCCAAAGTAATACCAACAAAAAAGAGAAAGTATGGCATCTTAACATTTCTAGACATTAAACTAAACAATAAAGCCATAATAAATTTTTTAAAGCATGGTACTGGAGCAAAAAAGACACAAAGATTAATAGAATGATATTGAGAGCCCAGAAATAAACTCACACATCTATGGACAACTAATCTTTGACAATGACAAAGAATATACACTGGAACAAGGAAAGCTTCTTCAATAAATGGTGTTGAAAAAATTGAACTGCACCACACAAAAGACTGAAACTAGATCACTATTTCACCTGAACTCAAAATGGATAAAAGACTTAGATATAAGACCTTAAATCCTAAAATATATGGACAAAAGCCTGCAAAACACTCTATGAAATAATCAGAGATATCTTTGCAGATATGTCCCCAACAGCAAGGAAAGCTAGAGAGACTATAACTAATTGGGACTACATCAAACTGAAAAGCTTCTGTAGAGTGAAAGAGACTATCACTAAAATTAAGAGAAACACTACTGAATGGGGAAAAAATCTGCACATACATGTGACAAAGTGATAATATCAACAATCTAAAAAGAACTCATTCAACTTAGAAAAATAATATAAGAAGGAAACAACCCAATTCAAAATGGCACAGAAGAGCTAAACAGGCACTTCTCCAAATAAGACATACAGATGACCAACAGGCACTTAAAAAATACTTATGGTCGCTTATCATCAGGAAAATACAAGTCAAAACCACAGTGAGATATCACTGCATCCTGTGATAAGGCCTATATTAAAAACAAATAAAAACAAAAAACTAGAAACAGCAAATGTTGATAAGGATATGATGAAAAATGAACCCTCTCACATTGTTGGCAGGAATGTAAACTAGTCCACCCACTACGGAAAGCTCTGTGGAGGATCCTCAAAATGCTAAAAATTAATCTATCACATGACACAGTGCTTGTACTCCCAGGTACATACCCAAATAAGACAAAAACACTAATTCTAAAAGAAAGTTGCACTCCTACACACAAAAATCTGTAGCCTTCCTATATACAAACAATCTAAAGAAGAAATCAAGAAAACGCATACCACTTAGAATTGAAAGAAAAAAAATCAAATACACTTGAGACTAAATCAAGAAGCAAAGAACCTATACAAAGATAATTATAAAACATCGTTAAAAGAAATAGAAGACAAAAAGAAATGGAAAGACATCCCCTGCACATGGATTCAAAGAATTACCATTATTAAAATGGCCATCCTACTAAAAGCAATTTACAGATTCAATGCTATTTCAATAAAAATTTTAATGACATTCTTCAAAGAAATAGAACAAATATTGATGGAATTCATATAGAGTCATAAATAAACCCCCAAGCAGCCAAAGCTCTCTTGACTAAAAAGAAGGGGAATGGAGGTATAACATTTCCAGACTTCAAACTGTAAAACAAAGCCATAATAATTAAAACAGTATGGTACTGGAATCAAAGTGACACACAGACCAATGAAATCAAATAGAAAATCTAAAAATAAAGTTACATATATATGGACAACTAATATTTGACAAAGGAGCAAAGAATATGCAATGGGACAAGAACAGTTTGTTCAATAAAGGGTGCTGGGAAAACCGGACTGCTACATGCGAAAGGATGATCCTAGACTACTACCTCAAAATACACAGAAACCAACACAAAGGGAATTAAAGAATTAGACATAAGACCTAAAACCATAAAGTATACACAAGAAAGCACAGGCAAAACACTGCAAGACGTACATGTCAGTAACATATTTAAAGACACAGTGCCTAAAGCAAAGATAGTAAAGGAAAAAGTGAACAGCTGGGACTACATCAAATTAAAAAGCTTCTATGCAGCAAGAGACATTAACCAAGATAGACATCCTACTTTTTGGGAGAAAATTTTTGCACACAATATGACTAATAAGGGACTGAACACAAAGATCTACAAAGAGCTGACAAGACTCAACAAAAACAGAGTAAACAATCCAGTCAAAAGAATAACCAAAAAGACACTTCTCCAAAGAGGAAATGCCAATAGCCAACAGGCATATGAAAAAATGTTCAACATTTCTTGTAATCGGTAAAATACAAATTAAAACCACAATGAGATACCACCTTACACCAGTAAGAATGACACATATCAAAAAAACTAGCAACAACCAATGTTGGTGAGGATGTGGAGAAAAAGGAACTCTACTACACTGCTGGTGGGAATGCAAACTGACAGGTCCAACCACTATGAAATGTTGTGTGGAGCGCCCTTAAACTACTAAAAATGGAGCTTCCATACGATCTAGCAATTCTCTTCCTAGGAATCTACCCAAAGGACACAAAAACATTAATTCAAAAGGACACATGCACCCCTATGTTTATAGAAGCACTTTTTACATTAGATAAGCTATGGAAACACCCCAAATGGCCAAAAACAAATGACTGGATCAAGAAGTGGACTATACACACAATTGAATATTACTCAGCAATCAAAAAGATAAACTCATGCCATTTGCAGCATTGTGGGTGGAGTGGGAAGGGATTATGCTTTGTAAAAAACCCAGAAAGAAAAACAAAGATATCAGATGGTTTCACTTATAGGAGGAATGTAGAGGAAAGGAATATGGGATCAGGGTGGAAAAAAGTAAAACAGAGGCATTCTGTAGGGGAGGAGGAGGAAGAAGGATCAAAACAGGAGTGGGATAAGTACAAGAGACTATGTTGATGAAACATGGGTGAATTGGTGGCGGGAATTTCATAGGGACTACACCGCAGAGGAGAACGTATATATTGTTAAAAAAATGATGAATGATGTAAAATATATTAAAAATTAAAAATACATATATATTTTTAAAAAGAAAGTTGCACTCCTGGTTTATACCAGCATTATTTACCATAACCCAGAATTGGAGACAACCTAAATGCTCCCAAATAGATGAGTGGATTGAGAAGATGTGATATACGTACACAATGGGATACTGCTCAGTGATAAAAAAGATAAACTCATGCCATTTGTGGCAACATGGATGGAGCAGGAATGGATTATGCTAAGTGAATTTAGCCAGAAGGAGAGAGATAGATAAAGATGGTGTCACTAATACGTGGAATATAGTGAAACCAAAGGGTTAGAGAAAAGAAAGTTGGAGTTTAAGAATGGGAAGCATAGGTAGGAAGAGAAAGCACATGGACTATGGTAAAGGACTATGGGTGATTGTGTGGTGGGAGATCTATTATGACTACATTTGAATGGGGAAATTCTACACTGTCAAAATACTAACAAGGATGTAAAACTATGATACATCAGTTTTAAAAAAAATAAGATAGTTTATCAGGTTCCATGAATTCTGCTATCCTCTATAGATCTCTGGGCATTTCTGTTCAGCATTCTCTATACATTCCTACTTTGAACAACGTTCAGTGGCCTTTAAAAGCTTTCTTACTGTCTTTTTCATGGATAAATTATTTTGGTATATGATTTAGTAAAAACAATAATAATAATAGTTTGATTGGATCCGGCAATCTGTGTAGTGTTCCAATTTTTTATTCACTATTTAGCTAAATTACTTAGTTTCAGGTTTAGCAAGAAAAGACTCTATCTCTCCCCAAAATGAGGTCTCATTTTTGATAACACTGAGAAAAGATGTATTAAGTTGGAATCTGAGATAACTTAGTTGGTGTTCTAGTTCACTTGCCATCTTGCTTTTTTCATCCTGGACAAGATTCTATCTTTCTCTAGGCCTCTATAAAGTAAAAAAGGTGGGGGCAAAAAGGCGGAGGGCAAAAGGATGTCTTAAAATCTCAATATTTTAATCTCCTTGAAGAGCAGAAAACCTGAGGGCATTTCATGAGAACTATCTGAAAAGAAGCCATCAGAAGACTCAAACTTTATATATCCAGAATAATATTTTTGATTCCTGTACCTTCAAACCATGCATACACCTTTTCTACCTATAATCTTCACCCTTTCCGTAAAGACTAATCACATTCTTTAAAGATGTATATATTTTTGCGTACAAGAATTGGGATATAGGTCAGAAGTGAGACAGGGGTATAAGAGGATTCACCAGAGACAGAGTGGGGAGCAGAACAGGTATATTCACTGAAATACACTGGTAAGAGAGTGGTGGGTGAGGCAGGAGAGGACTGCTGTTCCATAGCTCCATGGCCCAGGGTCAGACCCAAGACTTCATGTTGACAATACTGAGAACCAACCCCCAGGCCACCAGGGGTTTTTCAAATCGAAAAATTCCATTTTTCAAACTGAGCAGATAAAAATTTTTGCCAGTCAGGCTTGTCTTCTTTTTTTTTTTTTTACAACAGTATCTAATCTAACAGTACCTAACAGGAACCACAGTGTGAGTAAATGTTGGTTTTACCAACAGAACACATCCAGAACCCAGCTACTTCTCAATTTTCTCCATCACTACTAACCTGGTCTACACAGTGAACATCTCTGAATCACTGCTGTCGTCTCATTGCTCTGCTTGCTCCTCCCTTATTCCTACAGTTTCTCTCCCACACACACAATGAATAAATAAATGTATAAAATATCAGCATGGTAGATATTATAAAGATTAGGGATCCCGTTAAAATGCCAGATCATGTTACTATTTCTCTGCTCAAAACCATCCTATGGTTTCCCATATCAGAGTAAAAACCAAAATTCTAATAGATACAGGATATCCTTCATTAACTCTGATCTCATCTCTTTACACTCCCGACTTACTTGAACCAATCACATAGCACTCCTTGCTATCTTCCATCATACCAAAAGTGTGCTCCTGCCTTAGGCCTATTGCACTATGGTTGCTTGTATCTGAATATTTTAACCCCAGATATTCTTTTAAAGAACTTTTTTATTTTCTTGCATCCTTGTTTATTTTTGTACAATATTTGCTTTCTCTCCTCAGGTGTAGTCCCCATAGTTAACGTACCACTGCAGCACCTGTCAACCATTATCATAGTCCCTCGTGCTCTTCCCTTTCCTGTTCTGACCTGCCTCATCTAACACCCCTGCTATATGTCTCATATCTATAATTTGCCTGAAAGTTTTGTCTTTTTCTCTGACCCTTTGATCGGGTTTCACTTTAGGAGGAATATAGGTTATCCTCAGGTATTTTTTGTGGTTCACTTCCTTGTTTCTTTCAAGTCCCTGTCCAAATGACACCTTCTTAGTAAGGCCTTCTCTGACCAACAAATATGAAATAAGCCTTCCCACTATGAATCTCTATTCCCTACACTCTCCGAGGTTATTCTTCATGACACTTATCACCCCCTGATATAGTCTACATGTTCCCTCTCACTACACACCATAAAGAGACAGACTTTTTGCCTCCCTTGCTTCCTGTTGTACCACTGGTAGTGCTTAGTACAGAATTTGGAATATAGTAACTGCTTAATAAGTATATGTTGAAAAAACTCAGTTTATAAAGTAGGATGGCAAGGTTATTGCACTGAGAATCCCATACATTCCAATACATAAGTCTGGTGAGTGATTAAGAGACCCATAAACCTGAAGAGATTTAATCAGTTTCTATTAATGATACCAGTTAAGGTTCCTTTGCCTATTTGAATCTCCTGTTTCCCATCTATGAGGTGAGAGAATTGTGTGATAGAAGAGGAACACTGAATGTGAAGAGGAAAGAGTGGTACTAGGATCCTGTATCTGCCACTTTGAAGCTGCTTGATTTTAGTTAGGCATGTTACCTAACTTCTCTGAACATAATATTTACAGTGGAATAACAGTATTATTATCAATAGTGTCATAATGCCACAAAACCTGGGTACTTCTATAGGATAGAAATAAATATGAAATGCAATAATGAAATATTAAACTACTTTGTGAACTGTAAAGTTCTACTTAGATTATGCCCACGGTTTCCTGTTCTACATTCAAAAAATTATACCAAGAAGTCAAATGTTCCTAAAAGTATTTTGCTTTGGGAAAGTACATCCCAGATGTACTAAGTACTATAATGGCTATAGTAACTTATTTATTGTCTGGTGCCAAGTGGTGGTTCTAGCTCAAGTTCTGTAATATGTTGAATCCACTAAAGGAGTCCAACAATTCCCAAGGAAGTCCTGCAGCAGGACACTTGCAGCACCCCCAGTGGTCATATCATGGTACTACATCTCCACAAGTGAACCTTAGAAAAAAGTGCCTGAAGTCAAATAATTGTTTGACTTGCACATCTCACTTCCCTTAACTAACACCCTTACAATTTCACTTAAAATAGAACCTCACAGTAATCCTCCATGATCAATGCAAACAAAGTAATTTTCACCTGATCACTATACTGAACATCTTCATTGGTTCTCACACCAAACTTAGATCCATTAATCATTCTTAATTTTAATTAATTTCTCATTTTACTGAAGTGTGTCTAATTTAAAAACTTCAAAGCACATTCCATGCAAGTGAAATGAATGATAAGAGCCAAAAGAACTGGGAACTTCTCTGAGAAGGCACATTTGACAATGCAAAAAATAGATTTCAGTTCCTGTTGGAATTCACTATTCACTGTTTTCTCAGAGGTACCACAACTGGTATTTGAAATAACCATAAGAAACTATATCCTAGTACTTCAGTTTTGTCACATCGCACCTAACCCATAAAGGATTATAGGAAGTCATAGGAAATATTGTACAGCCTACACTGATTCATTTAAGTGCCTACATTTAAAAAATCTGTACCATATATCCAGCAACTCTTCATAATGGCATTACCATATTATCATTCTGTTTTGTTTTTACTTTTATTTAATAGCAATGAATTCCTGTTGGGCGGTGACCTCAGTATTTTCCCTGAATCATGTCCTATTTACCCTGATCCCCTGGTATACTGTAGGTGAGCATATAACAGGTGCTTAATGAAAAGTTGCTCAATGATGGATACTTTTTAAAAATTAATTTAGTAGGATCATTTCTAAAGATAGCTAGATCACAATAAGGCCTTTTGTTGAGTGCCCTAAAGTTCACTTACCATTAATGAAGACACAATAGCTGGAGCAATTAGATATGAACCTTAAACTACAGTGTTAATGAGGCCAAAGTTCAGTGCGTTTATAGGTGAATTTTATCCATGCTCATGTTATGTAGTGCATCTCTGAAAAGAAGTCAAATTATATAACAGTAAATGAGCCATTTCCTCATCTAAAAATACACACCAGAAAGAAAGGTGGTATTTACTTTATTCAAAGGACAACATATAAAAACATAAGATTACTACTCCAGCTGTTTATACAAATTTAAACATAAGTCAAATGTAGCTTGTGATTTCTTTGGCCTCATTTTCATTTGTTAACCCTTCATGTTAATTTTCGGTACCAAAATGATTATTTTTCATCCACGTGCTATTAGTTATCCAATCCAAATACTAAAGGGGACACTATTAACTGTGTAAAACTTATTACGTATCTTTCCAACTGTTTTCTGAAGACCTGCCTGAAAATTTTAGGAGCACTCTCCTCTATCACCCATTAAGGGTCTAACATTACCAGTTCCAATTCACAACTTAGGAAAAATAAGAACAGCAGCTCTATGTAGCGTTCAAAATATGCTTTACCTTTCATCACATCAGGATAAACTTTTTGCCTTTTATGTCCTAAAGATGTCCAAATGTTACAGAATACATCAATATACAAAAAAAATTATGCTTCTATATACTGGGAATGAACAATCTAAAAAAAGATAACAAAAAACAATCCTAATCATAAGAGCATAATATTTAAAACATTAAAAATAAATTTAACAAATAATAAATGTAAAATTTGTACTCTTAAAGCTACAAAACATTGTTGAAAAATGTGAAAAATACTTGTTACAGTACTAACAACCAGAATATTAAAAAAATCTTACTACTTATAAAGACAAATAACCTAATTAAAAAATGAGCAAAATAATCGAAGAGACATTTCTCCATAGAAGATCAAGGAAAGGAATAAGAACAATAATAATAACAATAACAGCAATAAAGACACAGAAACCAAAAATGAGGAGACAAGGACAGACTGGGGACACCTGGTGGGGAGGGGAGGGNGAGGGTTGAGGGAAGATGGGAGCACGAGGGACTGAGGTGATGGTGTACTGGTGAGATGGTGATGGGGAATACATGGGGATTACAATTGATGTCAAATATATGTAAATTTTAAAATATTTTATATTAATAAAAAAAGATTATCAAACAGTCAATGAGGACATAGAAAAATGCCTAATAATATTACGCATTAGAGAAATGCAAATCAAAACCACTTTGAGACTTCATTTCACACCCACTAGGATAGCTATAATAAAAAGGTAAGCAATAACAACTGATGGCAGTATATAGAGAAATTCAGACCCGCATACTGCTGGTGGGTCTAAAAATGGTACCTCTACTTTTGAAAACAGTTTGGGAGTTTCTCAAAAGATTAGACAGAGTTACCATATGACCCAAAAATTACACTCCAAGTTATGTACCCAAAAGAATTAAAAACATATGTTCACCAAAAAAACTAGTACATGAATGCTCATAGCAGTATTATTCATAATAGCTAAAAAGCAAAAACAACTTCAATGCCATTTAATTGGTGAATGAATAGATAAAAAATGGTGCATCCATACAATGCAACATTATTTGTTAAAAAAATGAAGTACTGAAATGTACATCAAAATTCTTAAACACTGAAAATATTATTCTACATGAAAGAAGTTAGTCACAAAATATTGCATACTGCATCATTCTCACAGAAACCGAAAGTACATTGGTATTGATAGTTGCACACAGTTGGGGAGGAGGTTTGACTGTAAAGTGATTAAATGTTCTAAAACTGATTATGGCAATGGTTGCCCACCTCTGAGTGTACTAAACCCCACTGAACTTCACACTTTAAATATTAAATTATACATATTGTGAATTATGTTTAAATAAAGCTATTTTTTTAAAAAGGTACTACATGATCTAAATTGGCAACATTCTCAAGTAACCAAAACTTCAGAACTCTAAGATTGTGAAAAGGAACCTCCCTCAACTCGGCTGTGGCCTGCAGGCTGGCAGCAAAAATCTGTGCGAGAGAGAAGGGATGGTGGCACCCATGAGGTGCAAAGAATTGTGCATAATTCAGTCTATCATCTCTATCAGCAGCCACAGAAAAGTAGCCCTTACTGAGTAGCAATTTAAAATATCATTTGTCAAGTAAGAAACTTTAAGGAAAAATGTCTGGCAATGCTACTCTTACAGGTTTCCTCATGTCTTAAACACATGTTATAGAAAATGCAACTACTAGTCACTCAATTAGCAAAGGGCTGTTCACTAAGCACCCTTCCAACCTACTCAAATCCGCATGAGTATTAGTGAATGAACTGGAAGACACTGGGTCCTTTTACTGAAAAGAGTGCTATATAAACCTGAAATTTCATAATTCTCTACAATATGACAGATGTGCACCAAAACCAGTAACTGCATTGGACTTCATAGGCAAAGAAAAAGCAGTCAGCTTTTGTTTAGGATAATTTATTCTGAATTCAGTATCTCCATACTAGATGGAATGCTGGCAGGGGAAGTCTGAAGTAGAATGATTTATTTAATATCTTTGTTTTCAATTAATTTACACCTAACATCGGCATATTAGCCCAGACACCTTTAGCAAACGCCTTCACATGCAGATTAAATAGTGCTTTCAAAACTGCTTCAGAATTCTGACCAAAATATAGCGCTCAGAGGGGAGAGGGTACTGTGATCTCAGGCTTTGAGAAAAAGTTGCCAAAGGTGGTGAATGGAGAGGGACAGAGACAGCAGCTGGCAAAATGCTTCACTAAATCAACAAATCCTTAAAACATCCAGTTCAGTTCAGCAACCTCTGCAGTTATTGAATAAGGCTGTAACTGATAGGTTAAAAAAAAAAAACAGTTACTCATTTTGTAATCCCTTAAAGTCATCTAGCCATAAAAGGGAGAAGTGCTGGAATTGATCTTATCTGCTATCTACAGGTATAATGAAAAAAATCATCAGAAGTAGAAATAAAAAGTTTTATTTCAATGTGAAAATTATGAAAGGAGTGGAATAAAAGAAAATCGGTGATAGGCAGCACTTGAAGAATCTGCAGACAAAGGCAGACAAAGAGAAAATGGTGGAGTAGGGACTGGGGAGAGGTTTCCTTTTCCCTCTCCCACTAACCTCACAAAACCCGATTTTTTGTTTGCCTTTTATTTTTCAGAATCATAGTTTCAGGTTGGTTACAGAATAACTCTCTTGCTTGCCACGCCCAGTCAGCATCCTGCTCCCTGCCTCAGCTGTGTTCTGAGTAAAACTGGTAGTTTTGGTTATCACCATGAATAATAATAGTAATATTAATAATGATAAAATTGTCCATCCTCCTAACTCAAATTCACATAATCCCACCAAAAGCAACCACAATATTTTTTTAAGCGTTAGGAGAAGAAAGAATTATTCTCTTTAAATGTGTATATTTACACAACAAATGAGAAAATTACTATAGGGAGGGAAAACACTTTAAAAATTAAAATTCAGTAGCACCAACAAATTCAGTATATTATATCAAAGAAAGGAAGTCGGATGATGTAAAATCAGCACTAGCAAGAAAGCACACCAAAGCCACCATACAATTGGAAGACTACAATCTTCTTTGAAAAAAATCTCACACTGATGCTAATCTTTGGCCAAGCTGAGAGAAAGATACTCTGAAAAGGCAAGAGGAGCCTTCCTTCAATAGCTACCTACTACACATATTTTGAAATGGAATACCACTCAGAATGGTTATTTGATTTGGTTTCTGATTACTGGTATTCAGACAGAACCCACTGCTAATTTCTTGACCATGGAGAATGATGTTTCTTTCCAATATATGAACCCTCAAAGGCTACCAACAGAGAGCATCAGTCTATTTTATTACCAAAGCAAAATTTGGTTTTATAAAACAGAGAAACTGCTCTTTCAAGACAGTCATAAAAAAATCTGGTTGATAGCTAAGGAAGGAGGGGGAATGGAAAATTAATAAAATGTCTTTAAAAAGCCAGAATTTACCAATCACAAAGCACTGTCTGCTTAAAAACTAGCTATGAAAACCAAACAAATTACAAAATAAAAATTACAGTATTCTTTTTATATCTGGGTAATTTATCTAAACCCAGACTCTTAATTCCTCCTCAGGCTTCCCTGGGCCTCAACTCCCAAGAATTAATATTTTTCATATTATTGTGGGACTAACTGGTATGTAAAATAAGACATATTCTGTCAAGTAAGACATGGCCAATTAACAAAGTTGTAGTCTTTCTGAACTCTGAAAAAAATAAAGCTCTGGGGGCCTCCCAGGTAGCTCAAGGCGTTAAGGCACAGCACTGTGAAGCTATCAGCAGCCACTGCAGCATGATCTGGATCCCTGTCCAGGGAGATGACCCACATGGTGCAGCAGATCTTTCCTGTCTAGCCCACTGCTCCCCTCAGCAGTGTATTTCAGTCGATCTGCCTGTTCTGCTCCCCACTCTAACTCTGGTGATTCCTCTCACCCCCAACATCTCTGCCCTGTACCCCCATTTCTTATATGCATAAATGTATAAATCTTAAAAAAAAATAAAGCCCCATTAAATATCATCAGGACTGCACACAAGCCTCATTACTTTTCATTATTCATCCTGTTTAAACCTCTTTTCAAACCCCAAAAGGGAAACCACATTCACCTCCCTCTGTTAGGCAGAAACTTGTAGATATATAAGAACATAGCTATTCCAAAAGTTAGTAAAGTTAATCCTGCCCTCCAAAAAATAAAAATAAAAAAACAAAACTGATGTGTGTGAAGACCCACACCATTGGAGAATCTAACAGGTTATCTATCAGAAGTCTCTAGAATGTTGAGAGTTTGTTGTTTTTTTTTAAAAAAACTCAAACTTGTTATATGATGCATGAAATACAGAAAGGGTGGAAAAGCTGATTATAACTTTAAAAATGTTTTGTCTTTCACCAAATTGTGCCTATACAAAGTGAAGGAAAGAAAGAGAAAGTAGGAAAATGCTATCTTTTTTATTCAGATTGGTTGCATTCTTATGAAATTGATACATTTCAAAAAAACAAACTCAAGAATTTTTAAATCCTACAAATGAAAATTCCTTGTCAACCTGTAAAACAGGAACATCAGTTCCCACCCCCCAGAATCTTCTTAACCAGTGCAGCCTTCACAGACCAGAAAGATTAAATTCGTGTGTATTTTGAGTCCTGATAATTTTCAGCAGTTGAGGTCACTAAGCACAGCTTTCTTTTAGAGTTTCCCCATTAAGATCTGGGATAAAACCACCTAGCTTACTGCACAAGTAATGGGGAAAACTTTTTGCTCTCTATAGCTACTCCCTGAAAATTTCAACTTATGCCTTCAAAAACATACATCCCTTAGCAAACAGTGGAATCATTCATTTCCTCCTGGTTAACTAAGTTAGTAAGGAGTGGGGGGAGGGGACATGCAGAGACTAGAAAGCCTCCAGTGACTTGGATAAGCATCATAATAGGTCAACAAACACCTTATATATTACCCTTTCCTTTAGAAAACTTAGCAGTAGAAGAAGGCTACACAATTGACAATGGGGGGGGAGGGCAAAGGGAAATACCCCTACCAAGTAAATCTGTTGTTATAAAATGAAGACCTTTTATCCCAAGGTATAATCACATAGCAAAAATAAATTAATTAATTAAAATAAAGCCTTTAAATAAGCTGGAAAATACTGTTGATATAAATGAACCCTCTTGAAATCCTCTAAGCCAAACCTTAAAAACCCAGTAGAATACAGTCTGGTAATTAGCTGTTTCTTCAACAGCCCCAATAAAATAACATTTTATAAAATCCTTTCCCTTCTTTACTAACACTGTGCCATCAATCCTGCAATTACAGAAGCATCAGCGAAAGAAGGCAAATTGCTGGGTTTAAGTCACCAAAGATGCTAAGGTCAACTCAAATTTTTGAAAAGTCACATATCAAATAAAGAAATACAGAATAAGACACAAGTTCATCAGGACATCAGTGTTCAGTAACCCTGAGGAGTTATTCCCTAGGTAACACTCCCTCCCTCAATGGGATAAAATACTTGCTGGGTGAAAATCAACATGGTCTCCAGGAAGCTCAACAACTGCAGTAAGGAAGAATTTGTAATAAGCAAAATGAAATTGATTACCACTTTTCCCGTGTCCTAATTAAAACTTTTGGGGGCAAGATCATGGTCATAGGGTACTAACAATTCTTTCTCAATTTATTAAAGCTAACAGCTCATGTTTTATAATGCAAGTATGCCCTTAAAATGAAGAAATATATTGAAAAACCTCACTCTTCCTTCCCCAAAACAAATTTCTGAGCACACTAAAACAGCAGGAAATCCTCTAAATTTTTTTCAAACATTTTTATAAGTCAGACTCAAGTCTTGCTAACTTGTTAATCAAAATAACATTTTCTTCATAAATCTGAGTTGAAGTAGGGGACTGTGATTGTTGTAATTCACAGAGCAAACACATACTTTAGGAGAGAAACCCAACTCAAGCAGCTACTTCTGACAGTGAACCTGGCATTGTAAATCATTCCCAGAGTCTAAGAAAGTTGTCCTTTTTCTTGCTCTACTGATGCCTGGTTCTATTCTCTCTGCTGACTTTCACCTGTGGAGCAAGTCCATAGTTGTTGCCAAGAAGGGGTGTTCACCTTCTTCACATAGCAATCCTCAGAACCCAGACACCACCTTCTTCCCTTAACGTTGCACTCCATTTTATGGCTTTGGAGAAGACAAACTGAGAAAGGCTTGGGTTGGATCTTTGCCTCTAACCTGTTAACACCAACCACAGTCTGGAGGGCAAAACCATAAGACTCTGAAAGGTGAAACTACCCACATTTCGTGTCCAGGTCCTTAGATTCCAGGGAGGGCATGGCAAGAGAAAAAGTAATTGGGGGAGAGGTTTAAGGGCTTTATTTCTGAAAGTGTCCCCTGCAATTGGATTAAGTTTGAACCCAGCAGCATGTGGAATACCATGAAAAAGCCAGAACTTTAGGAGGCTGGGGTGAGGGGTTATCAAGCAATAGGAAGGGCACACATCAGCACCCAGGGCTAGCAGTAGTACCGATTAGTTCAGAGTAAGGTTTTGGAGGACAAAGAT
Source organism: Galemys pyrenaicus (assembly GCA_019455555.1). Lineage (NCBI taxonomy): Eukaryota > Metazoa > Chordata > Mammalia > Eulipotyphla > Talpidae > Galemys > Galemys pyrenaicus. The sequence continues at coordinate 35,572 of JAGFMF010011797.1, read as the reverse complement.
TGAGTCAGGCCATGAGTCCAGCGAATGCTCCATATTAAAGCTGCCCTTTCTGTTGAACCTTACTGTGATCTCGCAAGGGAAAAGTGTTGGGGAGGAGGAAGAAAATAAATATGCCAGAACACATATTCACTGTAGATTAAAAGATATTGCTAAAAGGAGAAACTTACCGCATATCCCCATAAGGTCCAGAGTAGCTCTCCATCCAGGGGCCCATCTCACTTTTGACACAGCTGGGACTCGGATAGGGCACTCTGCTCACCATTCCACCAGGATACCACACATCAGGTGGGTTAAAGTCTCCTTCCTGGCTTGCCAGCCCCTGAGGTGGCCTAGTGTAACCAAAGGGGGCTACAGCCCCTGCCTCGCCTGTGCTGCTCCCACAGGGCCCATAGACCTGGTTTTCTTCAGCTGTGAAGAGAGTGTGCCAAGAGGAGGAGGAGGCAGCTGAGGGTGAGCCTGTGCCTGATCCTGCAGCACCCCCGGCATGAAGGCTCCCTAGATCCCCATAGCGGCATTGTGCTGCCACAGCTGCAGCTGCCCAGGCACTACCATAGTCTAAGGGGTTCTCTAGCTTGATACGGGCATGAGGGTGTCCAGGAGGTGGCGGAGGGGGCGGCGGCCCAGAGAGGGCTAGTGGAAAGTTGTAGTAGTCACGACTCTGATAAGCTGCTGCCTCCTCCAGCGCTCCAGTCTTGTAGAGAGACAGGGTGGATGACAGCTCAAGTGTTCCGGAGCCCCCTGCTTCACTGCCACCAGTGCAGCTAAGGCTCTCGCCGTCCAATCCTTTGGCATAACCTATCTTGAAAGGAGAATACTCAGCAGTCTCTTCAGTGCCCTTGCCTGTGCCATCATCCAGAAAAGAACCTTTGCATTCAGCTAGGGGAGCACAAGGAATGGGACGCACAGCAGGTGGACCTCCCAGGAGCGGGGCATACATGCAGTCTCCGCGAAGCTGTTCCCCAGGACTCAAATGTTCCAATGTCTCCACACCCAAGCCCATGGACACCGATACTGCCTTACACAACTCCTTGGCGCTGTCCGAGATGGTCAAAGTGCCTCCTAGGTAACTGTCCTTGGAGGATATGGGAGCCCCAGCGGCCTCTCTGGCTCTCCCGCTGCTGCTACTTTCCGATACCACCTGCTGCTGCTGCTGCTGCTGCTGCTGCTGCTGCTGCTGCTGCTGCTGCTGCTGCTGCTGCTGCAGGAGTTGCATGGTGCTAGCCTCGCTCAGGATGTCTTTGAGATCAGCAGAGCAGCTGCTTAAGCCCGGGAAAGTGGGGCCCAGCATAGACAACGTGGATGGGGCAGCTGAGTCATCCTCATCCGGAGATGCTGGTGGCTGCTGCTGCAGCCCCTTGCTAGCGGCCACGGTGGCTCTGTGCTCAGGGACGCAGCTGCTCTCAGGGTGACCCTCAGGGACCGACTGCTGTTGTGAAGGCTGCCTTTCCTCATCCAAGGCCAGGTAGCCCGTAGGCCCTTTGCTCTGGGTTTGGGAAGAATCATCCTCGCCCTGTTGCTGCTGCCGGGGACTGGTCTCCTGCCGCTGCTGCAAACGAGTGCCCGGAGGTGCTGTGCTGGAGGCCTCAGGGTGCCGGGGGCCCGGATTCTGGATCACTTCGCGCACACTCTGGAATAGATTCTGGAAAGCTCCCCGGTAGGTCTTGGAAGGAGGTCGGGGGTAGACCCTCCCCAGTCCTAACTGCACCTCCATCCTTGAGCTGGGTTGAATCTTCCACCCAATCCCCTTACCTCGCGGTCCCCTTCTATTGCTGAAAAGAGTTCAACAGGCTGCGATGTGGTAGTTGGAGCAGCTAGCAGCCAACCTGCGGGAAGCTCTAACCTCAGGAAAGCGCTCTGACAGTCTAAAAGTCTCCTGCATAGGAAAACACGTGCTGCATAGGATCAGCTCTGCTAAGCTAGCAGTCCGTCCCTGAATACTTAGAGGGTTAATTCAAAAGCAGCTCAAACCCTGAAGGAAATAAAACAACAACAAAAAAAAAAAAAAAAACAAGAGACTCTGCCGCTTGCTTTCCAAATGCTTGCTTTCCAAATTAAGTGTCCGCTGAAGCAGGTGCAAATAGGAACTGAGTTATTTTCTTTTTGCTTTTGTTTTTTTTTTTTGTTTTGGTTTGATTTTTTTGGGGTTGATTTGTTGTTTTTTGTTTGTCTTGGTTCTCCTTGTTTGCTTGCTTTTGTTTTGGTTTAGGCTACTGAAGCCCAGCCTCTTTACCCTGCGATCTCTTGCCCCACAAACTGGCTGAGGAGGTGCATGCAGTCGGTGGTGGAGAGGGAGTGAGGGGGAACCTGGGGGCCGCCCCGCGTCCCGCCTAACCGGCCAGGTCTTGGCTGCAGTGCAGAAGCCGCTCCCTGGTCGACCTTCTCCCCAGAGCTGTCTTCCCAGAGCCGGCTTTGCAACGTGCAGCTAGCTCGCCAGCCCGCAGCCAAAGGGAGTTACCTCTCGGCAAACTCTGGCTGGTGTTACAGGGCAGACTTGGGGGAGGGGGAGTGGGCGGGTAAAGAGGAGCAGTCCAAGGCGGCTGCAGGAGAGGAGACCAGAGAGGGGAAAAGGGTTGGAGGAAGGACAAAGGCAGTCGTCAGTCCTACCAGGCACTTTCTTCGCTTCCTTTGAGACTCTGGCAGCTTTCAAAAACTTCACCAAAAAAGAAAGGGCAGCTCTGGGGCGGCGGCTTCGAAGCTGCTGCGCCTAAAGAGGCGTCGGCTCTTGCCAGAGCCTGGCTAGGGGTTGACGCGACGCGTTCCTTAGGCTTTTGTCACGCACAGGAGCAGCTGGTTTGGTCGCCTTACCTCCGTCTCTTCCTCTGCCGCCAAGCTACCTCCAAACGCCCAAGCTTTCCCAGCACGCCGCCGGCTCCCGGGGATCTCCGAGGGGGCGCTGGGAAATGCGGAGCAAATGCAACAGTTTGCGAGTCCGGTCCCGCCCCCGCCGGGCCGGCCTCCTCGCCTTCCCACCTCCTTTCTCTCTCTCCTCCCCTCCCCTCCTCTCCCTTCTCCTCTCCTCCCCTTTCCTTTTCTCTCCTCCCTACACCACGCGCTAATGCTGGGTGGTTTTGGAGAAACTAGTGCTGGCGAAGCGTGGGTGAGGTCGGGGAATGATTGCTGTAGCCCTGCAGACCTCAGCTCCATGAATATTGCCAGCTCCTCCTGACCAGGTTTTAGGCGCCAGGGTCCATGTTTTAACCCAGAGCTTTACTTTGTGTTCAAGGCTACCAGAACTCTTGCATACTAGCACTTACCAGATTTGGTTCAGAAGTCAAAATTCAAAACAGCACTACACTGGTCGCTTAAGGGAAAAGGAGAGAGGGAAGGGGCGATAGGATTATCTGCTCCTGTGGGGTGGTGGCAGGATCGCCTACAAACTGAGAAATAATGTATGGCCAAATCACTTACACTTGTTGAAACCTCTCAGGTATCTCCATAGGGGTAGATTGCGTCTCTTGGCATGGTGCCAGTTGGTTTAGGCCTCCTCTGCCTGTAAATTAGAAGTCATATCTACCTTCTTTTCCTTTTTCCTGTCTAGAATAGCCTACAACTAACTACATGTCCCTCAGCTATGAAGACATGCAAAGGCAAAATCGCCCAAACACTAGACAAACACTAGAAACACTTGTCATGTATACAAGGATCTTAATCCTGGCCAGGTTTTGCAGAGGTTTTCTTGTGCACAGGATCTTGTTTTTCCAAGTTGCCTTTGATATTTTAAGTTTTCAAACTGCACTATTCAAAGATTGGGACTTACAGGGGCCTGTGTTTCTTCTTAGTGTACAACCAGGAGTGGAGGGTGACAAGCAGTACTGCAATTACTCTTTTTTGAAGGAGTTCCCATGCCCTGTGTAAAGATGAAATGGAAGAGTAAAGGGAATTGAAACACAGTCCTAGAGAAAAGTAGAGGCCCTGCCCCTGTCCCCAGCTTTTCAGTTTTTTAGCTCTCTGAATCTGAGCAGAGTTTATCTCTCCCAAAATGTTAGCGGAGATTTTCTACTGTACCTATTCTTTTTGTTTATGTTGTTTTTTAACAAGCACCTATAGAGCCTTGTCTTGTTCACAGCCAAGCATCCTGGACATTTACTTACCCAGATACAAGGAAGTAACTTAATCTTAAAAGCAGGGAACAGTGGGCATGATCAACTCGTTTCCAGATGAAGACACTGAAGCAAGGGCATAGTCTATTCTATGTTCCACGTTTGTAGAACATAAGCTAGTCTTCCATCTCATTGTTATTTTAGTCAGACTCATCAATGTCAAGGACACTTGGGAAAGGGCTATAATTGTAACTTTCCAGAACACAAAGGCCTGAAAAGCTTTTTACCCAAGGTGAAAAATTATCCTCTGGGACTGGAAGGCTTCAGCTCTGCCCAGACATATCTCAAATATATGCCCTTTGTCGATGGGGAATTTCACTTCTTTTGGTGAGGAAACAGCCTTATTCATAGAGATGTCAAATTATAATAAGGCTAATTCTAAATTCTCTATATAATGGGGAACAGGAATACATAAATGAAATGCAAAGGTACTTAGACAACCTTATTTGAATCATCACAACCTCTAGTTCCACCCAAGCTTTTAGCTAGGGTTCTCAAAGGGAAATGAGTAGGCTGGGCTGGCAGGAAAGTAGAGTGGAAATAACATAGGTCTCAATCAGGATTAAATGTGAACCTCTTTTACTCTTTCAGCTTTAGTTTTCTTATTTTCAAAGGTTATATATCAACATATCATTGTCAGAAAAGGTGACTACTGTGAATATAATGTAAGTATATACTTTATTTTGAATGTTGAACTCTGATCTCTCATCTCAAATCTTATTTTCCTCCCATTACTTTTAAGAGCTTGTGATACTGTTGAGGAATATTGCACGAATTATGTGCTTGCACCATCTTGCTTCTTGCCCTCCCTCTCTTATACCTCTCCTTCTCCATCCCTTTCTTCTCCCTTCTATCCCCTTCCTCCCTTTTCCTTCTCTGAAAATTTTAAAAATTTATTTTTATTTATTTATGCATAAAAGAACTGGGGTGTAGGCCAGAAGTGGGGGCGTGAAAAGAATCACTAGAGACAGAGTGGGGAGCAGATGAGCAAAATAGGCAGACCTATTGAAATACTCTGTTAAGGGGGGGTGGGGTGGGGGGGAGGTCTGAAGTGCAATGTGGGTTAGCTCCCTGAACAGGAATAGAACTCATGTTGGCTGGTGAGAGCTTGATAGTGCTGAGACTTAATTGACTCCTTTTGCCACTAGGGAGGACCTTCTTTGCAATTTTTTTTAAAGATTAATTTATTTATGCATACAAGCACTGGGGTACAGGCCTGAGGTGTCAGGGGGTGAGAGGATTCACCACAGAGAGCAGGGAGCAGAACAGGCAGATCAACTGAAGTACACTGCTGAGGGGAGCAGTGGGCACAGCAGGAGAGGTCTGCTACTGCCTTGTGGGTCCCCTCCCTGCCCAGCAGTGCTGCAGTGGCTGAGGTTTGCTTCATAGTGCATTGCTTAACCCACTGGGCCACCAGGTAGGTCCTTCTTTGCAATTTTTTTTAAAGATCTATCCATTTATGCATACAAGAGCTGGGGTACAAGCCAGAGTCGCAGGAGGTGAAAGGAATCACCAGACAAAGTAGGGAGCAGAACAGGCAGACTGACTGAAACACACTGCTGAGGCAGGAGAGGTCTGCTGCGCCATGTGGGTCCCTCCCTGGCCAGCAGCAGGGATTGAACTCATGGAACAATGGTTGCTATTTGCTTCATAGTGTGTTGCTTGACCCACTGCGCCACCAGGGAGGCCCCCTTCTTTGCAATTTTTAAGTGATCAAGTAAGCAACCAATGTTTGAGAACGTTTGAGTTGAAGGTAAGTTTTTGCCACAGGATTCCTGTATAATTTCAAGGGGATTTTTGTTAGTGCAAAGCTGAGATGAGTTGGCCTTTGAAAAATAGTGGAGATTCTTCAATTCTTGGTGGTTTTATTTCCAAAATATCTCACTAATCTGCCTAATTCTCCTTGTCTATGCTACCACATAGTTCAAGGCAATGTCCTTTAACATATGGACCATTGTAAATGGACCCCTTCCTTCCTAGAGTTAGTGCTGTATTGTGAGCCAGAACAATTTCTTTAAAATTAAAATTAATTTTAAATTTTAGGGTAGTTTAAATTTCACAATAAAAATTTTTCATGTAAACTTTTCTGTCATACATGCATAGTATGTGTCACTGTCAACATCCCCCACCAGAGTGCTGTATTAACAACTTACACTTTATATTATTATAACTACCCAAAGTTCACTTTTGGTTTTGCGCATTTTGTGGGTTTGAGTAAATGTATAATCACATATATCCACTTTATGACATCACACAGAATGTTGATTTTCATTGCCCTAAAAATCCTCTCTGTTCTGCATAATCACCCAATGCCCCCTGGCAATCACTGGGTCTTTATACTGTCTTCATAGTATACTGTCGCCATAATTTCACCTTTTCTAAAATGTCATCTGATGGGAATCATACAATATGCAGATTTTCAGATTGGCTTCTTTTACTCAGTAAATGTCTTTAAATTTTATCCATGGCTTTTCATTACTTCATAGCTCATTTCTTTGTAGTACTGAATAATATTCCACTGTCTAGATGTGTACAATTAATTTATCCAGCTCGTGAAGGTCATTTGCTTTCTTCCAAGTTTTGGCAATTATGAATAAACCTGCTATAACCATCGTGTACTGGTCTTTGTGTAAACATAAGTTTTCAAGCCCTTTGTGTAAAAACCAAAGATAGAAATGGTAAAACTATGCTTCGTTTTGTAAGAAACCAGCAAACTATTTCCCAAAGCAACTATACAATTCTGAATTCCCACCAGCAATGAATAAGAGTTCCTCTTAGAGGTCCTCATTCTTATCAGCATGTGGGTATGTCAGTGTTCATATTTTAACTTTTAATATTGACATATAATTGGCATATACATTAAATTCACTTCAGGTTTTTGGTTTGATATTTGTTAATATTACCAAGTGAACACCACAATTAAGTTTAGAAAATATCAACCCCATACATAATTACAATTTTTTTCAGGTTATGAGGGCTTTTGAGGTTTATTATTTTTTCATAAGTTTATTTGCTATCTGTACATCTTCATTGGTGAATTCTTTCCAATTCTAATTGGGTTGCTTTCTTATAGGTGAGGTTGTTTTGTTTGTTTCTCTTATTTGCAATCTCTTTATTTATTTTAATTGACTTTTAAAAAATTTATATATATTTGACATCAGTTGTAATCCCCATGTATTCCCCATCACCATATCACCAGTGCACAATCACCTCAGTCCCCCATGCTCCCATCTGCCCTCAACCCACCTCCTCCCCCCTCCCCTCCAAGTGTACCCAATATGACCTTGTCTTTTCATTTTTTGTTTTTCTTTCTTTATTGTTGTTATTATTATTATTGTTGTTTTTCTTATCCCTTTCCTTGATCCTTATTTTGTTCCCTTATATACCTCCTACGGGAGGAAACATCTGGTATTTTTCTTTTGCCTTCTGACTTATTTCACTGAGCATAATCCCTTCCAGTTCCATCCATGTTCCCATGAATGAGTCTAGTTTTTCATTTTT